>PVHT020000257.1:19309091-19372546 GCA_004024745.2 Catagonus wagneri | reverse complement strand
GGACCAGACTTTGAGAATCACTGTATTATACTAATGAGGAGATACCAAACTACTTATTTCAGAAGTTTAAGTACTTGCACATAAAGATTAAGACCTTGAACTTGGTCTTAATTAAGACCTTGGGTACTTAGCACTGCCCAGTCTTAGTCATCAGTTTTTTATACTGTAGTTGTTATGTAACCTCACTTCTTGGTTGCTTGTAACACTTTTTTGGTTATCAAGCAACATTAACTGTAAACTAATATTTATTTGGATTTGAATATTGCATCCTAGTATCTGATTTGCATAAGCATATTTTTGAAAGGCTTCTATGGCCTAAATAATGTTATTTTTCTGCTTAAAATATCCTGAAAAATAGTGTTGCACCTGCTGTGCAAAGACTGAATAGCATCCAGCAGCGTAAAAGAAAATACTGAGTATTACAAGAAGAAAAAGAACCTGAAATGTTATCCCTCCCATGGAAAGGACACATAAACTATATTGGCCAAATGCTTTGTGTCTTCTGGGATTGTGCATTTCTGACTGGCAGTCTTCTAAATGATGCTGGTTTGGTTCCTCACAGCTCTATTTTGTGTAGCAGAGCTCTAGAACATCAGCTTTTAATGTCTCCGTATAAGTTTGAATTAGTATGTAACACAGACACAATGCTTGGATCTGTAAATATTTCATTAAGGTAAAAAATACAGTAATAATTTTTAAACGTGCCCTGGCAAATTCATACAGTTGGATAAAAGTAAAGCTAACTAGGGGGACAGTCCAGCAGTGTCCTCGGCAAATACACAGTTTGCCTTTCTTAGAAATGAATGTTAATGTGGTACTATTATATAAATAATATTGTGTGATGTCAGCATTTGAGTGCTGAGGATGTGCCAGGGAGGCACTCTTCTGTGTCCTTCGTATGTATTAACTCATTCAGTCCTCACTGTCGCCCTCTGAGGTTAAGTATTGTTAATGTCCCTATTTTATAGTTGGAAACTTGGCACATGGAAGTTACACATGCGCAGGATCTCACCTTTAGTTGGTAGTGGACCTGGGATTGTATCCAGGCAGTCTGGTTTGCCAGCCCGGGATCCTAATCACTGTTCTACACTGTATTTATCATTTGTGCATTTATTTTTTTATGTGTTATTTATGGAACAGTGCCAGGCACACAATAAGACCCATAGAAGGGCAGGCTATTTTCAGAGGCATTTGGTTGCCTACCCTGTAAGGCTGGCAGAGCACGTGTCATCATTCATCTACGTATACATGTATATTTCCCCTTGCTGTGTGGCCTCCCTACGGGTCGTCTGCTACCAGTGGGGAACTCTGTGCCTTCTTCTGAAGAATTGGTCTCTTTAGGTCAGGCTGTTTGCAATAATCTCACTAATTTAAAGTCATCTCATGAGGGGTTTTACTTCCGTCTGTAAAGTCCCTTGACAACAGCATTTCGATTAATATTTAGTTGAATAACTTTGAGAACCTGCACATAAAGTTGTTACAGGCTTGAGGACCATCTTAGACATCTGTCTACTACATGATCAATTAGAAGACAAATTGTTGTATGTATCACCAAGGGAAAAAATTGGCAATAATTTTCCTATTTATTTCCAGTCAGCTGATTGAGGTATAATATATATAGTAAACTGCGTCTGTTTAAAGTGTTTTGTTTGATGAATTTTGGCAAGTGTGTGTATGAAACCACCGCCACAATCAAGATGTTTCCTTCAGCCTCAGCAGGGTTCATTGGCCCCAGGTGACCACTGATCTGGTTTTTTGTTAGTGTAGATTAGTTAGCATTTTCTGGTATTTTAAAGCAGTGAGAAAAAAAAGGATATAGAGACATTATTCTTAATTTTTGTGTTTTCTTCAGTTCCCCTCATTCGTAGGGAAGTAGCTTCTTTAACTAGGTTTTAGGCTTAATTCCTTCAGTGTGGGGTAAAATGATTCTCCTGGAAGCTCTCTGAGAACAGTTCTGGGATGTTCTTGACTTCTGTTTTTTTCCAACAGACCCAGAGTAGGCTCTCCTAAAGGGTGTGTGTGCTTGAGTGGCTTCCTTGTCTACTTTTCTATTTATTGTCTTTGTAAGGACCATAAACAGAAGCAGCTTTCAGCGAGAGGTTCTAAGCTCCTAAAAAAATTTCACGTTGTTACTATCTGAAGCTTTCCCCCGTTGCTTAAAATAGCCCTAGCCCTTCCAGAGAATCTCAAAATGTACTTCTCTCAGTTTTTCTTGTTAAGATTCATAGTATAATTTGAAATTTAGGGAACTTGAGAGATTTTTCCCCGAGTCACTTCTTAGGTTTCTTGCTTATTTAACGTTGCTTGCTGTGTGTAGGAGACACGCCGGGAAAATCTTACTTCCTTGGAACATAAGAGAAAGGGAACCAAGAGGGGACTTGTGAAGCTCTCAGAAAGCTTCCTCAGCTGCCACTTAACACCACGTTGTCCAGTAGGCCAGACAGGGTCATAATCTAGTGGCGACATTTAAAAAACTAAAGAGACAGGTGAGAGTTCCTGCCGTGGCACAATGGGTTAAGAACCTGACGGTGGTGGTTTGGGTTGCTGTAGAGGCATGGGTTTGATCCCCGGCTTGGTGCAGGGGGCTAAAGGATCTGGCATTGCCACAGCTGTTGCTTGAATTCAGTCCCTGGCCTGGGAGCTTCCATATACCGCGAGTGTGGCCATTAGGAAAAGGAAATAGAGAGAGAGAAAAAAAAACAGAAAAATTTAATAAGACTGTTAAATTTTTTGTTATTGAGATATAATTAATAAGACATTAATTTTCTTAAAAATTTTTTGTTTTGGCTGTGCTGGTGTCATGTGGAAGTTCCTGGGTCAGGGGTCGAACCCTAACCATAGCAGCAACCCAAGCCACTGTGGTGGAGTTCCTGTTGTGGCTTAGTGGAAACAAACACGACTAGTGTCCATGAGGACGAGGGTTCAATCCTTGGCCTCACTGGGTGGGTTAAGGATTTGGCGTTGCTGTGGCCTCTAGTGTAGGTCGCAGATGCATCTCGGATATGGCATTGCTGTGGCTGTACTGTAGACCGGCAGCTGCAGCCCTGATTTAACCCCTATCCTGGGAACTTCCATATGCCATGGGTGCATCCCTAAAGAAAAAAAAACTAAGCCACTGCATTGACAGCACAGGATCCTTAACACACTGCACCACAGGGGAACTCCCAGGTGACATTACTTTTAATAATATGTTTTACTTAATATAACTGTCAAAAATAGTATCACTTCAACATGAAATCAGTATGAAAACCGTGAAAATATATTAATGCAATATTTTAGTTCCTACTAACTGTGAGATCTGGCATGTGTTTTGTAATCACAGCACGTCTCATTTCAAGTGCTCACCAGCAGGGCCTAGCGTGTTGGGCAGTGCAGGTATGGGTTATAAACTTGTTTTTTTCCTGTTAGAGAAATTGGCTTTGACAATAGTTGACTCCCAGATTAGGGCTTGAGTATTTCAGAATGGTTTTCTGTGGTTGAGATACAGAGTTTTTTTTGTTTGTAAATGCAAATACATTTTTATACCTTTTCTTTATACAGGTAATCTCTTTGTTGAAAACTTGGACAAGTCTGGATAAAATTCTACAGATTGCCTTTCTTCCTTAATCTGAAGATAATGTGTTAAACTTTTGTTGAATTTTCTCTTTGTAAATGTTTCATTTTAAATCAGAAAGAAAATAGATTCCTTTTTGGTCATAATTCTTTCCCTCTTCACATTCAGACATTGATCAAAAATTACTGACAGTCTTTTTTGCCTGTTAGCTTCAATGTATTAAGTTAGAGCCCCAGGCTGTATCCTGCTATAGGGTCTCTTTGAGTGGTACTCTGTGGAACAGAGTTATCTGAATGCTGCTCCCCAGAGTGGGTTAACAGTAGGAACTCTGACGGCTTTTATGTACTCATTGCTAAACCAGTATAGTTGCTTTCTGTTTTTCCTGCCTGTAGTCTTTTACATGCACACACAGCTTTTTTTGTTATTGAAATATAATTCACATACCAGAAAATCTACCCTTTTGAAGTGCACAGTTTTATAGGTTTTAGTATATTCATGACATTTTGGACCTGTCACTGCTGTTTAATGCTATAGCGTACTCGTCACCTCAGAAAGAAGCCCCTTGCCCGCTAGCAGTCTTACCCTACTTCCCCTCTCCCCAGTTCCCAGGCCAACCGTGAATCGGCTTTCTGTTTCTGTGGATTTGCCTGTTTTGGACGTTTCATATAAATGGAATCATACATATATGCCCTTTTGTGTTTGGCTTATTTCACTTAGCATAGTGTTCACTGTTCTTCTGCCTTGTATCATGTATCAGTACGTAATTCTTTTTTATGGTTGCATAATATTCCATTGTACGGAGATACCTCATTTTGTTTATTCGTTCTTCAGTTGATGGACAATTGGCTCGTTTCCAATTTTGCTATTAAGACTAACCCCCCAGTTTTTGAGATTGCATTCATTCTCCAAGAACATGATTTTCTTCACATCATCTCTTGTTCTTGTTCATACTTTCAGTGGCTCCCTGTTGCTTATAAAACATAATTGAAGGTACTTAATTTGCATTAAAACTCTTACAAAGTTTGTTCTCAGACTGCTTTCCTTTCTACTCTTCTTTTCCGTTGTGTTGTGCTTTAATATTTCTAAAATATGTTCTACAAATGAATGATAGATTATGTAGACAGTATATATAAATTCATCAATTAGTTAATTTAAAAATGATCTAAATTTTAAGAATGAAGACTTCGTTGACAAACCAGGGGATAGATGGATAGGTAGATAGGTAGTTTGGAGAGTTTAGAAAGGCAGCTATTGGAGAAGAATAAAGAGAAAGATTATAGTAAAACAAATACTTTTTTCCCCTTGGATTTGTCCATAATGTCAAACAGAAGCCTATTCATTTTCATAAGGTGTGGAAAAAATAAATCACCTCATCTGAATCAGCCTTTGATACATGGAACTTACTCAGATCATTCATTTTCTGGTTAACACTATTAGCAGTTTGTTTTTTTCTGGGGCCACAGTCTTTTTTTTCTTATCCACATAGAGTCAGTCTTTCTCCTTCTGACATGTCTGAAATAGTAAAAATGAAATATTTTTAATCTACTAAAAATAATTTCCAGAATGTCTTTATGTGCACGTGTGCATATGTACACACACACAAATATAAACGAATAGTGGTATTTTCCCATTTTATAGGAAAGAGCATAGTATAGAGACGCTTTAAAAAATTATTGACAGTATATCTTAGAAATCTTTTCATAATAGTATTGAAACCTTTCTAATTTTTTTTTCTTGCCAAGGTATTTTCTCCAAAGTGAAATTATTGGGTTAAAAGTTATATCCACCTGAACTTTGATTACTTATACTTAGAAAAAGAGATAAGCGAATTTAAGTGGGAAAAAGGAAACTTTTTGTATGGATTTTTTGGACTTTGTTTATAAGTGAAAAAATGGAGGGTAAGAGCTTTCAAGTAATTGCTCATGGTCATGCAGCCAGTGCAGAGTTGGGATGCTCATCTAGGTATTCCTTCTTTTCCTTTTTTTTTTTTTTGCTTTTTAGGGCCACATCCATGGCATATGGAGGTTCCCAGGCTAGGGGTCGAATCAGAGCTACAGCTGCCGGCCTACACCACAACCACAGCAATGCCAGATCCTTAACCCACTGAGCGAGGCCAGGGATCGAACCTGCAACCTCATGGTTCCTAGTTGGATTTGTTTCCTCTGCACCATGACAGGAACTCCCTCATCTAGGTGATTCTGATTTTAACTAAGCTCCTGGCCTTTCTGTTAAATCCATATTGCATTTGATGAACAAAAGGGGAGAGAAGTGATGCCAGCTTCTTTTTAGAGAGAAATAATAGAATCCCAGACTTCATTTTCTAGATCAGTCCTTTCCAGAAGCTTTGCATTCTGAAGCCTATACGTGTGCTTTTTACTTTTCAAAGGAACTGTTTCTGATATTAAAAAGTATCATAAAATGATGGTAAATAAAACACTTTCACCTGACTTTGAGTAAAATGCTTAAAAAGAGTTTCCAGTATACATAGGTATTTAACAAAAGCAGTATTTCAGAATGGTGAGGGAAAAGGTGGATGATTTGGTATTTTCTGTTGCAACAGTTTTCTAATCATTTGACCAAAAAAAAAAAGTTTATTGCTTTACTCTTTACAAAAAAAAAAAAAAGGTAAAAAACCACACCAAAAGATAATATAAAAGGACTTTGTGAGGTTAGCCTTTTTGCTCAGTAGGCTGAACTCAGTGATTCAAAGAGCTAAAGGGGATAGTACTGCTCCCACTTGGAAGCTACTATTGTAAAAATTTGGGGCAGGAATTATATGAGATTATTTCTGATTTTTATTGACTTCTCTTTATCTCATTCTTTTAGCAAGAAGCAGTGGTAGTTATTTGACCTCGATATTTACTCTAGAACATATCACTTTGTTTATTATCCCCGTGGAAGTCTGGGTCAACGGTTCTCGTTTCTTCACAGATACATTAATAATTTGGTATGACATAAAAACAAGACTGGAGTTTCCATTGTGCCTCAGAAGGTTAAGAACCTGAACAACATCCATGAGCGTGCGATTTTGATGCCTTTTCTTGTTCAGTGGGGGAAGGATCCAGCGTTGCCGCAAGCTGTGGCTTTGGCCATAGATGTGTCTTGAATCTGGCGTTGCTGTGGCTGTGGCGAAGGCCGGCACCTGCAGCTTCGATCCGACCTCTGGTCTGAGAATCTCCATATGCTTTAAGTGCGGCCCTAAAAAGACCAACCAGCCAACAAACAAGATTGTATTTTGATTTATTAGCTTTGTTTTATTGGTTTTACTTTTTTTTTCAAATTCAGAAAACGGTTTCAAAAATATTACATACAATTCCCATGTAGCCTTCATCCAGGTTCCCTAAGTTTTAACAGCTCATACAGTGGCAATGCTATTATCAAAATTAGGGAACAAACACATAATAGAGGTAAAACTGTAATCTGGTCTCCAGGCTTTATTCGGGTTTGCCCAGTGGTCTCAGTCTCACTTCTTTCCTTTCTCTGTAGAGGATCTTAAAGCAGGTGCGTTTTGGTTATGTTTCCCCTTAGTTTTCTTTAATTTGAAACAATTCCCAAATCTTTCTTTGTCTTTCCTGACTCTTACGCTTTGAAGAAGCACTGCCCAGTAATTTTGTGGAATGTCCCACAGTTTGGTTTGTGTGCTTTCCTCATGATTCAGTTAATATTAATCATTTTTGGTTAAGAATAGTATTTTTAAGTTTACTAGGAGGTGCATAAGTGATATTAACTATGTATACTTTTAAGGTGATCCAGTCGGGCTTGTTTGCTGTAGTTGTGCTTTTCCTTAGTAGTTAATAAATATTGTGGGAAGATTCTTTGTGACCAGGTAATTATCTTATTTTTCATTATATTCTGTTGATGATTCTTGACTGAAATGATTGTTACCATTGTATTTGGCAAATGGTGATTTTCTGTTTCCATCATTCCTTCTACATTTATTGGTTGAAATTTTCCTATAAGGAAAAAGCTTTCCTTTCTTGTGTATCTGTTCATTTCGTAATTTGTTTAAGAACAGACATAACAGATTTTTATTCTGCTTATATCACATGGATTTTTAGACTCTTGCTCTATGGATTCAATCTGTTACCATTATTACTTATTTTGGTGCTCGGATTATTCCAGTTTTGGCCTTTGGGAACCCCTTCAGGGAGGCTCATGGCTCATCAGTTTTTGAGGATTGACTGACTTTCTAGTACCATGAGGTGTGCCAGGCTCATCTTGTGCATTCTCACCCTAGCCCTGGAACCAGCCTTTTCTCCTAGGAGTATTGGTTTCTTTATTGAAGGCTGGAATTCTTTCATGCTTTTTTCCCCTGATACCCGTATTTCACTCTTTTAAAAATCTTTTTGCCTTGAAACTGCTTTGGATGATGTGGACACATAACCCTGCTGTACAGAAATAACTTTCAGTTCTCTTTGTAGCTGACTCTGTGTTTAGTTCCCAGCAGATTCATTTTGTGCTAATTAAAACTGGAGGAGGAGTTCCCATCGTGGCTCAGCGGCTAGGGAACCCGACTGGCATCCATGAGTCCGCGGGTTCAATCCCTGGCCTTGCTCAGTGGGTTAAGGATCCGGTGTTGCCATGAGCTGTGGTGTAGGTTGCAGACACGGCTCGGATCCTGAGTTGCTGTGGCTGTGGTGTAGGCCGGCGGCTCCAGCTCCAGTTGGACCCCTAGCCTGGGAGCCTCCATATGCCATACGTGCGGCCCTAAAAGACAAAAAGACCAAAAAAAACCACCCAAAAAACTGGAGGATTTCATTACAAGTTGTGATGTGCTAAATAAGTTACTTCATGGAAACATGATTGAAAACTTTGGTTTTTTTTTTTTGGGTATTTGATAATAACAGTTGTAGAAAGTTTTCCAAGAGCATCCTTCCAGTGGCTATGATGTTTATGTCCATCATCTGTTTATTTAGTTTAGTGGTCTCAATTTTTTTTTTTATAAGAAAAATCTTGACTTTGCATTAAGTACTCTCTTGGATCTCTAACAAGAATGTGGGTTGTCTGTACAGAGTACATTTTTGATTAGGCTTTTAAACTGTCAACAGAAGATTTCAGTCTTTCCTTTTCATTTAACTTCTAGAACACGTGTTTGCTCTTAATATGCAGTATACATTAGATCCTTGTCACAGACTATACCTTCCCATTCGTAGTCCCTAGAAGGTTGGAAAAGAAAAATTCCTTATTTACAAAGCATCAATTCCTAGATATTTGAAGTTTCAACTAAGGGGGGAGGCATTAGATCCCCATGTTCTTAGGCTGTGTTGTTTTGGCACCGCAGAATTCATTCATAACTGTTCATTAATTTAGCTTGATTTTATCTTGAAATCATCTGTAAATTATCTTTAGCAGTGGTTCTCAAAGTGTGGTCCCCTACCGTAGTCAAGTCAGCCTCCTGTGGGAACACAACCAAAATGCACCAGATCCGTCCAGAGGCAGAAGTCTGTTAAGCCCTCCAGGTAATCCTGATGCGTAAGAAACACTTCTTGTAAATTGTTTGGGATTGTTGATGGAAGTTGAGAATAGAGTGCCAATTTATCCATCTGCTGTAGTATATTTTCTGTTTTACCTAGCTTGTAGGGATACTGAGATATTTTTCAAAAGTGAGTTTGTAAATTAAGCTCTGTAAAAAAAACCTGCTCTCTTTATATATGTAAATATGACATGTTGATTGACAAAATACTTAGTTGATTTTAAATTTGAAAAAAGTTGATGTATCAGGCTATTTTTCAAGACAATTTCTGGAAGCCATTTATTATTAGTATATAATTCAGTAGTATTAATTATATCTGCATTGTTGCAACAAATGTTTGTGTATATAAGTATCTATTAGAGCCCCTTTTTTCAACTTGAGCATATACCTAGGAATGGAATTTCAGGGTCATATGTGGTAATTCTGTGTTTGTCTCGTTTGAGAAACTGCCAAACTATTTCCCACAGTGGGTGCATGTTCCCACAGCTCTGTGCAGTTTCTCCATGTCCCTCCCAGTGCTTATTATTTTTTGTTCTTAAAAAATTTATTAAAAGTTGGAGTTCCCGTCGTGGCTCAGTGGTTAACAAACCCGACTAGTATCCATGAGGATGTGGGTTCGATCTCTGGCCTCGCCCAGTGGGTTAAGGATCCAGTGTTGCCGTGAGCTGTGGTGTAGGTCACAGACATGGCTCGGATCCCGCGTGGCTGTGGCCGTGGTGCAGGCCAACAGCTACAGCTCTGATTCGACCCCTGGCCTGGGAACCTCCATGTGCTGTGGGTGTGGCCCTAAAAAGACAATAAAAATTATTAAAAGTTAAAAATAATTATAGCTTTATTGTGCTTTGCAGATAATGCTTTTGGTTTTTTTTTTTTTTAAACAAATTGAAGGTTTGTGGTAACCCAGCATCAGGCAAGTCTGTTGGTGCCATTTTTCCAGTGGCATTTTCTGACTTCTGTGTGTCACATTTTGATAATTCTTGCACTATTTCAAGCTTTTTCCTTATTATCATATTTGTTATGGCAGTCTGTGATCACTGATCTTTGATGTTACTCTTATAATTGTTTTGGGGCACTACAAACCACAGGCATAGAAGGTGGCAGACTTGATTGATAAATTCTGTATGTTCTGACTGCTCCCCCGATTGTCCATCTCTGTCTCTCACCTCAAGCCTCCCTATTCCCTGACACACAACAGTATTGAAGTCAGGCCAGTTAACCCTACAATGGCCCCAGTGTTTAAGTGAAAGGAAGAGTTGCATATCTGAGTTTAAATCAAAAGCTAGAAATGATTAAGCTCAGTGAGGAAGACATGTTCAAGCCAAGACGGGCCAAACACTAGGTCCCTTGTGCCAGTTAGCCAGGTTGTAATCAAAGGAAAAGTGCTTGAAAGAAGTTAAAAGTGCTGCTCCCGTGAATACACGAATAAGAAAGCAAAAACAGCCTCATTGCTGATAGAGAGAAGGTTTTAGTGGTCAACAAAGAAGATCAAAACAGCCACAAGAGTCCCTTAAGCCAGAGCCTTATCCAGAGCAAGGCCCTAACTTTCTTTAATTCCCTGAGGCTGAGAGAGGTGAGGAAGCTGCAGAAGAAAAGTCTGAAGCTGGCGGAGGTTAGTTAGTTCATGACATTTAAGGCAGGACACTGTCTCTATAACACAAAAGTGCAAGATTGAGCAACGAGTGCTGATGTAGAAGCTGCAGCAAGTTACCCTCAAGATCTATCTAAGATCATTCACGAAGGTGGCCACACTAAACAGCGGATTTTCAGTGTTGATGAAATAGCCTTCTATTGGAAGAATGTCATCTAGGACTTTCATAGCTAGAGAGGAGAAGTCAGTATCTGGCTTCTGAAAGTGTCAAGAGAGTCAGACTGACTCTCTTTTTAGGGTCTGCTGTAGTTACTGTCTTTAAGTTGAGGCCTGTACTTCTTTATCATTCTGAAAATCATCACACCCTTAGGAATTAGGTCTAATCAGAGCTACAGCTGCTGGCCTACGCCACTGCCATAGCAACACCAGATCCAAGCCACATCTGTCACCTACACCATAGCTCATGGCAGCGCTGGATCCTTAACCCACTGAGTGAGGCCAGGCCTCAAACCTGCAACTTCATAGTTCCTAGTCAGATTCGTTTCCGCTGAGCCACGATGGGAACTCCTCAATAAGAGTTTGAGAGAAGTTGATTCCCACCCTCATGGATGACTTTGAGGGGTTCAGGCCTTCAGTGGTGGGAAGGAGATGTGGTGGGTATTGCAAGAGAGCTGGAATTCCAAGTGGAGCCCAAAGGTGTGACTGGATAGCTGCAATCTGGTGATAAAATTTGAATTAATAAGGAGTTGCTCCTTATAGATGAGCAAAGAAAGTAGTTTCTTGAGATGGAATCTGCTCTTGGTGAAGATGCTGTGAAGACTGTTGCAATGACAACGAAGGATTTAGAAAATTACATCAAGTTAGTTGATAAAGTAGCAGTAGGGTTTGAGAGGACTGACTCCAATTTTGAAAGAAGTTCCACTATAGGTAAAGTGCCGTCAAACAGCATTGCGTGCTACAGAGAAGTTATTTGTAAAAGGAAGACTCAATCGATGTGGCAAATCTCATTGTTTTATTTTAAGAAATTGCCACAGCCACTTCAGCAACCACCATCCTGATCAGTTAGCAGCAAGCAACGTAGAAGCAAGACCCTCTACCTACAAAAAAAATTACAGATCACTATAGGCTCAGTTGATGGTTAGTGATTTTTAGTAATCAATTATTTTTTGATTAATTTATAGACATTGTTTTCTAGACATAATGCTATTGCATTAGTATAGTGTAAATATAACTTTTTATGAGCTGGGAAACCAAAAAATTTGTGTGCCTTGCCTTATTGTGATGCCACTTTATTGTAGTGGTCTGAAATCGAGCCTGCAGTATCTCTGAGGTATGCCTGTATTTGCATTTTCTTTATGGCATGCCTCATAGTCAGTTTAAAAAAAGCATTTCAAATATTGCTTATGGGTAGAAGAACATTTAGTAATCAAACATTTGGACACATGTATTTGAAATCCTAGCTTACCACCCCGTTATCCTCCAGGTGTTCTGTAAGAGTATGTGGAGAATGGAAACATGTCTGTAGTCTAAGAATTATTTCATCATTTCAGTGAAAGACCAAACAACAACAAAAAAGGGAAGTAATTTTAAGTGCTTTCTCAGAAAAAATTAAGAGCACTTACCTATAGAGATCTCTAGAGAACTCGTCAAATTTAAAACTGGTCTTTACATTAGGAAACTTATTTTCAGTTGACAGGGATTGTGGAAAGATTGTTAATGGATCTCAAAGTGTTCAATATTCTGAGTTTGGATAAATAAGAAAATGCTCTATTAAGTATACCTTAACTACATTGTGATTTTTAAAGCTAGGAGGGGCCATATCTCCACTAGTTATAACACCAACATTTTTGTCTTTTATTTTTCTTGCTGTTGTTCTTTGAGCAAGCCGATCAGTAAGTTCTCCATGTTTCTGATTTTCCCAAAATAAATGAATGCCAGTGTTTATTCAGTCCTTGGCCTTGTTCTGTGAATACAGAGGGATGTTTAAATACCTGTTTTAAAAATGAGAGGGGCAAGTCTATGAATAAAAAAGGAGGTAAAACTTATCTTAGGAGAATTTGTGCATTAGATTGTTTCCAAAATGCCTTCTGTAGTACTCGCTGGAGATGGTCCTTGAAGAAAGGTTTCTGTGATGAAGTTTGAAGAAACCGTATGTGCCGAAATAATGGCCTGTTGAAGATTCACAGTGCACGATAATATAGTAAAGACTCTGAGACATCTTCCAAGAAAGAAACTTGCTAAAGCTTGTTTATCCTGTGTTTCTTAAACTTGGACAATGGAACTCCTGTTTCATGTGTCAAACCTGATAATCCTGTGAGAAATGCTGCCCCCTAGAGGCATAAATTCAGTTGCTCTTGAATTTGAGTTCTGTAGTGCTGCCTCATCTTAGTATATAGAAGTTGTAATGATCAATACTAAATACATAAAAGAAGATCAAAGATAAGAGTCTTATTTTTTCTAATTCTGAGAATATTTGGGGAGATAGAGCAGCAGTGTCATGAATGCCCCCCTTTTTATTGGACATATGCCATATTTACAGCTGCAGTTAATCTTTTGAATACGTTTTCCTTATATAGGGACTTATGGACACAGGTCAGGTCTCCAAACACCATGAAGTCTCTCTTGCCGGCAGAAGCCACCCTTACCTGTCTTCTCCGAGGACCTGTAAAGGTCTTGCTGATGGTAGTTACCAGGCAAGGGGACGCCAGTGTCCTTGTGCCCTTTCCCATAGTCCTTGTTTCCAGGTCTGAAACTGGCTTGGAGTCAGAGAGTCAGAATGGAAAGAAAAGGATTATGTACCCTAAACTTAAAAGCTTTTTTTTTGCTGACCTATCAGCAAAAACTTCAAGAATATACATAGACATGGGCTCTCATGATGAGAGGGAGACGTGTATTTACACTTGGCTCCATGCATTGGCACTAGAGATTCTGAATTCACTATTCCAGCTCAGAGCAGCACTTGCTCCATTGACTGGTCTCGGCATTGGCCTATTTCATTTCATTTCATTTCATTTCATTTCCTTCTCATTTCAGGTGGTGGGAGTCTAGGATGCTTCTAACTTTGATAGACAAGGTGGGCATAATTTCCTTAAGGCAGGATGATGATGCATTGATCTGAATGCATCATTTTGGCTGTGGCTAAGTGATCATGAGGTCCCTAGATCTAAAATAGACGGGCAGACCGTGAAGGTTCTACTTGTTCTGTATAACCGAGAGTCTTAGGTTTCACAAATTAAGGTCTGAGAATGAGTTGCAGTTCTTCATATAGTTCCTAGACCCAGGTCAGGTCTGTAGAACTTGTTATATTTTCCTTCTTCGTGTGTTTATGTATTTCCTTTGCGTGTTTATGCATGTAAAAAATATTTTCACTTGTTTTTTTTCATTCTTACATCCTTTACAGTTTATAGGACCATAGGTCATAGAAGAAATCAGAAGGGAAGGAGACGCCACCCAGAGATTCTGTTATTGGAGCTGTGAGCTGTAACTGAGGGAGGGGGTTCTCATGTCCCTTTGAGGAACAGGGAGAGTGGTGTTTGTACAACGCTTGGTTATGATCTGTCAGGCTTGAGAGTCTGGTTTGGAGCTTGAAGTTTGGAATAAATGTGTATATTGTTTGATAGCCAAGACTTGGTCTGTATTTGGTCTTGTTTCAAATAATCCTCCCACTGTTGGAGAAATTGGTGCATTAGAATTCCTATAGAAGGCAGAATGCAATTTTCTAACATTGCTTTCGGCTAGGACGCGTGCATACGATCTCGATTGTTGACCAGATGTGTCTGTGGAGACATGAATTCAGAAGAGGGAACTGCAAGGTAGCAGCTTCTGCTCGGGTTGTGTCCTAATGTGGACGCTGGGTGCTGAGATGTTGAGCTTGTACCGGGAGCGTGGCAGATGTTCCCGTGAGCCTTATGGTCTGCTGTCATGGCTCCAAGGGCTCAAAGAATGGGAATAATTTGGTGGAGAGACTTAAGTATTTTTTTCTGAGTATATACCCCCAAGCTGATTTCTTTGGCTCTTTGTGGGGAATTCTTTGAATCACCTAATATGTTTGAATAAATTCCTTTCCTACTGAAGCCACTGGAAATAGGTTCTACTGTTTGCGGGTAAAATCCTTATTGATCTACTCATTGTAAAGACTTTGTTTATTGTCAAAGTATTTTATTTTTCTAACTAAGATCCAAAAATTGCCAAGCACTTATACTCCATTTTTTCACTCCCTAGACGTCTTTTTTTTTTTTTTCTACCTAGAATGCCAAGTTTTGTACCTTTTGAATTGCTTCTGGCCTTCACTACCTAGCTTGAGTTCCACTGCTGTGGTGAAACCTTTATTGCAGCCTGATGGATTCTTTTTCCCCTCTGAATTCCAGTAGCACTTGTTTAGGCATTCAGTGCTAGTTTTTTCCTTTCTGCATGCATCTTCACTCTCACGCTAAATGGTAAGCTTCCTGAGAACTGGTAATATACCTCGTGCTCCTTGCATCATCTGGAAGAATGCCTTGCACCTGTTAGATTTTCGGTTCAGCACAGTCTCTTTCATGATGTGTAATGATTAGAGCTGCTGAGAAATCACAATGGTGTCAGGCCAAGTGAGCTGGGATGATAAACTAGTTACACTTACTTCATCTTGGTCCTAGTGAGACAAAATAGTTCTGGCCATGAGGCTCACTTTCTGTCTGTGTCAAGAGGTCTGAGACTTGCTGGAATTCCCTGGCGGCACAGCAGGTTAAGGATCTGGCGTTGTCAGTGCTGTGACTCGGGTCACTGCTGTGGTGCAGGTTCCATCCCTGGCCTGGGAGCTTCCACATGCTGTGGGTGTGGCCGAAAAAAAGGTGGGGAGGAGGTCTGAGACTTGCCTCTCATCCCTGTTTTCGCTGGTAGGTAGCCAGCCATATCTTCTGAATTACCATTGTCAAAATGTTTTATAATTTTGGGCCTTGACGAAAGCCTTCTTTGTATTTCTCTCCTATTTTCTAGTTATTTCTGTTGTACCGTCTGGAATTGCTGTTCATAATCAACAAGCTATTTTTAATTTATTAAAATTTTGTGTAAATTATGAAATTATTCAAAAATACAAAATCTGTAGGAAGTAATATAACAGATACCTATGTGCCCAGCCTCATTTGCTTTGTTTCTTCTTTTAAAATTCTCCCCTCCTCATTCTTTCCTTCTTCCTTCAGAGGTACCGTTATGCTGAAGTCCTGGTGCGGCATTTCTCTGTTCTTTTGAACATATTAGTCGTTTATATAAAAGAGCTGAAAAGTCTGTATACAGCATTGTTTTCTAGATGTAGTCATATTGACACCTACAGGTTTAGTTCATTCCTTGCTTATTATTATTTTTTTTTTAACGCATCTGTGTCATGTGGAGGTTCCCGGGCTAGGGGTTGAGTAGGAGCTGCAGCTGCTGGCCTACACCACAGCCACAGCAACGTGGGATCCGAGCCATGTCTGCAGCCTACACCACAGCTCACGGCAATGCCAGATCCTTAACCCACTGAGCGAGGCCAGGGATCTAACCCACATTCTTATGGATACTAGTCGGGTTCCTTACTGCTACAGGAACTTCAAGTTCATTCTCTTTAACTGCTGTTTGGTATTTTGTGTTGAATAAAATTCAGCTTCATACTGAGGGATAACTAGGTCCTACTTTTTGGCAAATAATATTGTAATGAATAAAACCTGCACATAGATACCTAGGCCAGACACCCAGGAGTAGAATTGCTGGATGACAAGGTATAGGTGCCACTTTATTTTACCAAGTATTGTCAAGTCTAGTCTGCAGTGGAGTTGTACCTGTCAGTGTGTTTTCCCACATCTTACGTTTTATTCTACCTAGCTCCTAATTTTTGCCCCTCCCAAATGGAGTTTCATGGTTTTCATTTTCATTACTTTGATTTCTAGTAAAGTTGAACATTTTTGCATTCTTGTCTCTTATTCTGTAAATCTCTACTGAGACAGTGTCCTTTGCATTTTTTACCTTTTAGGAATTGGCTTTTCTATTGATACGTGGCAATTCTTTTTATGCAATGGATATTAATGTTTTTGGTAACATGCTTTGCAGATATCTTTTTAGTCTATGGGTTGTTTTTTGTTTATAAGTTTTAAATTTTCTAGGGGTGTATTTCTAGAGTCTGTTCTGCACCATAGTCTTATTTGATGTGTCTGCTTTCATATCGTTATCACACTGTGTTAATAACAACACTTTCACTGTCTGATAAGGTAAATCTTCTCTCAGTGGATTTTGGGTCAGTTTCTTAAATTTCACTCTACCTCAAAGAAGTTCGATCAGTAAATAAACCCCATACTCTGGGATTGGGATTGGGATTTCATTGAATTTACAGGTTTGCAGTGGGGATAATTGTCATCTTACTGGATGACTGTGGTATATATTGTTATTTACATATTTTTAAATATTTTTCAGTGCAGTCGTATTGTTTTCATGAAAGTTTTCTGTTAGACTTATTTTTAGGTTCTTTATGATTTTTGTTAGTGTTAAAAATGACAAATTTTTCTAAAATACATTTTATAAATGGTGGATAGTAACGGGAAACCACCAGTAGCCAATTAATAGGGGAAACAAATTGCTAGTTGTACATGGATTTTGTGTTCAGAACCCTTACTGAACTCTGATTCTAATGATAGATTCTCTTGGGTGCCCTGTGTAGTTAACCATATGATCAGGGAATAATTATTTTTTTTTGTTGTTGTCCAAGCCTAAGCCTCTTTCTTTTTCTTGTCTGTTGAGCTGTTCAGGACCCTTTACTAACGTCACAGCGATCCCTGGGTCCTGTCTCTGTATGTGTATTAATATATAGAAGAGGAAGGGGGGATCCGAGTTTGCAAGTCTCTCGCCAAGGGCCAAAATTCTCCTTTACGGTGCCTACGTGTGAGCAAATGACCATATATAAGTTAGGACTAGCAACCCACCTTAGGGAAGCATCGTCAGTTTCTCATCTTATTAATTTTTCCTTTGTTACTGGCACTTAAAGATTTTTCTTTCATGGCAGCTACAAGATTTATTTAAATGAGTAATTTTGATTTATCCCTTCTGGATGAAGTTTCCGTGGGAAGACTTTTCAAGTGATCTAATCTGATGTATTGTTGGGAGTAAAAGTATGGCCTATGCTTTATAAATTTTCTTAATTGAAATTTCACTCTGTTTGGGGATTCTTTGTTGTCCTCTACTCCCCAGCTTTGATTTTTATGTCTTGCATAGTGGTTTAACCTTTGTTAAATCTCTTAAAACTTCTCTTGAGTTTGTTTCTCCATCTGAAGAGTAGTAGAAGTAGTAATAATAGTAGTGGTATCAGTTCTTACCTTAGAGGTTATTGTGAGCATGAAGTAAATTAATACATACGAAGCATGTAGCACAGTGTCAGTTACTGTTCTTAATCTCTTTTTAGCTGCCATTCGCTGCCTTCCTGGTAGAGTCTGCTTACTCCTGTAAGATAGTGGCACGTAGCTCCTTATCTCCTTGTACCTTCCAGGTCCTACAATGATTCTGGATGATTTCAGCATCTGTATGGATGATGCTCCAACATCCTGAGTCTCATTTCCCTGACCTCACCAAAACCATGACTTTCTCCTCCAGTCCACCCTATTCCTCACTCTCAGGGCAATTATTATGTTAATAACACCCAGTAAATCATTAGTAAGTACTTTGTATCCCTTAGGGTTGCTTGGTTAGCCATATGACTGTTGATTGGCCAATGTAACTATTCTGCCAACTCATTTATACTTCCAGTCTTTTGGTCAATTTTTCCAGTCATCTTCTCCAATTTTTTACATCTCTTGTCAACTGAGATCTCTTGTCTACTTCTTGTCCATATCCTCAGTTTCTTTTACTTGCCCATGTTTGTCCCAACTGTCTGACAAAATCCTAATTCAGAATTACCTGACTCCTTCGTTTGTAAAGCGCCAGAATGATGCAGTCAGAAATCATCTGAAAAGACACACTTCTTCCGTTATACATTCATGACTGTCCTTAAAACCACAGAGCTGTCACTTCATACCTGTAAGAAGGGATATCGTCAGAAAGAACACAAATAACAAATGTTGGCAAGGATGTAAAGAAAAGGGAACACTCATACACTGTTGGGAATGTAAGTTGGTTCAGACACTGTAGAAAACAGTATGGAGGTTTCTCAAAAAACTAAAATTAGAGCTACCTTATGACCCAGCGGTTCCATTCTTGGGTGGATATCTGCAACAAATGAAAACACTAATTTGAAACACGCTCCTCAGTGTTAGTAGCAGCATTATTTACAGTTGCCAAGATATGGAAGCAACCTAAGTGTCCATCAACAGATGAGTGGATAAAAAGGTGTGCTATTATGTAACTACATGTAATATTACTCAGCCTAAATTTTGCTATTTGCAACAACATGGACAAATTGGGGGGGTATTATGCTAAGTGAAGTAAGTCAGGCAGAGAAAGGCAGATACTGTATGGTGTCATTTAGATGTGGAATCTAAAAAATAAACTTGTGAATATAAAAAAAAATAAACGACTCACAGATATAGCCAACAAACTAGTTGTTACCAGTGGGGAGGGAGGAGGTCAGGATGGAGGTAGGGGATTAAGAGATACAAACTATTATGTATGAAATAAGTAAACTACAAGGATATGTTGTACAGCACAGGGAATATAGCCAATATTTTACAATAATTATATATGGAGTATAACATTTAAAAATTGTAAATTGCTGTTGTATACTTACAGCTTATATAATATTTTACATCGACTATAAAAAAATTAAAAAATACTTTATGGCCATGAACTACAGGTGGCCCCTACTGCTGCTAGGAGATCTGTTGCCTTTCTCTTGTGGACTGATTTCCTCATCACAGCAACAGTTTGTCTTCCGCTCTCCTCCCTCCTCTTCCAGAGTGGCCCTTCTCTTTCCACAGAAGGCTTTTCATTTTACTTTACAATGAAAAAGAAGTACCAGGTGATAACTCTTAGTTGCCCAGTATTTTTATTGTTTTTTTTTTCTTCCTCCCTAATATTGAAATAGAGGCACGACTGCTTTTTGTCTAAGACTCACTCCGTTTCCTACCCTCCTTCTGAGGTACTTAGCTCTATTAATTATTTCCTTCTTTTGTATATTCAGCCTTTCTCTCTCTCTCTCTCTCTCTCTCTCTCTCTTTCTCTCTCTCTCTCCCTCCCTCTCCCTCTCCCTCCCTCTCCCTCTCCCTCCCCTTCCTTCCTTCCTTCCCTCCCTCCTTCTTTTCTTTTCTTCTTTCTGTCTGTCTGTCTTTTTAGGGCCACGCTTGTGGCATATGAAAGTTCCCAGGCTAGGGGTCCAGTTGGAGCTGTAGTTGCCAGCCCGTGCCACAGCCACAGCAACACAGGATCTGAGCTACATCTGCAACCTACACCACAGCTCATGGCAACGCTGGAGCCCTAATGCACTGAGCGAGGCTGGGGATTGAACCTGCATCCTCATGAATACTAGTGGGGTTCGTTACTGCTGAGCCACAAGAGAAACTCTGATAATTAGTTTCTTTACCCTGGATTTTTCTCATAGGTGTTTAAATGCACCCAGTTCTCACTGTTTAATAAAACAAAACTATAAGTGTTCATTACATTATTGATCTTTTTGTTCTCTTTCCTAGCCAAATGCTTGAAATCATTGTTTGTTTCCATTTCTCACCTTTGACTTAACTCTTCAGGTTTATTCACTCCACTAGAAAGTATTTGCTAATGATACCAATGACCTCTGTGTTAATAAATTAAATGGGTATTTTTAGACTTGCTCTTATTTGACCTCTGTATTAGATGGCCAGAGTTCCATAATGAGATGCTGTAGGTTGGTGGCTTAAACAGCAAACTTTATGTTCTCACAATTCTGGAGGCTAGAAGTCTCCAAGACGTCTCTAAGCTTGGTTTCTCTGACCAAGCACTAAATGCACTAAATATCAGTCACTACACAACAAAACTTAGCTACACTACACAACTTAGCTTGTGAACGGCCACCTTCTTGCTGTGTCTTTCTCGCATGGTCTTTCCTCTGTGGATGTACATCCTTGGTGTCTCTACATTTCCTCTTATAAAGACACAAATCAGATTGGACTAAGGCCTACATGATAACAAAACCACCTCTTCAAAGGCTCCCAAATACAGTCACTTTCTGAGGTACTGGAGGTTAGAGCCTGAACATGGGGATTTTAGGGGACGTAGTTAAGCATAGAGCAACCTCCTGGCATTTGGCGTTGTTGACAGCTCCTTCAAACCCTTTGGGTTTGTTACTCCTTAGCCCTTTTTATAAGCTTCTCTTCTGCTTGGTTATTAAAAATTGCAGTTTCTTGGAGTTCCTGTTGTGACTCAGTGGTAACGAACCCAACTAGTATCCATGAGGACACGGGTTTGATCCCTGGCCTTGCCCAGTGGGTTAAGGATCTGGCATTGCCATGAGCTGTGGTGTAGGTCACAGACATGGCTCGGATCCTGTGTTCCTGTGGCTGTGGTGTAGGCCAGCAGCTGTAGCTCCGATATACATATATATATGTATATGTTATAACATATATTTACATATACAAATAATGTATATATACATTATTTCTAGAATAGGCAAAAGTCATCCGTGGTATTTGTTCTAGAATAGGCAAAACTAATCTGTGGTAAAATATATACATTTAATATTTTTGTATATATAAAATAATGTATTTATTATAATGTACATGTTGAACAAGGGTTCAGTTCTTTTGTTGTGTAGTGACTGATATTTAGTGCATTTTGGATATTTATTTCTGGGTTTTGGCAAATCTGATAAATAGTACCTCCTCCTTTTTTTAAATGGTGATAAAATGTATATGATAGACATTTACCAATTTCATCATTTGTCATTATACAGTTCAGAGTCATGAAGTGCGTTCACAGTGTTGTGTGGTTGTCACCACTGTCCATTTCTAGAACTTTTTTATTATCCCAGATAGAAACTCATTAAACTCTATACCCATTAAATAAAGTATTCCATCTTCCCCTTCCAGTTGTCCCTTG
Source organism: Catagonus wagneri (assembly GCA_004024745.2). Classification (NCBI taxonomy): domain Eukaryota; kingdom Metazoa; phylum Chordata; class Mammalia; order Artiodactyla; family Tayassuidae; genus Catagonus; species Catagonus wagneri. The sequence continues at coordinate 19,350,931 of PVHT020000257.1, read as the reverse complement.
TACTCTCTATTCTATTCTCTGTCTCTATGAATTTGACTATTCAAGGTACCACATATACATTTGTGCTTTTGTGATTGGTTAATTTCGTTTGACACATAGGATGTCAAGGTTAATCCATATTGTAGCATGTGTCGTAGCTGTTGATTTTTATTTGCATTCTCTTGGGATTGAAGAATATACTTTAAGTGATTTTATTCTCTTTGAATTTTTTGAGATTTGGGTTTTGGCCTAACATATGACCTTCCCTGTAGAATGTTCCATGTACCCTTGCAAAGAATGTGTATTCTGTCGTGGCTGGGTGGAGTGTTCTGTAGATATCTGTTCAATCACTTCAAGCTGACTTGAAGAGACACTTTGACAGTAACTTGAATTCACATGAAGAAACGAAGAGAACTATTATTTTTCATTTCAACCTGAGGGATTCCTTTTATAATTTCTTATAGGGCAGGTCTGCTAGTGATGAATTCTCTCAGCTTTTGTTTATCTAGACATTTCTTAATTTCTCTTTCATTTTTGCAGGATAATTTTGCTGGATATTCTTGGTTGACATCTTTTTCTTTTGGCACTCTGACCTCTTTGGCTTCTGATGATAAATTTGCTCTTGATCCTATTCAGGATCTCTTACCAAAATTCTCTCTCTGGCTTTTGACGATTTGATTATGGTATAGCTAGGTGTGGTTGTCTGAGTTTATTCTAATTGGAATTCTTTGAGCTTCTGTGTAGATTAATGTTTTTAATCAAATTTTAGAAGGTTTGGTTTTTCTGTTTTTTTTTTTTTTTTTTTTTTTTAGGGCTATACCCGCTGCATGTGGAAGTTCCCCAGCTACCAGCCTACACTACAGCCACAGCAATGCCAGATCTGAGCCACATCCGCAACCTATACCACAGCTCATGGCAATGCTGGATCTTTAACCCACTCAACAAGGCCAGGGATCAAACCTACATCCTCATGGATACTAGTCAGGTTCGTTACTGCTGAGCCACAACAGGAACTCCTGGTTATTATTTCTTAGAATTTTCTTTTTGCTTCTTTTTCTCTTCTCTTCTGGAATTTCCATTTTTTGTCTGTTGGTAAGCTTGATGGTGTCCCTGAAGTTCTCTGAGACTCTGTTAGTGTTTCTTCATTCTTTTTTCCTTTCTGTTCCTCAGACAGGTTAATCTCTATTGACCTGTCTTCATATTTGCTGATTAGTTCTTCTGCTTGTTCAGTTCTGCTCTTGAACCCCTCTAGTGAGTTTTTCATTTTAGCTGCTGCACTTTTTAATTTCAGATTTTCTATTTGGTTCTTTGAAAAATATCTTCTTTTTATTGACAGCCTTTATATGCTGAGACATTGTTATCTGACTTTTAGTTGTTTTGGCGTGCTTTCCTTTAGCTCTTCGAATATATTGAAAATAGCTGATTGACAGTCTCTGTCTAATTGGGCTTCCAGAGGGACAGTTTCCTATGACTGTTTTTTTCTCTGTGCAGGAGCTATACTTTCAAGTTTCTTTGTATGTGTTACAATTTTTTTGTTGGAAACTGGATATTTTAAATAATGCAGTATGACAGCTCTGGAAATCAGTTTCTTCCCCTCCTCAAGATCTGTTTTTTTTTTTTTTAATTTTTAAGTGATCTTTCTCAACTAATTTTGGAAAATCTGAGTTTTTTGTTGTGAAGCCACTAAAGTCTCTGCTCAGTTAGCTTAGTAGTCAACTAAGAATTTAACAGATTTCCTTGAATTTGTGGAAGCAGTAAGTCTGCTGGAGAGATTGTTATGAAGTATGCAAATAAAGAAATCACAACTGTGATAAAAGCCATGAAAGTGCATAACAAGTGCACTTAATTTGAGTCAAGAAAGACCTTCCCCGAGAAAGCGACATTTAAACTGATACTTGGAGACTGTTTTAAAAGTGTTAAAAGTGAAGAAGGATTCAGGATAGTGGTTGGTGGGGGATGGAACATGGACTCAGGGTGTGGTTCACAGGAAAGAATTGTATTGGTAAGGTTTTATTAATTAAGCTGGTGGTGAGAACATAGGTACTCTTTATCTGTCTTCGTAACTTAGAGATTAAAAAATATAATGTGGACAATTTTAAACATACACAATGTAAACAGAATTGTATAACAGATAAACTTTTCCTTTCATGTTTTTTAGTGTAGACTGGTTTTTCCATATGATGAGAAACCTGTAGAAGGAACCAGTATGAATTATTTATCTTAGAATAATCAGCCTCTAGAGAGGTTGTGATTCATTTTTGAGCCCTAAGTTAAAACATTAATAGACTCACTGGTATGGCTTGGTCACGTTGGACCAATTCACAGTGATTTGGGTCATGTGAGAACACTGTTCCTGAGGGATGTGGGATGTGTGCAGGGAGGGTAGTGGGGAGAAGCGCTGGTGCTTGGCAGAAAGCAGGGTGCTAGGGAGAAGACAGTACCTTGGATGTTAACGCTGAGGAGTACAGTGGGCTAAATTTTATGACTTATTTTACCAGTTCTCAATGCAATCTGTTGACCTTAATTGAAACCCATAAAATTAATCAACAGTATGACTTTATACTACATGAAAACTGATGTTTTTCTAATGCTATGAAGGAGTTTTAAAAAGCCTCTTATGGAGTTCCCATCGTGGTGCAGCGGAAACGAATCCAACTAGGAACCACGAAGTTGTGGGTTCGATCCCTGGTCTTGCTCAGTGGGTTAAGGATCCAGCATTGCCGTGAGCTGTGGTGTAGGTCACTGATACTTGGATCTGGCGTTGCTGTGGCTATGGCATAGGCCAGCAGCAACAGCTCCGATTAGACCCCTTGTCTGGGAACCTCCATATGCTGCGGGTGCGGCCCTGAAATGACAAAAAAGAGAAAATAAAATAAAATGCCTATTATTAGATCTGATATTTTATTGATGGATACATCTCTTTAACAATTAACTTTAAAATGCTTAAGTTAAATTAGTGGTACATACTAGATATGTAATTATACTGAGTATGAATCATATTTGAAAACCTAGCATTCCTGTACTGCTGGGGTACCAGAGGTATACCTGCAAACCCAGAGCATTTTGTATTCAGAAGTTAATTGAAAGTAGAAGCTTTTGGGCATTCACGTATCTCAGGAGTAACCTTTCTGAAAAAAAAACTAAAAACCAAAAAAACCAACTTGAGCACCATATACCTTTTAATGGCTATTCACTGTGTAGAATAAAATCCAAATTTCAGAGCAACGCAAACATGGCCCTTCATGACCTGACAGATATTTCCTACTGATTCCCTACATGTGTGATGCGTTCTAGCCTTACCAAATTAATTAAAGATTTCCGAATATACTGTGGTCTTCTATGTATCTGTGTTTATATAGAAGTTATTCAGTAAGTCTAAGATATACTTGCCTTTATTTAGCCTCAAGAGTCTCCTCATTGGAGGCTTTTTTGTCTTGTTTGATTATATCCTTCAAGCTGACTATTATATTTAGTAGGTGAAACTGTTATAAGCTACCTTATAGCAATCTTTTTAGATCCTGTCTTCTTCCTTAAAGTGAGTTGCTCGGGGGCTGGGATTGTGTATTAATCTTTGCAGTAGTTTATCTGCCTTGCCTGCTATAGTTGATCGATTAATGTTGATTGAGTAAATGAACATTTTTGTTCTTCATTTTGAGACTATTATGGGGGTTGTTCCTTTAGTTGGTTCATTTAGAAGATGGCACAGATTTCTGCAAAACTTGGCTCTATGTGAAGACAGAATATTTATTAAATATGAATAGTTTCATCTAGGAACAGTTTTCTGAAGTTGGAACTAATATCTTATTAAATTCCCTTGAGTGGAAGGTCAAATTTCTAGAATGATTATGTTTTTAGTTGTTAAAATAAATGACACGTAAGAGAACTTTCAAGTTTGTATGGCGAAAGCAGGGAAAAATCGCAAAGTTAGAGAGTCTCTGAGGTTTCTGATGTTTCATAGACTAACAAAAGGTTGCTTTATTAGCAGCATTAATGAACGAATCACTTTATTGGCTTAGACATACTGGTAGCTTTGTCAGTCCAAAGAGCTAAGAGTTCTTATTTCAATTCATGATTATGTTAGAGTAGTGAAGTGAAAGCCATTGACCTTCTCTTAAGCAGAAAATAGAAAGTTTTTACAAATAGATTAAAGCATTATAAGGAATGTGATGAAGAACTAACTTATTATCAAATCACTTAAAATTTGAGTTTGCAGAATCTTTTTGTGCAGCAATTTTACAACAGTAGTAGATTTTTAAGACAATTGGTTTTTAAGGTAATGCCTTTAATAAGATGGTTATATGGAATTAGGTCAAAATGATTGAAAGAATCAGAATTATTAGAACGGGTGAACTCTGACCTCTCCAAATGGTGATACATGTTAAGAGCAATCTGAGCTACAGGAAGTATTAAAATTTTAGAGATAATGTAATCCACTCAGACGGCATACCTTCCGTAGGTAACTTTTTATTTAGGTAAATGAAATGTATTTTTCTTTTCAGAATCATTTTGAAAGGGCTGATTTGCTTCTTTTAATTTACATAAGAGGTTAAAATAGAAGGAGTCACCTGCTTCCAAATTAAAGTTCTTCAAAACAGTGGTTTTAAACACCAGGAATTACAGAACTAAATATCATATAGGTGTAAAACAGAATTAAGATTTTGTATAGTATTGATGCATTTCACATTTCAAATTTCTAAATGATGGAATATTGAAAAATACAGAAAACATAAGGAGAATATTAACTGCCCATGTATGCATACTGACCAAATTAACAACTAATAATGTTTTGCTGTTACCGTTTCAGAACTCTGAAACATATAGCTGAAGACTACTAATCTCATTCTTTTGCTTCCAAGAGCTCATTACTAATCTGAGGGCATCTTTTAAGTATTTTATACTTTTATGCACACATTTGTATAAAAAGATAAATGGTATTGATTTGGTTTTAAAATGTAAATTAGTGTCATATTGTTTACATATGTTTGTAACTTGCTTTTTGCACTCTGTTCATTTCAAGGTTTATTCATGTTGATATATGTATGTATTTAAAGTTTGCTTATTTCAGCTCCTCCATTATTCGTTTCATTATTTGTGATGTTAAATGGATTATTTAGTTAGCTGGTGCTGCCAAACTTCTCTGTTTAAGATATCCTTTTCCCTTTGGTAATTAAGCTATGGCTTGAGGCCGAATTAATATTGTTTCTTAATAACCTTTCACCCAATGATTTTAGCATCCTTTGTTGACTCTTGCCTGAACCACTGATTATACTGATGCTTGAAAAATGATGATTTTCTAGTTTATTGTTATTCCCACATTTATTAACTGGCAGAGTTTCTGCCATCACTTATGGGCTCATGGATTCTTCTTTTATTCAGTGGGCTAAGATCTTTTAGTGTTCTCTTTCTTTTTAACATTGCTAAAATTTAGCCAGTAGGAACTCATCAGTCCGGTTTTTATGTGTCCTTGCTATGTCCCATCATTTTAGAGCACTTACTTACTTTCTGGCACAACAGAATGCCCAACTCTTACCTTCTGCTTCCTCTGCCCTAGACCTGGAAACAGCTGTTTCTCCAGGGTCCCCTTCCTCCTGTTGGGTGTTTACCTCATGAGCCCTGGACGTGTTCTTTATTACTAGGTGTCATTGCTTTTTATTGGACAGGAAGCAAGGAATTATACTGAAAAAAAAAATAAAAGTACCAATATTTGTCACTACAATCAGTACCCGAGGGTTCTCTCCTGTTTCATGTTTGGGTCTCTTTTCTCCCACAGCGAAGATGTTGGTTAACTTGGTTAATAGTAACATCAGTATACATTTACTCATTTGCCCTGCCTATAGCATACCTTATATAATATTGCAATTACCACACCAATACTACTGCCAGCAATAAACCCAGTAAGTAAAGACAGTTTTTTTGTTCATGTAATATATCCCAGTGAAGGTGTGGATCAGAGTGCTATGCTCATGTTATTTTAATTATATTTTTTATGTCACCAACTTGATAAATACTTAGGTTCATTTGTTTTTGCCCTTTCCCCATCATTACTGATTTATTTTTATTTATTTTTTGAGACTAGTAAAATGGTAAAATGGCTAAAAGTCAAAACTCTGTGAAAAGGCATTCTCAGAAGTCTCACTTCCTCTTTACCTCTTCCATTTTCACTCTTTCTGTAGGTAACCAGTTTGGTTAGTTTCTGGTTTATCCTTGTTTCTTTTTTTATAAAAGTAAGCATATTTGTGTTCATGCATTTCTGTTTGTGTGTATTGTTCATATTCTTATTTTATACAAAGAAGAATATACATACGTATTCTATATGAATGAAGTCAAACATCAGTTTATTGAACTCTAGGAAAACATTTGTTAGTATTTTTATTTGATTAATGTTAGTCATTAACTTGGGGAAATCAGTTATCTTTATGAGGCTGAGTCATTCTTTAGGATAAAAGAATAGGGGATGTTTTTTCATTTGTTTACTTCGAAAGTGCTTTGAAGTTTTCCTCATAGACGTTTTACACGTTTAAGTTGAATCCTAAATATTTTTGTATTTTTTATTGTTTTTGTAAATACTGTTTTCTCTTCAGTCAAATAAGCAATTTGAAACTTTTTTCTATTATTAGGAAAGTTAAGCCTGTGTATTTGTATATGTGTGTGTCTTGATAGGACTGTGTTTCTACTAATTGATATATTGGCATTTACTGCTGTTTTATGCTATATTTAATTTTTTTCTCTCTCTCCCTATGAGCTGTTTCTTTATTCTTTATGAAGATTTTTTTTTTCTTATTTAGGAAGGTTGATAAGGTTGATATTTTTGTTTTAATAGCTAACTTTATACAAATACATTCTGTAATTTCACTAGGGTCCCTTTAGGCCAAGGACTTAGACTGCTGATAATTACTTTGTCTGCATTAAATGAATATTCATTGACCTTCATTTATTACCCGTTCAATACCGGTGAGCTGATTCTTCTGTTTTTTACCTCTGTTTTCTTCATATTAAAAAATTCCATTATAATTTGTCAGAAAATATAGTATTTAAATACTGTTACTCTGTCCTTGTCCATTTGTTTGTTTTAGTAATATATCTAAAATTAAATATATTCACTGTTTATCTCACTGTTTAGTAAAAGTTTTGCCAAGTGTTCGCTGTCTTTTTTTAATGGGATGGAGCTCATTTTTTTGTAGATGGCTCAGAATAGGCTATGAATAACCTACTCCCTGAGTTTTGAATGTTTAAGCCTGTAGTTATTTCTGCACTAGCCTTGGTAGTATAAGGGTACCTGACTGGACATAAAATCCTTGGTTTATACTTTCATTCCTTGGATTTTTGAAAACATGCAACACCGTTGCCTCATTTTGAAAGTTGCTATTTAGAAATCTGATGCCAACCTTACTTTCTATCCTTTGTATGAAGCTTGTTTTGTCTGGAAGCCCCAAAGATTTCTTTACTTCCTTTTGACATTTTACTAGGCTATGTTTTAGAGTTTATTATTCTTTTTTTTCCCCCAAGTATGCAATAGGTTGTTGCCAAAATTCACAAACCTTGTACTTCCTCCTACCCACCACAACATGCAAATATACATTTGTTTTTGTTTTAGAAATACTTTATATAGTTTTAAACATTAGTTCCTTTATTTTGCTTTTATTCATCAGAGTTTTCAGTTATACGTGTGTTATAGCTTCTTGTGGATTTTTTTCCCTTTGGTGAGAATTTCCCTTAGCTGTGGTGTTTTGGACTTGGAATGTCTCTGTTCTCACAGTAGCTTTTAAACTTAATGTTATCTACTGTTTCTGTCCATATCCTGGCTCTGAATTACAAGTTGTATGTAGACAGTGGTAAGGGATTTGCTTGGTTTTTAATATTTCCTGTTCAAGAACTCTCCTTTTTGTTGGTTTGGTGAAGTGCAGTTTCTTTAATCTGCAATCTGCAAATTGTTTTTCTTTGGTTTTGCTCTGTGGGTTTTTTTCTTCTTCTAAATCTGTGATGGGGAATGGGTTGGTATATTGTGTAGTTTTTGAAGTTCTTCGTTCCACCCTTTGCTTCCTCCTTCTTCAGTCCCCACCGAGTCTGTAAGAATGCACCGTCCAGATTGTCTCTCTGTCCCCAGAACTCCTGCCTTCCTGGGACCGCTGTCTTTGGTCCTGTACTTTAAGCTCTCCCTTTCCACTCTTTAGTAGCCACTGATCTGATCTGCCTTGTCTCAGACACCTTTTCTCAGTATTTTCTGTTCACTGTAGAGCTTCACCTTCTGGAGATTATTTTATCGGTGTGTCACCTACTCAGACTTAGATTGTTTCTTTCCCCTGTAGTCTCTCCTGCTTGAGTTTTCAGAACTTGCTCTGCTGGAATTTAACCCCTTTCTGTAACTTATATCTAACTTGGAATCTGTGTTAGTCTGCTAGTTAAAATGATGGTGTGGCTTATAGGTAGTTTTATTCTCTTTGTTGATGCCTTTTTTTTTTTTTTTGGATTTTGGGTCCTGTGTTCTGTTTCAGTGGCCTAATAATGCAGTTTTTACTGCTGCAGACATGTAATAAATCTTCATATCTGGTTGGCAACCTTCCTTCCCTTTCTTCTTTCCTTCCTTCCTTCCTTCCTTCCTTCCTTCCTTCCTTCCTCTCTCTCTCTTTCTTTCTTTCTTTCTTTTTTTTTTTTTTTTGGCGTTTGCTGCATGTGGTAGTTCCTGGGCCAGGGATCAAACCTGCACTACAGCAGTGACCTGGGCCGCTGTCATGACAATGCCAGATCCTTAACCCGCAGTGCCACAGGGGAGCTCCATTTTCCTTTTTTTTTAACCTAAACTTTTCTTGCTGTTTATGCTCAGCTTTTCTAGTTCTTTGGAAAACAATCTTTTTCTCATGTAAGCTTTGAGAGAATTTTTGCCTTTTTTTTAATTTTTAAGGTTTGAATGAAAATGATAATTATTTGTATTTATGGAAACAAGGGATCAGACTAACATTTTAGCCCCTCTTGTGTGTATTTATTATCTGATTTATTCTTAAGCAGTTGTAACTGTGATTGTTTTTTACTTCAATGAAACTGCAGCTTAGAAAAGTTAAGTAATTGTATTCAGTAAATAATGAGTGCCTGCTATATGTAAGGTGGTTTCTTATATATGCTAGATGTGGAGTGATAAATAAAACTGGTACTAATATAAAGTTTTTTAAAAAGACATAATGATCTTTGATAATTATAAAATGTAGAATTGTTTGGTTATTTTGTTACATGTATTTTAAATAGGTGAAGAAACACAGTAACTAGAGTTTGCAAAATAGACAAAAAGATAGAAATCATCTGCATAATCTTTTATCCCTTCCATTAAAATAATGTAATTTATATCTACTTACTTGATAGTTTTTGGCATCTAATATTTATTGCTGCAAGTTTATTTAATACTTCAGTCATATGTCTAAGTGACATACAATAGTTTCTTTTTTATGTACAAAAATCATATGTAGTTGAGTGTTACATATTGTAAAGCAGATCTTTTTTAGATATCACGTGGCTATGTTTTAGTAAATAGATTTATTAAATAAAAATGAACCCTTTTGGATAGGTTGTAATGATATTACATCATGGAAAATGTCTATATTGAGGTAATATTTATATTTGTAGCATTGTTTATAGAAAACGGATCTTTGTTCTAACTTGGCTCTGAAATCATATGTGATGGGCTACTCTGGGCCTGGGGAGTTTCTACTTGTAACGTTACTATATCCTAATCTAGATTTCATTTTACTCTAAGGAAAAGAACAAAAGGAACAGATGATAAACTTGGAGTGCATATACACATTTCTCTTTGGTAAAATAATCCATTTACACTTGGAAGCTTGACTAAGTCATTTGGGTTGTTTGCTCTGATATGCTTACTTATCCTTTTTAGAAGAGCTATGCAAGCTCTGAGTGTTAACTGAATATTTTCCATATGGATGTAATTGAAGATGGGAGACATGGGAATATAGAGACTCAGAGCTGTGCAGCCAAGTTTTATTTTCTGTGGCCTGTTCCCAAATACTTGCACTTAGAAAGTTTGCAAGTCATTGGTTTATCCAGTTGAAAAGTTTGGAATCTGCTGTATATTTTCTTAAATGCATAAGCTTATTATTATGCCAAAGTTATGTACCTTGGTGTATATTATTCTCTTAGTACTAGATAAAATTTGTTAGAATCAGGTTTTGGAGCCTGAGAAAATGTATGTTTCCAGATTTAACTTATTTGTAAAGATTATTCTTAAAGGTAAGATGAAAACATTAAAAAATTAAAGACAGGAATGTTGATATTTAAAACTTTTGTAAAAAGTCCATTTAAAACAAGTTAAATGATAGGTTAAGAAGATCATGGATACAGTTGCTTTATTATGAATGAAAACTACATAATTGTTAAGTAATTATCATAAATGTCTATTGTGGTCATATTTAAAGGAAGACCAAATACCACTTTTGGTTAGTTCCTAATTTAAAAGCTATTATTTTGATGAATTTTGTTAAAAGTATTAGAAATACAGACACATACTTCTCCATATGTGTTTGTTTATATTCAGTCATTATGAGCTTATGTTTTCTGTCATTATGAACTTAACATTAAAGGAAAAATATACCTTATGAACTAGTATCATTTGATTTCATTTCTTACCTTTAATGTTAGTTTTTTCTATTTTTAAAGAAATTTGTGAGTTCCTATTTGTATGCCTGATTTAAAAAAGGAACTTTAAATGTTTGGCTCTTTACCCAAAGTAGTTGTTCATCAGGAGATGTATTAATATCTATTTTGTTTTTATTGTTCTTGACTTTCAGAGGTCTTACTTTTAATGTATAATTCCCTAGTAGTTAGTGGTGTGATTTAGTATGTACGGTCTAGCTTGTGTAAATAGAGAACCATGTACCCCTAGAATAAATTTTATTTATCAGAGCATTGGTTTTACTTAAAGAGTTTGAAAAAAGAAGCATTAAACAATTTAACTATTAAGTAATTAGAAGATTATTTATATAGTAGAACGAATTCACAAATAATACAAAGTTGAATGCAAAATATGTGTGAATTTTCAAGGTGAATTAAACATTCCAGACAATTTGGTTTTCAAATAGGCTGTCTCATTCTGTGCATACTGAATAGTCACAGGTTAGGTGAGCTGAGAGGTGGGGTGGGGTAAGGTTGTTATTGTTTATTACTTATGCCTTTGGTGGTGTTTGCTGGAGATGCTGACCTGAAATGTAGAAGTCTGGTCCTAAGGTATTTACCCCAGACTAGTCAGGTGACTTCTGGATACCCTCTTGGTGCCTTGGGTGACTTCCTAGGAAGGTAATTTGCCAGCATCTGCATACAGGGCCAGGCCTGTTTCTCGGTTGGTAATGTAACACCTGAGAACTCCTTTGTCTTCTTGTACTGTAGCATCAGCACGTGTTTGTCTTCCTTTTGCTAGAGCTTTAGAATTTTGGCGTTAGCGGTTACATAGCGGTTTCAGTCTTCTTTGCGTATTTTTATTGTCATTGCTATGTTTAATTTCATTAACTAGAAATGACATTTCCTTTTTTCCCCCCGTCCATTTAGTTGAGCTTTACACTTTGCATAAATCTTGTGTCCTGAGGTAAAATTGCATCTGAGCATTTATAATTAAATAAATTGCCATTGTGAATAGATTTATTTTATATGAATAGCAAGCCACAGTTAAATTGTACTACAGTTCTTTTCCTTTTGTGGAGCTTTGACAGTGTTGCTAGTATTTTTGTCCCCCTCCCCTCATATATATAGCCACATAATTACAAAAAAAAAAGAGTGCTTTTGCCATATTTATTCCATAAAAGCTACTACCATGCACTTGAACTGTGAAAACGAGGGCACTCTCTTTGAAAGGTCAAGGTTGGTGGTTCTTAGGTTTTCTTTAATGAGAATCTTGAGGGCCTTTTTGGTTTTATTTTATTTGGTGTTTTTTTCATTTTAAGGAAAAAAACCTTCCATTCATATTTATTTATTTAATTTATTTTTTGGCCTTGAAGTTCCTGGGCCAGGGGTTGAATCCAAACCACAGCAATGACAATGCCCAATCCTTAACTGCTAGGCCACCAGGTAACTCCTATACATATTTATTCCAGAAATTTAGGTAGAATGCATGTTAGAATTGATTCACAAAGCTGTAAAACCATAAAACATGTAAGAATAAATTTAATATGTGAATAGGGTTTGTATGAAAAACAGTAACACTTAGTTCTAGCTAGGATCAAATAAATGAAGAGATGTACAGTTTTTCAGAATGAAAAATTCAGAATTATAAAATATAGGCTTGGAGATCCTGTTGTGGCTCAGTGGAAACAGACCTTACTAGTATCCATGAAGTTGTGGGTTCAATCCCTGGCCTCATTCAGTGAATTAAGGATCTGGTATTGCTGTGAGCTGTAGTATAGGTTGCAGATGCGGGTCAGATCTGGCATTGCTGTGGCTGTGGTGTAGGCTGGCAGCTGCAGCTCCGATTCGACCCCTAGTCTGGAAGCTTCCATGTGCCGAAGCAGTGGCCCTAAAAAATCAAAAGATAAAAATAAAAAAAATACATGTCTTTTTCAAAGTTTTATCCCCCAAATAAATGCAATTACATTCAAACACACACTTTTTTTCTTTTTAAGGAGTGAGGGAAACTTAACAACTTGGTTCTCAAATGTAAAAAGTAGAATATGTGAATGAGAATATCCAATACAAACTTTAAAAAATAAAAATGAGACAGATCTTATACTGTATTACTTACTATGCTGTACTTGGTATATTATAAAGCTGTGGTACTTAAAATACTGCTGGTGATGCAGGAAGAGTCCAGAAAAAGTCCAAATAAATGAAAAATGAGAAGGAGGTTATACACACATATGAAGCACAAAGTTCTTACCATTGTTTTTGTTTGTTCATTCTGTTTTTACACATCAAAATGTAAAGAACCATATGTCTGAAAAGGTAAAGGAAGGCAAATTTGGCTCCTTGGAATGGAACAAACTTCCCTAAGATAAGATATTATAGCAAGATAATTCCAGTTTAGTAGAAAATGTTTGCAACATGTAACAAAGTTTTAACAAAAAATAAAAAAGAGCTTCTACAGATTAACAAAAATTAGAAAAATGGGTTACAAATAAGGAAAACTAATTCCAAGATATAATGAATAGTTTTATAGAAGTATACACAAATATTTGTATGCAAATATGTTAATTGTAACATTTGTAGTAGCAAAATGTTAGAAACAACCTGAATGTCCATTTGCTGGTAAATGGCTACATAAATTGTGGTATGTCCATGTTTTGAATACTGATATACTGATGAAAAAATAGGGTGTGTGTCCTGATATGGCAAAATCTTCAGGACATATACTTACTGAAAATATAGACTGATCGGTATAGTGTGATCTTTTCATTTTGTAGGACTGTGTTGTTTGTGGTGATCTTGAAACCATTACAAGTATCTTCCAGGACAAGCTTTTAGCCTAATTAATATTATTAGGAACCATACATTTAAGAATATTAATAACGACAGATATAGCCATAAAAAATTTTCACTATCAGATTAGATGGGAATATCATTACAAATCTATGATTGTATACATATATCCCCCAGAGCTTAGAAGCATCAACAATCTCAGTATCAGTGATTGCACTTGGCATTGATAATGTGGTCTTTTAAATATTCTTCTTGCTGAAAGAATCCAGGGTGTCTCTGAAAAATAGCAGATCCTAGATCTTGGGTGGAGAAAAAAGCCAGAAAAGAGGTCCTCAGAAGCTGTTGGATCACATCAAAAGAACCTCACTGGTGGAACTCCTGCTGACCAAATTTGGAAATATCTGAGCATCAGTGCAAGAATGATTGTAAATAATTATAAAACCTTGAATTATAAAATTAATCTATGAGTCTAGAGTGACAAGAAGAAAAAAAAGGGAAAGCCCTCCTTTGGAGAGAAGTTAATACATTTTGAAGTAGTGTCAGACTAGAAAATCATCATGCTCTAAACTCCATGGAACAGATTAGGCCAGAAACACCAGTGGGTGCCAGTACCTTTGGGGGAAAGACTGCTGGGAATGCGGTATATGCATACCAAATTATAACACCCTATGTCATTTAGTGTTACAAAAAGGAAAAGTGCCTTTACAATAAGGAGATCTGTAAGTTGCCACTTGAACCAAGTTGAACCAATCTTGTAAGGGAAATCCCGATACCATGTGTCTCTTGCTGAGCTGTAACCATGGACTACCCAACCACCTTTGGAGTATTCTTGCTAGTGTGTTTATTCTGTATCCAATCAGGTCCCCAGACCTGACCTCTTATTTCCAGGAAGTGCAGAGGTTTGGGGGTTAATAATCAAGTCAATGCAGAATGTGGGCCATTCTGCAAGAAAACTAGCCAGGAGTGCTGAACCCATCAGTGCTGGAGTCTTGAGACAGACAGAGAGAGAGAGCATGCGAAAGATGTATGGGACTGTTCTGGGACCAGAGAGACTGAAGAGAAGTAACAGTCAAATGTTAAGGATTTAACTATGACTTTCTCTGAGATTTATCTGCTTTCCCCTCTCCCACAAGGCTTAAAAAAAAAAAAATCTTTAGGATAAATGAGAAAATTTAAATACAATTTAAAAACCACTAAATTATCTTTTGTTTTTTACTTGATGTTTTTTACCAGATATTTTTACCTCAGGCTCTTTTGAGACATATTTTACTACTTAATATAGTCTCTAGTAAAATCAGTGTATACAAAATTTATATTTTCATTTGCGTCTGTAAAAGGCTGGTTTCAGTTAATGAAAACTCAAGTTTTATGTAACTGTCTTCCAAAGTTGTTTGCTTGAAAGAATTTCTACCATGACCACATTCTGTTTTGTTTAAGCTGTATAATCAGATTTACTCTATGTTTGTTTATTGTTCACTAGATTACTGCTTTTAAACCTTATTTAGCCCTTTAATCTGAGATTAGCAGTAACCTGGTTAATTTAATTAAAGCTAGATTGTTAACCTCAGCGAGCGCATTCTATGTGTGCCTTTTAAGTTCTTCAGCTTCATAATATGTGCTGTGCTCAACAGAAAACAAAGAGCCCAGTTGAATTTTGGGCAATGGACTTGAATGGACATTTCTCCAAAGAGCTACAACTGGCTAATAAGGACATAAAAGATGCTCAGCACCATCACTCATTAGGGAAATGCAAATAAAACCCCAATGAGAGACCACTTGACTATTATTAAAAGCAGGGAAAATAATGTGTGTTGATGAGGATGTGTAGAAATTTGAGTCTTCATGCATTGTTGGTGGGAAATGACTGGTAAAAAGACACAGAAAATGGTATGGGAAATGGTTTGGCAGTTGCTTAAAAAGTTAAATATAGAGTTACTGTATCATTCAGCAATTCCACACTTATATATCCCCAAAAGAATTGAAAGCAGGGATTCAAACGGATACTTACATACCAGTGTTATAGCAGTGTATTCATAATAACCAAACAGAGGCAAGAATTCAAGCATTCATGAACAGAGGAATGGATAAATGTGGCATATTTCTACAGTCTTGAGACAGAGAGGAATAAAAAGGAATAAAATTCTGACCGGTGCCATAGTATAGATGAACTTGGAAAACATTATGCTAAATGAAATAAGCCAGACATAAAAGAGCAGAGCGTGTATGATTCTGCTTAGACCAGGTGCCTAGAGTAGGCAAATGCCTAGGGAGCGTAGAAGATCTCGGCTGAAGGAGGAATGTTTAATGGAGAGAGCATTTCTATTGAGAATCATGAAAAAGCTCTGGAAGTGGAATAATGGTGCTGGTTGTACTGGTGTTGTGACTATACTTCATGCTATTGAACTGTACATTTGAAGTGGTTAAAATGGTACATTTTGTGTTATTATATTTTACTATAACATTTTTAAAATGTACTATAATTTTCAATGTTATTAGTGAAAAATCTTTCCAGTGCGACGATACAGTTTTTGTCATTGCTTTCCTTGTTACTGCCCTCTTTGAAGACACTGATAAATCTTGGTATCAGCTGGGACTTTTAACCTAGCATTTGGGATAGTGGAGGAAAATCTTATGTAATTGCACTTTCTGTTTCCTATTAAATCTCACCAAGTCAGCTGTTTACACTTGTACATTAAAAAGAAAAACTTTCTGCTTTGGCCCTATAGAAACATGTCAGATTCGAAAAGGAAGCTTATTTTCTGAACTGTGAGCACAGAAAGGAAAAAAGAGAGATCACAATCAGGTAATATAGCACAGAAGATGCTTACTGATCGGATCAAATTTAGGAATACCCTGCAGAAGTAAAAATATGAATAAGGTAAATTGGGAAATACTAAGATGATATTCCAAAAATTCAAATTACAAATTATATAGTGGGCTAATGTCTATGTATATTTTTATTTATTTTTGCTTGCTTATTTTTTTTCCAAATTTAATATCTTCTGTTTCCTCTTATAAACACTTCTACGTCCCTTTTAGGCTGTACTGCAGTTGCGTTGAGACATTTTCATTGTTTGGCTTTATGAGATTTCCAAACACATATGATTTTTTAAAACACATGGTCAGAGAGGGTTCAGGCAGGAAACAACACGTAAAACATGCAAATGCATCACTCTGGTGACAGAATGACAAGTTGATGACTACTCCTCCAAATGGCCTTTTTTGGACCCTTTTTTAAAATATTTTTCTAATATCAACTCTACCCCTTTTATGTGGAGGTACGGTCTCCTTGTCAAAAACTGTGGAAGTTCTGAGATTTTACTCTCTTTGCCGTCTAACACCGCAAATTTATTCTTTTCTCTGGGATCTTTAGTGTATTACTAGAAACCCCCAAATTAGGTAATTTTCCTAACAAACCTGTGTCTTGTCCTGTAGGTTCTTTAGATTTGATATGTCATCTCTTGTCTCTCTGCTTCAGAATAGACCCTAGGCTCTATATTCCTGGTCCTTCTCGTAGGGTTTGTCTGTCTCGTTTTTGGTGAGATGTGTGACCAGTCTCCCTTATACTCAGTAAGTTGATCTTTCTGTTTTAGGTGGTTAAGACAAACTTCTCCTGAGGGAGATAACTCCCCCACCATCGCCCCGTCCCGTGCTCTGTATGTTCTAAAGTGCATCTCAAAACGTTCATTTCCAAAGTTGCTCAAAGTAGGAGCTGTAAGTCTTAGGTTGCTCTTAGTGAAAATTCGCAATTTGGGAAGATAATACCTGACTTTGAAGAAGCAGGTGTCTGGCTTGGGTGTGGGTTTTGACTGATGAAGAAAATCAGTTTTGTAAAAGTGCTGTTTGTGCCCCTTACATCTCAGAACTGCAGCCGGATGTTTGGCCACTGTCAGGTAGAGAACTGATGCAACCCTGACTGGCTGGAGGTCTGGAGAGACTTCTACCAGGAAAGCAGCCCAGGAGTGAGGGGAGTGACTGTATGGTTTTGATGAGTCATCTAAAGTAAAGTTTGTTCAAAGGATGCTCGGCCTCTGGGAATTGATCAGGGAACTGATCTATTGGGGCCCATGCATTCTGTTGCTCTGAACTTTATCTTGGAGAAGTACTGGGCAACCCCCTCCCTCCCAGCTCCAGACAAATATGTTGACCTGAGTAATAAGACAGGTTTCCATCAAGAATAAAAGTTTTTAGAGTTGATCAGATAATGATATTATATAATTTAGAGAGAGAAAGTTGGTTAGATTAAAAAAAAACATAGTTATTGGGTAAATATAATGGAAAAATAGATAAAAGGGTGTACAGAGAGTATTGTTTATATTTTGAATAAAGAAGGTACTGTTGTATATATTCACTTAAAAATTTTTAGATATGTAGGAACGTTTACTTGGAAGACTTCTTCAAAAGGTTATTGGTTTTGAAAAGTCTTAAGGTTTTCTAAGCAGTGGCATCAAGTGGTGTGACTTAAAGGTTTTATGAATGCCTGGCTTGGCCGTCTGATTGCTTTTAAAATCAATTTCTGAGTTAACTAGTAATGCTCTTAATATGTGTGAAATTGTACATATGTAAACCTAACTTGAGCCTGTGGACAACAGGCATTAGCAGACTTTATGTGTAATTTTCTCTACTATTAATAGAAAATCAAAAGGAATCCCTTCTTGGTAAAATTTATATTTAGAGTTCCCCAGTAGTGCAGCGGGTTAAGGACCCAGCGTTACCACTGATGTGGAGCGAGTTCTATTCCTATCGCTGGAACTGGGCATGGCCAACAAAATTTATATATTGCAGCTATTCATAAAACTTTTAATACAAAATGACCACATACATTTAATTTACCTTCATATAGTCTATAGAAATAAATTGAAATACATTTGTTAGGAGAGTCAGATTTTCAAATTAGCGAGTAAAAAAAGGTCGTTAGTACCATGACCTGGAATTGTTTAACCGAGAAGTGGTTTTTCATCTACTTTATCCTTTTTGAAAATAAACTTTTAGAATAATTGAAGTGTAATTTGTATACAGAAAAGAATAAATGAACTTTTCTCTACTGATGAACTTTTGCAAAGTGAACACATGTTTGTAACTATAACCTGGATCCAGAAGGCAACTCCTCGGAGGCCTCCCTGTGCCCTTGTCCCAGTCAGTGAACTACTGTTGTGATGCTGGGATCAGTGATACTGGCTTGCTTTTGAATTTAGTAGAAATAGAATTATATATATATGCTTCCCCCCGGTCCCAGCTGCTTTTATACCGCAGCGGGTTTGTGAGATATTTCCTGTTTTGCGTGTGGCACTGATTTTATCATTGTCACTGAGGTTTTGGATACCTTCTTCCTGTGAATATACTGCAGTTTATCTCTCCCATCTCCTGCCCGTGGACATTTGGGGTATTGTAGTTTGGGGCTGTTTAAATAATGCTGCTATGATAAGTCTTGTATATCTTTCTGTGCACATATGTACACATTTCTGTTGATCGTCTAGGTCTGTAACATACTGTTTTCTTCCTTCCTTTTCCATGGCCTATGGGTTTGATTGGTTTTGACTTTAGCAGTAGTGATAGAAAGTCTACTGGTACGGCTTACTCATAAGAACATTTTTTTTTTTTTTTAATTTTTATGTATGGTATTGTGGTTTCTGGATGGGAACATTTTTTGTTAATAGATGATTTTTTTATTCTGTTGGTTCTTTAAAAGGAATTTAAACCTCTTTTTTCTTTTCCTGACTCTAAAAGAGACAGCTTTACCATACACTCTCAGGTTCTGTCTTATTTGTTTTTGAGGAGTCATGGCGTGATGCTTTAAAGACATCGTGGGTTGTGCAGTCAATGGTAGCTGCCATATTTAAACAGATGAATGAATGTCTATAAGGCGTGGTTTTTTAATTCTATAAAATAGAGATTAAATCAGGTGATTAAAAAAAGTGTAAGTTTTTTCAAATATTGAGCAATGTGCCTGGCAGTCAATAGGAACTGTATAAGAGCATTATTGTCTCTCTTTTTTTTTGTCTTTTTCTAGGGTCGCATCTGCGGCATGTGGAGGTTCCCAGGCTAGGGGTCTGATCGGAGCTGTAGGTGCCGGCCTTCGCCACAGTCACAGCAACATGGTATCCGAGCTTCATCTGCAACGCCGGATCTTAACCCACTGAGCAAGGCCAGGGATCAAACCCACAACTTCATGGTTCCTAGTCAGATTCGTTAACCACTGAGCCACGATGGGAACTCCTAAGAGCTTTATTCTTGAATTTTGTTGTGGAGGATAATTTGACTTGAGACCTGACTGAAAGGATATACAATGTTTATTAGTAAATTATTACAGCTAACTTTTGTGAGTTCTAAAATTAATTTGTAGGTTTATGCATTTCTTTTTATTGTAGGTGAAATATTTTAATACTTTGTAGTATCAACAGAGGGTGGTATTTTACAACACTTCCGTGTTATTTTTTTTTAATAAAATAGAATAAATACTTGGTAAAATATCTGTTTTATTGTCTCTACTTTAACTCTGTAGATGCTACAGTTAGATTGTATAGCTGGCTACTTAAAAGGTATTAACTCTATACCGGAGTTGTATGTTAATGGTTAGGAATAATTTAACATAGGAATGCTTTTCTGAGACATTGTTAGTGTGCTTTTGTCTTAGTCTGTAATTTTTAAGATCTGACTTGTTGTCGAGCTCACTCTTTTTGTAGTCTGGTAAACTGCCAGTATCTTGATAATTCATTAGCTTTTTCATACATTACATATAAAATTTCAAAGATTAGGAAAAATTTTGGTAATCATTTGCCAACTTTCAGCATGTGCTTTGGATTTTAAAGTAATGTCAAAAAACAGATTGCTGTTGTGTAAATGGGATTCTTGGGTAGACTTTACAGATTAGGGGTAACTCTGAAATTGAAAAACTGTTCCTTATTATTTATCTTTTTATGAGTTAGGGAGCCTCAACCATCAGTGGGTTATTTATTTATTTATTTATTTTATTTATTTGTTTTTTTTGCATTTTTTTTTAGGGCCGCACCCATGGCATATGGAGGTTCCCAGGCTAATGGTCAAATCGGAGCTACAGCTGCTGGCCTACACCACAGCCACAGCAACGTGGGATCTGAGCTCCAACTGCAACCTACACCACAGTTCATGGCAACTGCCAAGTGAAGCCAGGGATTGAACCCCACAACCTCGTGGTTCCTAGTCGGATTTGTTTCCACTGCGCCACAATGGGAACTCCCATCAGAGGGGTTTTAAAAGTCTATCCAAGTATCTGGTGAGTACACATTCTCCATGTTAAATACTTTGCATGTTACTTAAGTTACATGTATGTTATATTAATGACATTTACAATAATAGCCAATGTAAATTATAATTTATATTTCTTTAAATTTTTACCTGGTGCTGTAACATCTTCTCTTTATATTCTGATCTTCTGATGCATTCTAGTCATTGTATCAAGAAAATTCTTCTGGTGTACAGCCTAAGTATTAAAAGAGTTCAAAGAAAGGCATAGTCTTTGTGGACAGAAATGCTAATACTTTGTGAATGAAACAGAATTTTCTTCATGTGAGATTTTTTTTTTTAAGTTTTTGTTTAGCTGTTTGATACTAGTCCAAATGTCTTCTTTATCCATCTGTTACTTTACTTCTTACATCAGGTCCAGTTCGTTACAATAAGCAAGTATGAACAATAAGCAAGTATGAAGACTCTCATCTGACCTTATACTGTTCCCAGCCTGGACTAGTTAAGTTTTTTTGTTGTAACATTATAATATGAAAAAATGATAGGTGCCTATACTTAAGAATTTCATAAACTTTTTTTCACTTTCTCTTAGTAGCTTTTGCTTTTATTTTTTTCAGTAGCTTTTACTTATTTTTATTTTAGAGTGAACATAGGAGAATAAATTTTTTTTTTTTTTTGCTTTTTTGGGCCACACCCTCTGCATATGGAGGTTCCCAGGCTAGGGGTTGAATCGGGGCTGCAGCCGCTGGCCTGCACCACAGCCACAGCTTCACGGGGGGATCCAAGCCCTATCTGCGACCTACACCACAGCTTATGGCAATGCAGGATCCTAACCTACTGAGCAGGGCCAGGGATTGAACCCTCAACCTCATGATTCCTAGTCAGATTAATTTCTGCTGCACCATGACGGGAACTCTTGTAAATTTGTCTTAAAGTAAGTATTCAAAAACAAAAAAATAAAATAAAATAAATATTCATTGATGGTATAGGTCTGTGACAAGGTTTTAATTATCACAGGACTATAAAACATTGACATTTCCTGTGTTTGACAGCCAAAACCCAAAGGAAGCAATTATCCTTGTATTTGTGCTTCAGTTCCTCAGTTAATTGTTTTAAGCAAAATGTTATGTTTTGATCCCATGTGTTGCCATGAAAATGTTAGCTGTGTGTGATGTGTTTATTGATACTAGTCTTCTGAGTTCATGTTTAGTTTTTTGGATTGGAGAACTTAATACTTTAGTTTATCCCAGCATTGATTGCATATTTGGTTTCGTACCTTAATAAACTATTGCTTTTTAGGCTAAGAGTATTATCAGGTTCTTTTTATCTTTCCTGTGAGGAGAAAATAGATTTTGAGAATCTTAATGATTTTAATCTTGTGTAGGTTATTTGTAGGCAGTAATATTTTGATTTGTATGTGCGTGCGTGTGTGAAGAATGTTTTGTTAGAGCTATGAATTTTTTTAGATAAAAAATAGTATCTTTTTTATTTTTTAAAAATTCATCGAGTTGTATTATATTTATATCTGTATAACCATTATCACAACCTAATTTTAAAACATTTCCATCCCAAACTCCTGTCCAGCTTAACCCCCCACCCCAACCAGTCTTTTTTGGTAACCATAGGTTTTTCAAAGTCAAAGCTCATTGTGTCCTTTTTTTATATTCCACATATAAGTGATAGCATATGATGTTTGTGTCTTATTATCTGACTAACTTCACTTAGCATGATCATTTCTAAGTCCATCCATGTTGCTGCAAATGCCATTATTTCATTCCTTTTTATGGCTGAGTAATATTCTATTATGCATATGCACCACAACTTCTTTATCCTCTGTTAATGGACATTTAGGTTGTTTCCATGTCTTGGCTGTTGTATTTAGTGCTGCAGTGAACATTGGGTTACATGTATCTTTTCAGGCCATGCGTTTCTCTGGATAGATGCCCAGGAGTGGGACTGTTGGATCATATGTTAATTCTAGTTTTAGTTTTCCATAGTGGTTGCATTCCTGCCAACAGTGCAAGAGGGTTCCTTTTTCTCCACATCCTCTCTAGCATTTACTGTTTGTAGGCTTTTTGATGATGGCCATTCTGGCTGGTGTAATGTGGTACCGCATTGTAATTTTGATTTGCATTTCTTTAATAATGAGTGATGTTGAACATCCTTTCATGTATTTTTTGGCATCTGTATGTCTTCTTTGGAGAATTGTCTGTTTAGATCTTCTGCACATTTTTTGATGAGGTTGTTAATTTTTTTTGATATTGAGCTGCAGGAGGTGTTTATATATTTTCGAGATTAATCCCTTGTCAGTCGCTTCATTTGCAAATATTTTCTCCCATTCTGTGTGTTGTCTTCTTGTTTTGTTTAGGGCTTCCTTTGCTGTGCAAAAACTTTTAAATTTAATTAGGTCTCATTTGTTTATTTTTGTTTTTATTATCATTACTTTAGGAGGTGGATCTGAGAAGATATTGCTGTGGTGTGTGTTGAAGAGTGTTCAGCCTATAGTTTCTGCTAAGAGTTTTATAGTATCTGGTCTTATATTTCGGTCTTTAATCCATTTTGAGTTTTTTTTTTTGGTATATGGTGTTAGGGAGTGTTCTAATATCATTCTTTTACATGTAACTGTCCAGTTTTCCCAGTACCACTTATTGAATGGACTGTCTTTTTTCCATTGTATATTGCCTCCTTTACTATGGATTAGTTGACCGTAGGTGCGTGGGTTTAATTCTTGGCTTTCTATCCTGTTCCACTGATCTATATTTCTGTTTTTGTCTCAGTATCACACTATTTTGATGACTCTTACTTTGTAGTATAGGTTGAAGTCAGGGGACTTGATTCCTTCAGCTTCGTTTTTCTTTCTCAGGATTTCTTTGGCTATTCTGGGTCTTTTATGCTTCCAAACTTTAAAATAGTTCTGGTTCTGGGAAAAATGCTACTGGCAATTTGATAGGGATTGCATTGAATCTACAGTTGTGCTGAATTTGTAAATAGTCATTTTTACAGTATTAATTCTTCCAATCCAAGAGCATAGTATATCTTTCCATCTGTTTGTGTCATCATTGAAAGTGGGTTTATTCCTAGGTACCTTTTTATTTTGATGTTATGATAAATGGGATTATTTCCCTAATTTCTCTTTCTGATCTTTCATTGTTAATATGTCGAAATGCGGTTGATTTCTGTGTATTAATTTTGTGTCTTGCAACTTTACCAAATTAATTGACGAGCTCTAACAGTTTCCTAGTAGTGTCTTTAGGATTTTCTACATATAGTATCATGTCATCTGCAAGCAGTGATAGTTTTACCTCTTCCTTTCCAATTTGGATTCCTTTTATTTCTTTTTCTTCTCTGATTTCTGTGGCTAGGATTTCCAAAACTATGTTGAATAGTAGTGGCAACAGTGGATAGTCTTGTCTTATTCCTGATCTTAGCGAAATTCTCTAAGGTTTTCACCCTTGAGGATTATGTTAGCTGTGGGTTTTTCATATATGGCCTTTATTATGTTGAGGTAGATTCCTTCTATGTCCACTTTCTGGAAGGCTTTTAATCAGAAGTGGGTGCTGGATTTTGTCAAAAGCTTTTTCTGCGTCTATTGAGAGGATCGTATATTTTTTTTTTCAGGATCATGTGATTTTTATTCTTCAGTTTGTTAATGTGGTGTATCACACAGATTTGTGGATATTGAAAAATCCTTGCATCTTGATCATGGTGTATGGTCCTTTTAATGTTTTGCTGGATTCAGTTTGCTAGTATTTTATTGAGGATTTTTGCATCTCTGTTCATCAATGATATTGGCCTATAATTTTCTTTTTTTGTGATATCTTTGTCTGGATTTGGTATCAGGATGATGGTGGCCTCATAGAATGAGTTTGGGAGTGTTCCTTCCTCTGTAATTTTTTGGAATAGTTTCAGAAGGGTAGGCGTTAACTTTTCTCTAAAGTTTTGATAGAATTTGCCTGTGAAGCCATCTGGTCCTGGACTTTTGTTTGTTGGTAGTTTTTTAATCACAGTGTCAATTTCAGTACTTGTGATTGGTCCTTTCATCTTTTCTATTTCTTCTTGTTTTAGACTTGGAAGATTGTACTTTTCTAAGAATTTGTCCATTTCTTCTAGGCTGTCCATTTTATTGGCATGTAGCTGCTTGTGGTAGTCTCTTATGATCCTTAGTATTTCTGTGATGTCCATTGTAACTTCTTTTTCATTTCTAATTTTATTGATTTGAGTCCTCTTTTTCTTGATGAATCTGGCTAAAGGTTTATCAATTTTGTTGATCTTTTTGAAGGACCAGATTTTAGTTTCATTGATCTTTTCTATGGTGTTCTTCATTCTGTCTCATTTATTTCTGCTCTGACTTATGATTTCTTTCTTTCTGCCAACTTTGGGTTTTGTCTGTTCTTTCTCTAGTTGCTTTAGGGGTAAAGTTTGGTTGTTTATTTGAGGTTTATCTTCTTTCTTGAGGTAGGCTTGTATTACTATAAACTTCCCTCTTAGAACTGCTTTTGCTGCATCCCATAGGTTTTGGATTGTTGTGTCTTTGTTCTCATTTGCCTCTAGGTATTTTTTAATTTGCTCTTTGATTTCTTTAGTGATCCATTGGTTGTTCAGTAACGTGTTGTTTAGTCTCCATGTGTTGGTGTTTTTTGTAGTTTTTTTGTTAATTTCTAGTCTTACAGCATTGTGATCAGAAAAGATGCTTGACATGATTTCAGTTTTCTTAAATTTACTGAGGCTTGATTTGTGTTCCAGAATGTGATTCATCCTAGAAAATGTTCTGGGTGCACTTGAGAAGAATGTGTATTCTGCTGCTTTTACATTGAATATTCTATAAACATCTATTAAGTCCATCTGGTCTAATGTATCATTTAAGGCCTGTGCTTTCTTGTTGATTTTCGGTCTGGATGATCTGTCCATTGCTGTAAGTGGGGTGTTAAAGTCCCCTGCTGCTATTGTGTTATTGTCTATTCTGTTGCAATAAAACTGGAAGAAAAAAACTTTTATACATCTTAACACTTAACTGCTAAATACTAAGCATGTAAGATGTAAAAAAGATTTTTGAAAATGTGTAACCATAGTACCATTGTTACTTACACCCATGAAAACTGGCATTGATTTGATAAAAATCTAGTAATAGATTTTCCATTTTCAAATGGAAATAATAGATGTCCATCTACAAGTTTTCCTAATTGCCTTCTAAAGGTTTTTTTAGGAGTTCCTGTTGTGGTTCAACGGAAATGTATCTACTGGTATCCATGAGGATGCAGGTTCGGTCCCTGGCCTCCTCAGTGGGTTAAGAATCCAGCATTGCTATGAGCTGTGGTGTGGGTCACAGACGCAGCTTGGATCCCGTGTTGTTGTGACTGTGGTGAACGATGGGGGCTACAGCTCCGATTTGACGCCTAGCCTTGGAACCTCCATATGCTGTGGGTATGGCCCTTTAAAAAAAAAAAAAAGACAAAAAATAAAGTGGTTTTTTTTTTTTTAATAATCCCCATGTGCTGCGTGCCCAATTCAGGATATAATCCAGGAACACGCATTGTATTAGGTTATCATGTTTTTTTAGTCTGTCTTAATCTGAAACACTCTCTTGCCTTTATTTTGTATCTTACAACACTGACTTTTTAAAGAGTTCAGCTTGTTGCCTTGTAGAAAATTTCACATTCTTAAATTTTTCTTTCTTTCTTGCTGCACTTGCAGCATATAGAAACTCCAGGGCTGGGGATCAAACCCTCACCTCAGCAGTGACCCCAGTCAGAGTCTATGGCAGATCCTTAACCCACTATGACACAGTGGGAACTCCCTTAAATTTTTCTGAATGTTTCCTTAGGATTGGATTTAGGTTAAAACATTTTTGGCAGTACTGCAACACGGGTGATAGTGTGTGGTTTTCAGTGTATCACACATGCCATTTGCTTCATTATTGTTCATAAGTTTTCTCAAGGTGGTGATGGCCAGATTTCCTCATTGTAAAGCTGCTCCTCACTTACCATTGATAGATAAGCTGAGGCCCTGTATGTTTCCTACCAAGTTTTCATCCAACGATTTTATCAGTTGATGATTCTTGCTTGAACCAGTTATCACACTGAGTTTTAATATTTATGGTGTGTAAGAACACAAACTTAAAAAAAAGATTGCAAGTGTATAAAATTTTAAAATGTTCGGATTCTACTAGTATATTAACTTGTGCTGTCAAAGCAGCTTTTTAAAAGCACTTCCTGCTGTTCCTTATGTGTTGTCAGTGCCCTCCAGCAAAGAGCACCAGGAACACACCTGCAGTTGGACGAGCTGCGTTTATTACTCGCTGCAGCAAGGGAGAGCACACACTGTGGGAAACCATGGGCTGTCCCAGCAAGAGGAAATTAGAAAGGACTTAAAGGATTTGGCTGGGTAATTTTGGGCACGGTCCAAGGTAGCAGAGGTCTACTCCAGATTGGGTACTGCTAAAAAGCAGAAACAGTTCTCTGATTTGGTATCGCAGTAAATCATACAGGCAGGGGAGAACATAGTGAGGCTAACGCCATAGCGTTGAAATAGCAGTGTTTCCTCATACTCTCTGCGGAAGGGGGTGTCTGCTGTTTCGTGGCTGGGGCACTGTTCGTATTTTGGTCTATGTTCAGATATGAGGACTGAGTGGTCTTGTTTTAGTCTCAGTCTATCCTGGTCAGCACGGCTGTGTCTGATGCTGATGCGTGCAATTGCCATGTTCAGGGGAAGGATACCAAGGCTGGCTGAGAGCACAGTGCAAGTTCCTGGGTATCCGACACTCTTCCATTGTTCAGTGTCATTTTGAAGAAATTTTTTCAACTCACCAGTGTTTTTTAAGGAAGTTTCCCCCCGGATATATTCTGTATGTAAAGTTGCAAGAACGATGACGCTACTGCAGAGGCGGGGGGACTGGTAGGTGTGGGCTCCGCTAAATGTGAATAGACTCAGATGCATACACAGCCCCTGTGTTCTTTTGTGCTTTGCATAGTCATTGCACAGTCATGGTGTAGTTAGTGAATCAGTGACTCTCAAACATATTGTATTATAGATGCTATTAGTACTCATTTTAAATCTGGGGTGTTTACACATTTCTAATAAGTTAGCAGTTGTTGGAAACTGTTAGTGATTTAGCTTTGGATTGAAATGTTCCAATATATCTTATAATTTCAATAAGAAATTTCTTACTCGGGTACTTATCTTGAAGTATCAGGGTTTTCTTACTATAGTCTAATCGAAACAATACAGAAATTAATTGCTGACACTGATACAATTTTCATACTTTTGGATTTATTAGCCAGCCACATTGTTTTAAATCTCTTTAAGGAAATATAATTAATAAAAGAATTTTGCACAAGTAATATTGTTCATATCTTTTAAATACTGGAATTCTGTGGAAGATTTCATTTGCTGAAGGTTCTATTTGGGGAAGATGGTTAAATATCACTGCCTTATACTATGAATAGCATAGAGTAAACATTTTGTTTGGTGTTGTTACTTCTTTAATTCAGAATGGGTATAGTACATGTTTATATAGTAATGTATATGTATATTTATTACATCCCCAGATCTCACGTTTGAGGATTTCTGACTTCTCTGAATTCATTTGCTATGGAGATTTGCGATTTTAGCTCCAATATGATTAAAAACTTAATGATAAAATTAGAGTTCCCTCTATGGCACGGTGGGTTAAGAATTCAACTATAGTGGCTTGGGTCATTGTGGAGGCACAAGTTGGATTCCTGACCCTGTGCAGTGGGTTAAAGGACCTGGCTTTGCTGCAGTTGTACTGTAGGTCACAGCTGTGGCTCGGACTCAGTCCCAGGCCTGGGAACTTCCATATGCTGAACATGCAGCCATAAAAAAAAAAAAAATGTGTGTGCGTATATATATCACAATATGTTCTGAATAGTAAAAACACTTAAAAATATTTTGATAGGACTATTTTAATAATACATCATGTACTTTGCCTTTTTAAAAGTAGCATATAATGATCATAATTTATTTTTGGATAACTTAGAATTTCACATTTGAATCTTGGTTTCTATAGGGAGATGGCACTGGAGAGAGTTTACAGTTTAACCCATTCCTGTCTTTTGAAATAGACATGTTTATGCCCTGGGCCATTTTTTCCCAGATTCTCTCCTTTCCCCTCCCCTTAATACCTGTTAAAACCATTTTTATACTGCATTTTATAAGTTTAGAAGAAGGTTCTTCCCTTCCCTACCCATACCTATTACTGTTTTTTTGTTTTCGCACCCGTACCTGTTATTATTCATAGGCGATTAGAAGGTGTTATTAGGGATTTATAAAGTATTACTTTCTGTGTTTTGTAATACAAAGGAAAATTGGTGTTTTAGTGTATTACTTTCTGTGTTTTGTAATACAAAGGAAAATTGGTGTTTTATTATAGTATTGACTGTTCTTTTTCAAAGTTCATTTCCTGCCCTGCGCCTCCCCCTTGGTTTAGAGTCACTGCTGTGTGAATACAAGGGTGGTCTACCTGTCACATGACTTGCCATTGATCACAGGGTTAACTGAATTAACTGCTGTCTATAAACAGAATCTGAGGAATGACTCTTGGCTTTGCTCTTTGCATGTCTTGGCTACTCTTGTAGTTTTTTGGTTGTGGTATTGTAGTACTTTATTTGCCTCAAAGAGACTTGCCCCAAAGCTTGATTGGAAAAGTGGATATGCTGATGGTTTTGACAATATGATGATACCAAAGTTATCTTTCTGCTTTGATTATTTTCCTAATGGCATTAATGATAGATTAGAGGTTGTTTTAGCTAGTAAAGTCATGTAGTTTGAACTAGCTATTTTGGCTAGTAAGTTAGTGGCGAATATGAGTAAGAGAGGCAGAGAGGGTGTCTTACCCCACCTGGGTCTGTTTCAGGCACCTTGGCGCGAATATGCAGAGGATAACTAGGTCCCGATTTCTGTAAGTGATCTCACCAGTTGGGGAACATTTTAATTGTGCCTGTCTAGCTATGTTAGCGCAGACTGGTTTTGCTTTCAGCTATGATAGTAGTGGAAAAGATGGAATTGCTTATCTGTCTCTCATCACATGCTGAAACTTTCATGTGATCCATAGAAGTGACAGCTAACTGAACAGAGCTGGGATAGTTTCCCACTTACAGGCTCCCACCTTCCTCTCCCTGTCTCTCTATCTCTTTCATTCTCCCCACCCCTCCCTGTCTGGTTTTTGGCCTGACTTATCATATCCACACTGCAAGCAATTTTTTCCAGTTAGAAATCAGTTGACTGTTAATGGAGCTGGTTTACGCAGGGATGGGACTCTGATAGCAATCCAACGAGACGGTTATGTTGTCATTTTAAAATGAGCAAATGGATATTTTTGAGATGGTGGTTTGCCTAAGATAAAATTGCCTCCTGAGATTCGTCTGACCTAGAGCCCAGATGCCTTGATTTCCTAATGGCATCTCTGTGTTATGAGGAACTGTGCATGTCTGGATCATTCGTTTTAGTCACTCACATAAGTTGATAACATCTCTTTTGCCTTTTGGGTTAAAAATGTTAAGAAGTCAAAAACTTACTGGATATTCTCTTAGAAGGTGAAAATAAATTTGCTTCAACACTAGTAAGGTTTGTTTTTGACCACTGTATCAATCCGCTTAGAAACATCAAATTACGAAAGTCCCCCAAGTGTCTCCTTTTCATGGCATTGGCAAGGATAGGAGTGGTGACGTCCAGCAGAAACTGACTGGGTGCCACCACCCTTTTCCTTTACCTTCTAGCCAGAAATCTTTGCTGAATTTCACAGGTCATGTCTTTGTTCCAGCACCAATTCTCTGACACCAACTAGTGTCCTGCAATTCAATTTAATTCAGTTCGAACACTAACTACCCGTAGTTAGTGTCATATCCCACACATTAAAAAGCAGGGTTCCCACAAAAATTGCCTTTACTTGAGATACCAGTTGCAAGTGTGCTTCGCAGGCTACTGCTCCTCTGTCTGACCTGGTTACAAACTCAGAGGTTTCTCCAGCTAACCTGCAGGTTGGAAAATTCACTCGAATGGCTCACCGAACTCACTAAAAACACTGTATTACGATTATACTTTTATCATAAAGGATACAGCTCATGCACAGCCCCATGGAAGAGAGGAATAGGGCAAGGTCTGGGGCGGGGTGGGGGTGGGGGTGGGCACCCAGAGCTTCTGTGTCCTCTGCTCACAGCCTCCGTTTATACGTGGCCACTCCTACAACATTGATGAGCGTCCAGCCAGGAAGAGCCCTTAAGCCACATGGCTAGTGTTTTCATCAAGGTCTCATCATGCAGGGTTAAGTAATCAAACCATTGGCTTTGTGAGTTGAATTTCGTTTCTACCCTCCCTGGAGGGTGGAGTGAAAGTTTTTCTGGTGCCCAACCCCTATTCTGAAGCTGTGGAGACACATCAGGAGTCACCCTGTTAGCATAAACTCAGGTATGGTCGAACGGGGCTTTGACAGTGTCAGAACTGAAGGATTGTTCCTTTAACGTGTGTGCGTTCTGACACTAACTCTGGTTAGTTAGTATCAGAAATGAATTGAATTGTAGGATATCTAGTTGGTGTCAGAGGATGAGTAACAAAAAACATTTCTATCACTTAGGAAATTCAAGGATTTTTTGCCAGGAACTGGGCTGGAGATGGCGTGTGTGTGTGTGTGTGTGTGCGCGTGTGCGTGCACATATGTATGTGTTAGAGCAGGTAGCGTGTTACAGCAGCCATAGAAAACTGATGCAGAAGTGGGGTGCTGCTGTAATGAATACCTAAAAATAGAGATGTGGCTTTGAAATTTCATAGTGGGTAGAATTGTGTGGAGCATGATAGAAAAGGCCAGTGATTATGCTGTAGCTGGAAAAATATAGACGTGAAAGATTCTGAGCAGGACTCAGAAGAAAGAAGGGAGCATGGTAAATAAAGCCTGTAGCTTCTTCAAGAAACACCTGAAATGTCATAAACAGAATCTTGGTGGAAATGTGAGTGTGAATAGTGCTGCTCTGGGGGCTCCAAAGGAAATGATCCCGTTATTGGGAACTGGAGTAAAGCGGATCCTTGCTAGATAGTAACAGAAAGCTTACCTGAATTTGTCCTCTAGTTACTCAGCTGACTCTGTGCTGTCTTGCCCTGGTTAGAGTGGCAGTCATGTGTATATAAATTTTGCTCTTCTTTTATGTACTTGCATAAAGCTCTTTAGTTTTTATTAAAGTGACAGATTTATATTTTTATATACATTACATTCACATTTTAATAAAATGTATTTTTCAGTGCAAACATCTTAGTCGACTATGCTTATTCTTGAAATGTCATTACTGAAGTCTTTTTGCAGTTTACCTTTGAATAAATGGATATGTAAAAATAACTTGCCATAAAACCCTTAATTTCTGGATTTTCCTGCTGACTTAAATAAAACTTTTTAAGAACATATTTTGAACTAAAATGATTATAAGCCACACACATAGGTGTTATATATATATGCTTGTTTATTATTGAAGAGAATTATTTCGAAAGTGGCAATGTATTTGGTAGGGTAATTTTAAATGTTATATTTTGTTTGTGGTTACTATTTTTAGTGTGATACAATTTTATAAATACCTGTGCATTCAGTCTTTACCCTGGTCTTCCAAATCTTTTTCTTCTGTATCCTTTTTGTTTGTTTGTTTGACTTGTTTCTGGAAGGAGGATATATAAAGCAGTAATCCTTACTATGTTTTTAACCATTGCCAAGTTGAAAATCAGTGTTTGAATTTAAAACACAAGTTAGTGCTATTTAAATATGGAATTCCTAAATCTTATAGTTCCCTCTTCTGTCTTTTCAGAGTTATTGCACCATGTTAAAATGTTTCAAATTAATTTCAACAAGTGTTTGAAAATGACCAATAGACTGAAATTGCTGTTTGATTCTCTGGCGTTAGAAGGACTCCTGTGTCTACCACCTAAATCTCTTATTTCTTTGAGTTTGGAATTTGGCATAGTCATTACTAAAAATTATTTGTGGGAAATAGGAAAGACTGGGGTACCAAGTAAGTGACACAGTGAAGAAGCATAAGGCACTTTCAGGATGTCAGACAACGAATGCGGTTCCTGGAAGGCCAGTGGCCTGAAAGACAGGGTCCTGGGAAGCTGCTGTCAAGCGAAAGATGTAAGAAGCATAATAACCACATACAAGGAGTAGTTTTCTTTGGATTCTGTTTAGATCACATTACCTAAAATAGACTTTTTTGAGGCAGTCTTGGCAACTCGAATATTGACTAGTATTAGTTAATACCTTGGAAACTTAATTTGACACGTGTGATAGAGTGATTTTGTGGTTATTTAAGGCCGTGGCAAAATTAAGATACGTGATGCGTGTGGGTGGAGGAGGAGAGTGACATGATGTCTGAGATTTACTTTAAAATACCTCATAAAAACAAAAAGAATAAAAGACAAACATTGGAATATTGGTGATATCTTGAATTATTATTGAATATGGGTGATGAATAGATCATAGGAATTCCTTTTCTTCTTCTATTTTTATATATAATTGAAAATCTTATTTTAAAAAATTAGTTGTTGGTCCACTGGCCACATGTTTTTGCTGCCACTGCCCCTCCCCCAACATTTAAGAAATATTCTTAAATCTTTAAAAATGTTTGTATTTCTAATAAGAAAAAGGACACTTTTCCTGGCCATTTCATTCTTCTGTTTTTTTTTTTTTTTTTTAATTCTCCTTATGTGTTATTGCCATCTGCTATAGTGAATATTCATTTTGTTTGTTGTATCTTCTCCTCTCGGAATATAAATTTAATGAAGGCAGGAGGGATTTTTATCTGTTTTGTGCATTGCTACTTTTTCATTACCTATCTCTGCCTCACCCCTGGTAGGTGCTTAGTAAATAATTGAATGACTGAATGGGAAATAAAACTCTTGAATGCTGAGGACATGGGCTTTGGCCAAAGACAGAACTAAGGAGAATCCCTTTGAAAAGGAACCCTGTAGAACTTAACAGGGGAAAATGAGGGCTAGTATTCTAAAATGTAAGAGAATAAGGAGCTAGCTCTCCTGCGTTTGACTATAAAGCCTTAATATATCAAATACTCAACATATTCTCAGTGGTAGGAGTTGCTGTAAAGTAATTGTTACTTTACCGTAATATCTGTCTTTTCATATAGTCTTTAAAGTTTTCCCTCTCCGCAGATCTCTGTTTAATACTGAAAGGCAGTCCCTTCTTGAGATGTATACAGCTGCCCCTCAGCGTCTGGGGGTTGTTTCCAGGAGCTCCACAGATACCAAACTTCGCAGATGCTCAAGCCCCTCCCTTAAAGGGTGTGGTACAGCTGGCGCTCCGCATCTGTGGGGACCGACTCTGTTTTATTTAGAGGTTATGTAATTCTGCTCAGGAGAAAAAAAAAATGACTTAAAACTTGTAATTTTGTACCAGCAAGATGAATTTTAGAAACTGTTCTTATGGTTTCTTTTTATGTTAAAGAATACATAATCTCACCTTTTTTCTTTATTGTGATTATGTCAGTTTTTCAGTGTACTTGTGTTTACAAGCTAGATTTTAATATCTTGCTACATGGATGTCATAATTATAAAAATGTTTAAAAATAGGTGTTCATTCTTAACATTACTCTGAGACACAGCTGATAAAAATTGTATGTAATAATTAAGATGACTGCAAGTTGAGTATTAAAAATGACCTCCTTGAAAACTGAAAAACATTTTGTTTGATATTCTAAACTGAATGCTTTTAAAATTGCTAAAGTCATTTTTATAACCAAAACTGGAAGCCTTGACTGAAGGAAAAATATGAGCAAAAATTTCTGTGAATCTCAACTTTTTTGGGTTTCAGGACGCCATTAATTACACTCTTAGAAATTATTTAGGACCCCAAAGAACTTTGATTTATTTGGGTTATATTTCTCAATATTTACCCTATTAGGAAGTAAAACTGAGAAGTTTAAAAAGTATTGGTTTATTGAATTCACTTAAAAATAATAGGTAGTTACATATTCACATAATTAACGTGTTTTGGGGGGATAAGTTATATTTTCCCTAAGCAAAAAAAGTTAATGAGAAAGATGACAATGGTATTTCTCCAAATGTGTTTGAAGTCTGGTTTAGTGAAAAACAGTTGAACTCTCCTATCTGCTTCAGCATTCAGTCTGTTGAGATACTGTAGTCTGAGGAAAGCTTCGTTGTATACTCATGAGAGATTGAGCATGAAAAATGCAAGTAACACGTTAGTATTTTGAAAATAATTTTGACCTCGTAGACTTCATGTCCAGGTCACAGGGAGCCCCAACGTCCCTGAGAACTGCTGGAGTAATTTCTCACTGGGATACTGTACGTGGCAATGTAGTGTTTTAAACAAAAGAAAATAAAAACATCTAGTAGTGTCAACTGGATAAGTTCCTTTTTGATAGATTTTACTTTAGGTGAACTATTGAAGTGAGCTTGTGCTTATGTATATAAAATTTGGGGAGTACCCACTGTGGCGCAGCAGAAGTGAATCTGACTAGGAACCATGAGGTGGTGGATTCAATCCCTGGCCTCGCTCAGTGGGTTAAGGATCCGGCGTTGCTGTGAGTTGTGGTGTAGGTCGCAGACATAGCTCGGATCTCAAGTTACTGTGGCTGTGATGTAGGCCAGCAGCTATAGCTCCAATTGGACCCCTAGCCTGGGAACCTCCATATGCCATAGGTGCTGCCCTAAAAAAAAAAAAAAAAAATTGGGGCATTGTGGAAGGATGCCCTGACTTGCAGGGTTGTGTTTGCAGATTTAATGTTTTTTAGACTACTGTAAAAGAATGTTCATCTTATTTCTTAGAGCAGTAGAAATTAATTAAGTAGTAAGAGGTTGCTAAATTTTTTAAAACAAGTTTTTGATATTCAGAATTACTTGCAATTAAGGGCGAAAGCACAACATTAAAATGCAGTGAATTTATTAATCATGATGTTTATGTCATTAGTGAGCATATGTTAAGGTTGTTGCCACCTCTTTGTAAACATATCTCTAGCTAGACAAAGTTAACTTGTTTTCTAAATAGTATTGTTTTTTTCTCATAGTTTTTAAAGCTTTGTCTTTGTTGTTTGCCTTCTGCTTCCATCTGTATGCAGCCTAAGAATCAATAGCACATTAAATTAGCTGACATGGAAGGAAAAATAATAAATAATGAAAATAGCACTTATTGCTTACCTTCTGTTTTAGTTATAACTAGTATAAGATGCAGAGTGTATTGATGCGGGCTGAGGGAAGTGAAACATTCCACATCAAGTTATTTCACAAGTAGTAATCTGTACTTTTATATCTTTTATTTCACTGTTTTGTTTAGGAACAGCATTGATGCTGAGTTGCTAGTAAAATAACTTGCTTTCATTAATAGCAATTCGGCAGGGGTTTTTATTGATGCTCAACACTGATATTAGATGTAATGATTTATTTGAAGGCTTTGTTAATTATAAAGCTAATAAAAACCTCAAGTTATTACCTGCATGTTATACATTTGTTGACGATATAAATTGCATGAGGTTTACTGCTCGGTTCATTGTTCTTATGTTAGGGTGATGACGTCCCAGTGTTTCCATTACCTAAGCTTGCCAGTCTTGCACATTTGCTAGGAGGGGTGCATCAGCTGCAATTAGACCTTTTCCCCCAACGTGGCTGACATGCCTCTGAAAATGTGACAGAGCAGAGCTATGGCTAGACTTTAGAAGTTCTTTTGTTAAATCATAGAAGAAACTTAAACTGATAGTACTTCACATTTTCTACATAATGTGCTCTTTCGATGAATAGCTGTGTAGCAGCAGCACAGGAAAAGCAGAGTTCTTTGCAATAGCACCAGCTCAATTGCATCTGCAGATGAGGATTTAAAATTCTCTGCAGCAGGCAGTACCTCCAGCAGGCGAGTAAAAGGTTACTGCGTTATCTTGTTTGTTTGTCTCCATAGCCTTTATCTACAAAAGGTTTTTTTTTTTTAAAAATTCAATGTGAAGTGCATGCCTGTTTTTGGATATTCTGGGAATTGATTTAAGAATAACATGAATATCAAAAGGGCAGTGCAAGGTGAAGGAAGAGGCAGTACTGGCTCTTTTTAGATTTAAACCAAAGAAGCAATTGAGCATGAGGCATATACAAATAAAGATCCTTTCAATGCCACAGAAAACAGGAAGTTTTTAAAATATATATTGTAGCTCCAGATATTTCTTTTTGGTTTTTAGACTCTCTTCCTCAAAAAGGGTTTAATGAAGGCTGATAATCACGGGTCTCTGAATGTTCATTAAGTTAATTACTTGAAGTCTGATAATTTGGTAAGACTATAAGGTATTTGTATTAATGCAACCCTCTCTTGTCCTGGAAATTATAATGTGGGTTCTAATTACGTGGCATACATAAGTATCTTTATACATTGTTGGCAAAAGACAGTAGAATATAGCTAACATACCTAATACGATTGTTTATGTTTTCAGGTGGTTTCCATTTTTTGAATCTTTTTAATAAGCTGCAGATAACCAGGTGGGAGAAGGTTCAGTATCAAAACAATCGGGTTTTTGGTGACTTTCACTTATTGTCCATACCTGTCTATATAGTCACACATCCTCTCGTTCTCATTTTAAGTCTTCTCACATTTCTGAAAGCAGGGGCCTCCTTGGATTCTCTTTTACTTATTCCATCATTATTTACATCACTAAACATGCTATAGAATTTTATTGCTCCATATTGCTCAGGTTTAAGTACAATATTCCGAAGGAATTTTTTACTTTGCATATCAACCACCCTTCTAGGGGGAAGGGTGGGGGAAAAGCCCTCTTCTAGTGATACTCAAAGACGTTTATTAGCTATGGTATAAATTTTGTTTAGAAAGATAGTTATGCCTATGTTTTTGTCTTTGGGATTGAATAGTAAGACTGAAAATGAGTCATAAATTAATCTATCCTACAGAAGTAAAATCAGTTGATTGTCCTTACTGTGAGCTTTTGGCAGGCTTCTTGAATCGTAGAGCCATCAAGAGTCAGCAGTTCTGATTGGTAAGTTATGGAATCCGACCGGTCATTTGCTCCCTGTTGTTTCTCCAAGCAATGCAGAGCAGGTCTTCTCCAGACATTGAGCGGTTCTTCAACAGTGTGGATGGGGACAGGGAGGGTGGGGCTCATTCCTGTTGGCTGTTGAAATAGTGTGCATTTACAGAGGGAACGGATCGGATAGGCTGAGCTGAAGGAGTAGGCAAACAGATCTAAACTGATGGAGGACAGAAAGAGTGGTTAGTATAATTTGGGGGTGTATTCTCTTGAGTTTGCTCCTTTATTAAGAACTTGCGCTTTAATATCTAAAACAGTTGGAAATATTAAAGCACCTTACCTTCTTTCTAAAGAGTAGCCGGGAGACTTCTTCTTTTAATACGGAGTTTTTCTTGGCAGTGAGTTTGTGGCTGGTTTCTTCTGTAGGGAAGCTGTTGTTTTATTCTTTTTTAACAGTGTTTCTTTCAGCCAAGGAGCTGCAGAATGAGGCAGTTAGCCAATTTTGAGTATATATGGGACACTACCAGTTCTGATTTTTTAAGTTAAATTCTCATCTAATGAGCAAGTCAATGTGTGGCTGTGGCTGCAGCGTTATTTCTTCTTTAATGAAGAGGTTGAGCCGTTCGACCTGCTGCTCCGATCTGTTCTCTTGTAGCCAGACATCAGACCAGTTGCAGAGGTTATCCATCGAATGTCCCAGGCAACCAAAGGTAACTACTTAGGTTTATTTCAAATGAAAATATACAATGAAAGTAGATGCATTGTAAGAAGGGCCAAATGATTAAAAATAAAAGACCAATCAAAGATGTTCTTAGCAGTTTTCTTGACCTTGCAGGAGCTATCCAATATCGTTTTGTCATCATCAGATTGTGTAGCAGTGGAAATGCACTGCAGTAATTGATTTTGTAATAGGATCAGGTGATTTACTAGCTGCACTGACAACCACTTGCTTGCTTGCTCTGAGCTCCGGAGCACTCTAATGGATGTTGTGATTGCAGCCCGGAGTTGCTGTGAGACTGCTGGCCCCTTAAAGCAGCAGCATGTATTTTTAAAATCAGAAGAGTAAGTTCTTCTTTTTTTGTTTTCTTCACTTAAAGTTTGGGGTAACCCCAATAATTTTATCATTAACTGGAATGCCCCCATAAAATTTTAGGTCATGTATTATTTCATCCATCAATTCATAAAAAGTTCCTTGGTACTAGCCTCCTTGAATATAATGAAATATAATCTCTGCTTCCTACTGTAATTTAGCATCAACATATGTATCAGCATACGTTTGTGCTGATGACGAGAGCATAGCTCCAGAGGGAAACAATTTGTTAACCATCCTGTGTCATCCAAGTGAAACAGGATATTCTTAACGTTGATAAAGTTTGTCAGTTTTAAACCCTAGCTCTGATCATGGTAATGGAATTATGGTAAGTTCTTGTACTAGTGAGTTGTATTAGAGTCGCCTTGTGTCCTTTTCGGTCTTTTCCTTTCTTAGTGGCTCATAATATAACAACATTTAAGAAATCTGAGTTGGACCAACTTAATGGAATGTTGATGAAAACATGGTAGCTATTTTACAGTCATGTTTAAGGGATGTAGTATTTAAAAACAATATCCAAGATTATGAATTTTCAGTGACTATATTTTACTCATCTGTATTTTCACCTTTTATGCATTTGGAACAAATAATTGATTATAAATGTAATCCAACACTTTGAACAGAACTAGTGTTGTACTAAGGACTGTCCGACCCGGGTGCCCAAGATTTGCTTACTTTAAATTTAAAGTTCTGCTTAGGGCTTTGCAGTAGGAAAGGAAAACCAGCTCCACTCTACATTCCTCACCAGTTCCTCTACCTCTCTGTCTAAACTGTAAGGTGTTTTTTACAGAACCTGATATGTAAAAAGATTCATCCCGGTCCTTCCCTAATTTATATTCTTTAACTGTGTTTATGTTCTTACCACGATAGACATGCTGTGTCTTTCAACCACATCTAAAAACGTTTACATTAAGTAATATTAATAATTCGCTTACAGAAGAAATTGAGCATACAATTGCCATTGTCTATGTTAGTCAAACCTCCACGTGAAGACAGCTCTTCTTTGTTATACTTAAATACTTGCCTTCCGTGTTTGAGGCCTTTGTGTTTCTTAAAAGATGCAAATATTACCAATATCATTCTGCACTTTATCCTGAATTCAGGTACTTATAACATTAATTATGGGAGATTGTAATATAATTTAGACACTATAGTGTTTGTAATCTTTTATTATTCACCTTACCCTTCACATCTCCCCAAGTTCACTACCCCTCACCTCCAAAAAGTGTACACCGATAACGTAAACATAAGGATGTTAATATCATGAGATTTGGTCAAGGAAATGTTTAAATTTCATATATATTGGAATGCTAAATGCTGGATTACCAACAAATTAGCCATTGATATGTTTCACCGCAGTGGTATACATTAAAGCTTTTTTGGGGGTATTGGGGTGAGCAAGTAGGAGGAAAGGAACTGAACACCAGAAGTATTGACTGCTTTTTTAAAAAGATTAGTTATAAATGATAGGAGATACTGCGTGAGTAAAGTAGATAGGCTGTACGCTTT
This sequence comes from Catagonus wagneri, assembly GCA_004024745.2. Classification (NCBI taxonomy): domain Eukaryota; kingdom Metazoa; phylum Chordata; class Mammalia; order Artiodactyla; family Tayassuidae; genus Catagonus; species Catagonus wagneri. The sequence continues at coordinate 19,310,749 of PVHT020000257.1, read as the reverse complement.
GTGCAGTTCTAGCCCTAGTGGAACTACCTTTTTAAAGAGCTCCAGATCAAGCATTTCATCAGACTCTGCTTGATGACTTTGATTTCATCACATTTCATCACAATCTACTTGACGACTTTGATTAATTTATATAGGAACATTTTTAAAGGTTCCTTAAACATGCTTCTAAAACATCCGTTAAAAAGAAATCAGTATACGCATATCAGTGTGAGGTATTATAATACTTGGCCTGGAAGCAGGTTGAAGTTAGCAGGGAGGATGAAATTTCTTAAGAATCAGGTTCTAAGTGATATTGAAATGTCTCCTTTCATTTTTCATGTCTTTATGTGGGGAAGGGGGGTGGTGCATGGTTTGGCTAAGAACACTTTAATCTTTCTGATATCCAGCATTCCCTACTATTCTAGATCATTATTCTGGTTTTTAAAGGAGCAAATTTGAGATTAAATTCTGCAACTGCCATTTTTTCTTATGCTCTCTAACGAAGACAATGTTGGTAAAGAGTTTGTGGTAGTACCTAGCGTATATTTTAGTTACTTTTTTTTTTGTTGTCTTTTTTAGGACTGCACCTGTGGCATTGTGGAAGTTCCCAGGCTAGGAGCTGTAGCTGCCAGCCTACACCACAGCAAGCCAGATCCGTAACCCACTGAGTGAGGCCAGAGATCGAACCTATGTCCTCATGCATACTAGTTGGGTTCGTTATTGCTGAGCCACGACGGGAATTCCAGTAATCATTTTTTTTTTTTAAGGTAGCTTTTATGTTATTATTGCTCTGTCCATACGTGGCCTAACAGAAAAGCTGAACATAGTCCTCTCTGTGGCCTCGGAAAAGGGGTCTGTGGGTTGGTTGAATTAGGTGTATGATTGTATGATAATATGGGTGAAGTGATGATCGTGTCATATAATAACTATAACAAACAGTTATTGAACCCTTAATTTACCCCAGATCCTATTCTAAGCACTTCCATGTTAATGATGTCATCTATGACATAGGTATTCTTATTGTCATTTTTAAATATGAGGAAACTAGGCTCTGAGAAGGTATATAATTTACCTTAAATTACACAGCTAGGAAGTAGTAGAACCAGTGTTAAAACTTACACACACACCCACACACACACACACACACACACACACTTTTTTGGTTGTGGTAAAATATTTTAATATACCTTTTTTTTTGTTGTTCTTTGTCTTTTTAGGGCCACAGCCATGGCATATGGAGGTTCCCAGGCTAGGGGTCTAATCAGAGCTGTAGCCGCTGGTCTATGCCACAGCCACAGCAACGCGGGACCCGAGCCGCGTCTGCGACCTACACCACAGCTCACGGCAACGCCAGATCCTTAACCCACTGAGCGAGGCCAGGGACTGAACCTGCATTCTCATGGATCCTAGTCTGGTTCGTTAACCACTGAGCCACGACAGGAACTCCTTAATATACTTTTTAAGTATTTACACTTTGAATCAAGCAGTGACTGTAGAGATGAAGCCAAGTTTTTTTTTGAAGACATTAGTACGATGATCTAATTTTTGTGTTTTGAAAAAGAAGAAAGTGATGTATGCCCTTCTTACTCAGCTATTTGGAATATACTTTTCATTGTTGTAATTATTCATTGAAAGCGTTTTATGAATGCTTTCTTCATGTGTGGGTCAGAGATCACTTA
>PVHT020000257.1:19215388-19308091 GCA_004024745.2 Catagonus wagneri | reverse complement strand
CAAGCAGTGACTGTAGAGATGAAGCCAAGTTTTTTTTTGAAGACATTAGTACGATGATCTAATTTTTGTGTTTTGAAAAAGAAGAAAGTGATGTATGCCCTTCTTACTCAGCTATTTGGAATATACTTTTCATTGTTGTAATTATTCATTGAAAGCGTTTTATGAATGCTTTCTTCATGTGTGGGTCAGAGATCACTTACATCTGTGTCATTCAGGATGGTAGTTAAAAGCACAGATATATGTTAGAACCCACCGATAGAATCCCTGTAATAGGATCCAGGGATTTTTATTTTGAAATAGTTCACTCAAGTGATTTGGGTGCATGGTAGCTTTTGAGAACTGCTGACTTTGGGAATGCGCTCCTGTTTTCTCTTTTCTTTACGTGCTGCCTGTCAGCTTTCCTTTCTCTATGAATTGGCTTGCAAACCACAGACGATTTGTGAAATCATCTCCTAGAGTGGTAAAAACAGTTTGTGAGATGGAATGAGCAATCTCATACACTAAGGTGAATATAAATTGGTAGTGTAAATTTTTTAATGGTAGGCATTTTAAGAACATGTATAAGTAGAATTTAAATTGTTCATAGGCTTGACTCAGTAAGCCTGCTTCTGGGAATTCATACCAAGGAAATAAGCCAGAGACTTACAGAAAGATTTAGGCACAGGGATGTTCATACCACCATCATTTGTAATGGTGAAAAACTGGAAATAATTCAATTTCAGACATCAAGGAAATGTTTGAGTTTATTATATCCATTTGTTTTGGGCTACTAACCAGCCTTAAAATGTCTTATTTGGGAAGAATATTGAAGATGTAGAAAAACACTCATGACTTAATAATATCAAAATCTCAAAAAAAAATGTAAATTCTGCTTATATATCCATACCCATGTAGTACATATGGTATTAGGTTGATCTGTATGAAACTGCCATTTTTTTGTAGGTCCAGTGGTAGAATATGAGCATTTTCATGGAATTTAACTTTCTGTGACAACAGTTTTGAAAATGTGTGTTTGTCACATATTATAGAGAGGAAGACTGGAAGCAAATACAACCAATTTATAAAACGGTTATTATCTCTGGATGATGAGATTATAGGTAATTTAAAGTATTTCTTTCCTTTTGTCTTTTTAGGGCCACACTCACAGCATATGGAGGTTCCCAGTTTAGGGGTTGAATCGGAGCTGCAGCCACTGGCCTACCCCACAGCCACAGCAACAGCAACACCAGATCTGAGCCACATCTGTGACCTACACCACAGCTCATGGCGACGCTGGATCCTTAACCCGCTGAGCGAGGCCAGGGATCGAACCCGCATCCTCTGGTTACTAGTCAGATTCGTTTCTGCTGAGCCAGGGTGAGAACTCCATCAAATATTTCCTTTTTACATATCTAGATTTTAAAAATTTTCTGCTTGGTCTTAGATTTGACCTTTAGAGTAAGGCAAAATAAGTTGCTAACAAAACCAATTATTGGAAACAGCTTTTGAACTTCTGTGGCAAGCACCAAGTAAAACGTCTGTAAATCTTTAAGCAAGTATAAGGACCTATCCATACAACAATTTTTTTTACTTGCTTCTGAGCATATTTTTGCAAATGTGCATATACACCTGTACCTGCCTACCAAAATTTGATTGGATTGAAATCTGCAATGGAAAATGTGCTTTAAAAGAACAAAAAACATCAATTTTATAAGGCTTATCACTGGGCTCCTGAAGACTGCCACTACTATGTCTAAGAGTTGGTTGGTAGACACTTTTAGACGAAAGCTCTGTTTTAGGTTGTTGCTTAAAAATGTAAATGAGATAAAATCAAAATTTTATAACTAAATTAATTGTAAGTAATGTGATTTAATTTATAAAACTAAGTCGATTGTTAAATAATTAGTAATCTACACATTATCTTTAGTTTAAAAAGTTACCACATTTATCTGAAAGGAAGACTTTGCTCCCATCCCTCATATGCCTTAATGGTTTCCTTTAAAATATCTGCCATGTTCTGATTAACACCAAATGCCAGATATTGGGTGTTTTATGTATATTTCCTCTTTTAATCCTTACCTAAAACCTGTTTATTAGGTATAAGCTTCGTTGTAGAGTTGAGAGCACTACAAGCTTAGGTAGATCGTATTAAGTGGTGGGTCTTCTGTAGTGTTTAGTGACTTCAAGACCCCGTGTTCTTATCCTTGATGTTATCTGGGTTCATCTGAAATTAATATGTGTGCTCATAATTTGGGAAGCATGGAAAACTGTAGTTCAAGTCTTCCTAATGCAGACTCTTAAAGAGCAGAGCACCGTAGGTAGTGAGTGAATTATGTCTTGTTTCTCTTTAGTCCCTTTATCTTCTACTCTAGACCATACACATGTGAGTCTGGCATTGATGAGAGTCCGCTAATAGCTAACTACTTGTGCAAATCACTGGGAATCCCTAAAATGGAGAAAGAAGCCAAAAATTACCTGCTGAGAGTTTACAGTCCTGCTGGGAAAGAGAGACAGGGTGGTGAGGTGTGTCAGAGCATAGGTGTGGAATAGAGCTGTTGTAACGTACAGTTGTTAATTCTGCTGGGAGAGTGGGGAGAGGTACTTGGGGAGCCGTTTTCTAAGAGGTGAATTTAGAAGGAGCCATAGACTTTATTCTGGTCACAGGTCCTAAGAATTCTGCATTTTGATAAGCACCCCTAACCCCGTTCTCAAGAGATCTTTAACTCCACTGACATTTGAGAACTACTTCTGTAGATGCTGAAGCTCTGAGAGTGGATATAATAGTCTCATGAGAGTGTGGAAGGCGAGAAAGGAAAAGTCAGAAAGGAAAGCGAGAAAGGAAAAGCAACTGTATTTTAGGGAAGAGAAGGAAAGGCCTGAGAGAAGGGGCCTTCGAAGTTGCTGATTTGTGAACGTGAATTAGGTAATGGGAGAGCCTAGAAAAGGAGAATAGGAGTTGGAAAGGGAATGCGTCTAAGGAGAAACAGCTTGTCATAGTGAGTTGGGTCTAAAGTTCATAGATTTTATTCTTGAATTTACTAGAAATTATCCCTGTGTCCTTTGCCAAGTAAATTCATCACTCTAGGCTTTGCAGGACATTGTGTCCTTTCCCTTTAAATCAATGACATGTCTCCTGCACAACTGACATGAGTAATTGTGGCCTGGCCCCTCAGCGTTTAAACAGCGTCGTTTACTATAGTGCAGCTTTGTCTTAGCATTGGATCAGGATGCTGTTAGGGTAGACTAGTAAGACAGTTACAATTAATATATGGTAAGTGATATGTTTTAGTGTCCAGGAGTGAGCTGAATTGGACATGACTTAGATTTTATGTAAGTTGGGAATAATTCAGAAAGTCACGGAGGAAGGAGTTCCCCTCCTGGCTCAGCGAAAACGAATCTGACTAGCATCCATGAGGAGGCAGTTGGATCCCTGGCCTTGCTCAGTGGGTTAAGGATCCGGTATTGCCATGAGCTGTGGTGTAGGTTGCAGATACGGCTCAGATCTGCCGTTGCCTTGGCTGTGGTGTAGGCCTGCTGCTACAGCTCCAATTCAACCCCTAGCCTGGGAACCTCCATATGCCGCAAGTGGGGCCCTGCAAAGACCAAAAAAAAAAGTAACTGTGGAAGAAGTTATTTGAAGCTGGAAGAAGAGAGTGATAGTGATAGAGAAGTTCTGGGTTAGAAGCATATCCTTTCTGGAGTTCCCGTCATGGCTCAGTTGTTAACGAATCTGACTAGGAACCATGAGGTTGCTGGTTCGATCCCTGGCCTCGCTCAGTGGGTTAAGGATCCGGCGTTGCCATGAGCTGTGGTGTAGGTTGCAGACGCGGCTCGGATCCCGCGTGGCTGTGGCTGTGGCAAAGGCCGGCGGCTACAGCTCTGAATAGACCCCTAGCCTGGGAACCTCCACATGCCGCGAGTGCGGCCCTAGAAAAGCCAAAAAAAAAAAGAGAGAGAAGTATATCCTTTTTGTTTTTCTTCTGCTTCCACTTTTTAAAAATGATTGTTATTTTTTCCTTTATAGTTGGTTTACAGTGTTCTGTCAATTTCTACTATACAGCAAAATGACCAGTCACACACATATACACATTCTTTTTCTCACATTATTCTCCATCATGTTCCATCACAAGTGACTAGATATAGTTCCCTGTGCTCTACAGCAGGACCACTCCAAAAGCAGTAGTTTGCATCTACTAACCCCAGTCTCCCAGTCGATCCCACTTCTGTCCCTCCCCCTTGGCAACCACAAGTCTGTTCTCCAAGTCACTGAGTTTCTTTTCTGTGCTTCCACATTTATAATCTTAATTTTATAATTCTTTTGCTGATACATGTAAGTTAAAAACCTATAAAATTAAAAACTGAAGGAAAAGTCTCAGAATTCTAATTGAGATTATTACATTGTGGTACTTAGGGGGAAAAGGTGTTATTCTTTATCCCCAAATGTATGATTAATAGGAAGTAAATATCACAATGTTAACCTTTTAGAGATAATGTCTAAGAAACAGAGTGGGTTAATTTTTTAAAGAAAAACGTAAATACGCATAAGAGAAAAGGTTTGTAACATATTCTATCTCTACATAGGAAGTAATTTCTAAATTTTGGAGTGTTGACTGGTTGTTGAAAGTCATAATCGTCCATTTTCTAAAGAGTATTTTAAAATTCACTTCTTAGAATCATATCTGGGATAATTTTTAGATACAGTTTGGCATAACCAAGAAGCCCTTGGTTACTGAAGAACAGAGATTGCAAATCATTGGTGAATTGCCTTTGCTCACTACGTATTGTATGATACTGTCTTTTGCTTTCTTTTTATTTTTCATTCTTTGACTCGAGCTTTATTAAATAGTGAGTTGAAAAGAAAATGGAATTCTCTTATTTTTTGGCATCCATATAATTGGATTGGGGCAGCTCCGTATTTATTAGGTTTCACTCACGTGGTTTCACATCCAGGAGTCAGTGGCAGGTACCTGTGTGTGTTCACGGAAAGAGACAAGAGTGGGATTAAAGAGAGTGAAGCTTTTCGCAGGAGGAGATGTGTAGACAAATCAAAAGGGCTGATGTTCGTGTTGGAAATGGTGGTATCACTCTTCCCTTCACAGACGGGAGAGGGCCGAGGGGTAAAGGAACCTGCGAGACTGAGCCGTGGAAAACCGATGCGGGCATGGCTCTGACACCTTTAATCATCTCAATAAGAGCGTACAATATTCATTCAGCGGGATAAATTCTAGTTTAATGAACATTTTATGTCAGACTCTGTATTTTGACTCCTATTTTCTGTTTTCTCACAGTGGAAATCTGGTAACTTCCAAGGTTTGGTAACTTTTAATAACTTGTATTACCAGAGTTCTACTTCTGTTAATATAATCTGTATTTTTAAAGGTTGTTCCCTAATTTTTGTTCATTTCAAGTATTTCACTCCCACTCTTTATTATTTCTTAAGGCAGAAATAAAAATGAGCCATGGTTTGGGTTGACAAAGTAATTCTTTAGTGTTTAGCATCAGTAAAGTTTATTTGACCTCTCGGTGTTTGGTTTATTTAGGCCGGGTCTAAATAAAGCAGATAGTGACACTGGATTTCCATAAGTACCATAATATAGGTAGTCTCTGAGGAAAAAATGTAAAGTTCTACAAAATCATACCATGAAAGTAGGGGCAAGCCACTCAAGCCTGTATAGCTTTGTAATCTCTGTACTAACAAAACTGGTAGCAATTCTAATAAAAATATAATATAGCTAAACATTTGTATCCAGCAGCAGTCTTTTCCATTAAAAAAAAAAAAAAGGGAAATGTAGGTCTAAGAGGACGTCCGATTCTGTTTAAGGTAAGTTGTCAAAATTAAAAATTCTGATCCAGGACGCAGCCCTCTTTATCAGTCCTCCTTGCCCCCGACTGCCCCCCCTAAAGTAATCGCTGGGAAAATATTTTCGTGGCTTATTTATCTGTATTCACAGCTTGGCCAGATAGTTTAACATTGTGGAAATCGTAGCAGCTCTTATAGCCATTACCCAGCCTCTGCTAGCCCTCTTCTATAGGATTTTCAGGGTTTTTGTTTGTTTGTTTTATTAAGGTCTTTGTATATTGCCAGGGCCCTCTCTGTGAGAAAGCTTGCTGAGAATGGCTGTACGAGATGGCTTTAAAACAATGCTTTCTGAACCAGTGTGACTTTTTTGCCTTATACTTACCTCATCCCTTAATGATAATTGAGTGAACTAATTCTCACTACGGAAATGTGCTATGTAGAAAAATAAGACAGTAGTCTCCAGTTGTTCCCTTGCGTTGTCATCAGTCGTGTACTGAACTGTATTGGTGTACATTGCTGTTCGTATTCATGTATTATGTGTAGTAAAGGAAAGAGGCTTTGGAGTTAGGCTGACTTGAATCAAATTTAGATGACTGAGTTTTGGTTATGTGAAGATAATACTTAATTATCTGGTTGGATTCCTTTGAAGATTGAGATAATTTATATAAAACATCTAGCACAGAAACTGGCATATAGCAGATACTTCAACAAATGTTATTCTCTTTTAAAATCATGAAACTCGAGACTGCAAAAATTAAGTGACTTGCCCCAAGTTACCCCTGTATGTAGCAAAAGTCAGATCCACTGACCATACTGATTCCTGTCTTAATTCCTGTGCCGACTATCATAATTCCCATACATGCACATGCCTGTGGGCGCGTACATACGTGAAGATCCTCCTGCTGATTTAAGGGTTATTCTTTCCTTGGTTAATGTTTCACTCATTTGCATTCCTTTCTATTCAGATATTGATGCTGATTATGGTGAAAGATTGGTAAGGAAGCTCTTTTCTTGGTGTAAGTTCCTGTTCTAATTAGACTAGTGGTGCTTTCAAGTGAAGGATGCTGTTCTTAAGGTTGTGTCAGCAGTTTTATTCATGCCGGTTTACCTGTTTGCACTTTTGCAACAGACTACATAAACTGTTTCCCTAGCTACGTGATAGTAGTCAGGCGTTGGCAAATTCATTTTTTACTTTTTTAAAAAAGCATGGCATCCTCCCCACAAGAAAGAAAATACACCAGGTGGCTTGTTTTATACTCTTGCATTATGTTGATCATGTGAGTTTTCCCTTAGAGCAGTTTATAAATGAATATGATATTAATTTGGCTAATGACATTAACCCCTTTCTATTTGTTTTTCAGTAAAATTTCTACTCTTTAGTATGGTCATTATTTCGTTCTTCTATTTATAGATAAAAATAGAGCAATAAAGATTATTTTCCTTTTTTTTCTTTTCCCCAGCTTTACCCTTTAGTGTAAAAAAAGAAATATCTTCAATATTTCTATAACTCAGATTTGCTTCTATTACTTGTGATTATTTATCTCTCAATATTGTTGGCAGTAATGTTAGAGAGTTTGCATGCTGTAGATTTTATGGAAGATGTGTAGTATGAGTTTATAGTAGTTGTTATTATTTTCTTTTATGTTTTGAAACTTATAAGAATCGGAACTCACAGGATTTGACACTGCAAGGTGTCTGGCTTTCGTTAAGTTTTTGATCTGTTACTTATAAAAATTGTAATTACAGGAGTTCCCATTGTGGCTCAGCAGGTTGAGAACCCGATTTGGTGTCCGTGGGGATGTGGGTTTGATTCCTGGCCTCTCTGCTCAGTGGGTTGGGGATCTGGCATTGCCGTGGCTGTGGCATAGGTCTGCAGCTGCAGCTGATGGTCTGATTCAGCCTGTATCCCCAGGAGCTTACATATGCTGCAGGTGTGGCCGTAAAAAGAAAAAAATTATAATTACACACCAAATTTGCATGTAGTAATTAATCTTGAAATCATGTTACATACGGTAACCTGTTTCTGTTTAGAATCAATTAACGTACTTGATCAAATCTTAGAAACTGAAGGTACACAGTTATTTTAGCTATTAGAAAAAAATGCTACTGTTTAAACTATAGCATGCCATCAATTTCTGAGAAACTGAGATATGAAAAACATACATGCCTTTTAGAACCTATGAAATATTGTAGGTATGTATTCAGATTTTAGGGCTTTTTTTTTTGCTGTTTTCAAGCAAATTTGTATTACTAGTTGCTGAGGACTCTACTCAGTTCAGTATATATGCACAGCTGCCACAGTTGAACAGTTTTTCTTGTTCATTTGTTCCTTCCTTTAGGATTTATTGAAGGTCTTTCATATGCAGAACTATGTCCTGTTTCTGGTCTCATACGATTTCTTCCTTCTTGGGACTTCTGTATCAAGAACAAAACACAAAACCAAGTCATTGTTTCATGATACAAAGTACTTCTATCTCCAACTAGATTTCAGGCTATCTTAGGGCAAGATTGGAGTTCCCTTGTGGTGCAACAGATTAAGGATCCAGCATTGTTACTGCAACAGCTTGTGGCTGCTGCGGCACAGGTTTGATCCCTGGCCTGGAAACTTCCACATGCCAGGGATTTGGCCAAAGGGAAAAAAAAAGTCAAAATTTTTTTTTTTTTTTTGCATGTCACATGTCTGCTTCATTTCCTGGCACATATTTGGCAATTCATTGTAGTTTATTGATTAAACCTGTTGAGAATGGTAGGAAAAGGAATTAGAGCATACACCTCAAGCATATACCTCAAAAGTGTTTATGTGAATATGCTTTAATGTAATCAGGAGTTGCAAATTTTAGAAAAATAGGATCCAACCTTGTAACTAAAATGAGAAAAAAAGGATTTTTTTCAAATTACTGCTGGAAGTTTAGTTGACTTCCAGATTTCTTTGACCTTAGAAGAAAGCCAGAAAAGCCCAGTGGTCAGGCAGCTGTGGCTTCACCCGGCTGCACAGGTAAATTACTATTTTGAAAACTGCTTGTGAAATTGTGGAATGTAGAGATGTCTAAAAGTCAGTTAACTAGCTTCAAGCTATGTGTTGCGCTCCCAAATTTGTTAAATTTGCCAAATTTGGCAGCTGTTACACTGCTCCAGGAGCAATGAATGAATATTGTACTGAATAGTTTCTATTAGAATCATTAAGATAAGCATCAGGCATTTTAAGATACTTTGTCAAATTCTGTATCTCTTTTTATTTGGAGATGGTACTTAACTCTGACAGTTTGGAATGAAAGTGATTGTTGAAAATAATCCAGATGACACTGGCCCATTGCTAATAAATCTTATTAAATCAGTAGATCTTAGCTATAATCTTTTAGTTTCCAAGCTATTCTTTCTTTTTATTGTAAAATAAATTAGAGATACATAAAACTAGATAAAGCAAACATATACTTTAGTGTATTAAGATAATACATTTTTAAATTGAGGCATAGTTGATTTACAATATTTTATTAGTTTCAGGTCTACAACATAGTGATTCAATATTTTTATAGATCATAGTCCATTTAAAGTTGTTATAAAATAATGGCGATACTTCCCTGTACTGTACAATACATCATTTTTGGCTTGTTTATTTTATACGTAGTAGTTTGTATCTCTTAACACCCATCCCTGTCTTGTCTTTCCCCCCGACCCCCGTGGGCACTAGTTTGTTTTCTACATCTGTGAGTCTGTCTCTCTTTTCTTATATTGATTTGTTTTATTTTTTAAAACAAATGATAACATGTAATATTTGTCTCTGGCTTACCTCACTTAGTATGAAAATCTCTAGGTCCATCCATGTTGTTGCAAATGGCAGGATTTCATTCTTTTTTTATGGCTGAATAATATTCCTGTGTGTGGGGTGTGTGTGTGCGCGCGTGTGTGTGTGGCGTGTGTGAGAGAGAGAGATGAATGGACACTTAGGTTGCTTCCGTACCTTGGCAATTGTAAATAATGCTGCTAGGAACACTGGGGTGTATGTATATATTTAAGGTAGTGTTTTCATTTTTCTTTTCGGGTATATTCCCAAGAGTGGGATTACTGCATCATATGGTAGTATTTTCATATTTTTCATTTTCCGAGGAACCTTCATCCTGTTTTCTATAGTGGTTGCACCGATGTCCATTCCCGGCAACAGTGTATGAGGGTTCCCTTTTCTCCGCATTCTCTCCGGTGTTTGTTATTTTTTTGATGATAACCATTCTGACAGGTGTGATAACTCATTGTGGTTTGGGTTTGCATTCCTCTGATGACTGAGGATGTTGAGCATCTTTTTATGTCCCTGTTAGCCATCTGTGTATCTTCTTTGGAAAAACATCTATTCAGATCTTCTGCCCATCTTTAATTGTTGTTTTTAATATTGATCAATAATATATTCTTATAACTGCCACCCAGCTCAAAACAGAGATATTTGCCAGTGATCCCAGAAACTCCGCCACGTGCCCTGACTCAGTCAGAACCCCTGCCCTTTCTTAAAGCGACTCCTTTCCTCTAATTTACTCTTGCAGAAATCACTCTCGTTTGTGTATGATCCTGTTACCCAGGCATGTCTCCCTAGATTCTGTTGTTTAGTCTTAACCATTTAAAAGAAGAGCTGCTGTTTCTTTTAAGTCTATTTCAAAATACAGATTTATTTTCCATACCTTTCATAAACTCTATCTGTTTGACCTGTTTTTCATGGTCTAGCTTTGACTGATTGCAAACACGTAGTTCTGTTCAACATAGTCATCTGTATTTTTTTTTCCCTCAAACTGGCAGCTAGATCCAGAGGCTTTATGAGGCTTAGTCCCTTTCACAGGACGTGGTGTGTTGTATTTCATTAGGAGTCACCTGGTGTTTGGTGTCCTTCCTTTTATTATGTCAGCAGCTGTTGATATTCATTGTCTCCATGTATTAATTTATTGGAGGTTGCAAAGTGTTAGTGATCTTATTCTCTAATTTCTTTTTCATTTACTAACAGAAATAATTTTATAAGGAAATGCTTTCCCCCATGTGCTGTTTGATTCCTTAGTGCTCTAATTAATTTAGAAAAGGTAGTAATGGTCTTAGTATTCCAGCAGACACTAGTTTAGCTATTAGGACCATATTTAAAAGCCAAAACCCTGTAAATTGTCATTGGTAATTAAACAACTATAATTTAAAAAATTAATTAGAGAAATAAAAATTTCCCAAACGTATCAAGAATACAGACTTTTCCAAATTATGACAGCAGTTATCAAACTTGATTGTGTTGGACATACCCATTAGAGACAGAGCATAGAAATTGATATTTTTGCGCAATACAAACTATACAACAATGGGCATGAAAATGAACCAGTTATAAATAGCAGTATAGACAGATTTTAAAGACATAGTTCTGAGCAAAAAAAAAAACAAAACAGGAACAAACCCCCAAACAGACACAAGTTATATAAGAGTATGTATTATATAATTTTATTTATAAAGATTTCAGAAACAGGCATAATTCATCAGTGATGTTAAAAGTCATTGGTGGTACCCCTTTGGGTGAAGAGGGCTAGTTTCTAGGAGTCACTAGGAGTCAGAATGTTCTTTTTTCAAAAAGATTAATTTTAGCTTTATTGGGATATAATTGACATATAAAATTGTAAGATATTTAAAGTATACATCTGGTGATTTTGTATACACATATATTGTGAAGAATTCGCCATCTAGTTAATTAACATATTCATTGCCTCACCCCACATATTGTTTCTCTCTCTCTCTCTTTTTCCCATGAGAACACTAAAGTTCTACTCCCTTAGCAGAGTTCCGTTCTATCGTATGGTACTAGGAACTGGAGTCACCCTGCTTTACTTTTAGTTCTCAGACATTATTATTCTTAGAGCTGAAAACTTATGCACCTTCTTACCAACCCTAGCCTGTGCCCTCAGCTGCTGGCAGCCACTTTTCTTCTTTGTTTCTGTGAGTTTTGTTTATTTGGAAGATTCCCCTCCACCCCGGATCGTTTTTATTCATTCATTTATTAGTGGGCATTTAGGTTGATTCCATATCTTAGCTGTGGTAATAATGCTGCAGTGAACATGGGAGTGCAGGAGTGCAGGTGTTTCAGGAGCGCAGGTGTTTCTTCAATATCCTGTTTCCATTTCCTTTGGATATATACCCACAAGTGGGATTGCTGGATCATATGGTAGGTCTGTTTTTAATTTTCTTTCTTTCTTTCTTTTTTGTCTTTTTACAGGGGTGCATCCAGGGCATATGGAGGTTCCCAGGCTAGGGGTCTAATCGGAGCTGTGACTGCTGGGCTACGCCACAGCCACAGCCACGCGGGATCCAAGCCATGTCTGCGACCTACACCACAGCTCACGGCGACGCCAGATCCTTAACCCTCTGAGTGAGGCCAGGGATTGAACCCACAACCTCGTGGTTCCTAGTCGTATTCGTTAACCACAGAGCCACGACGGGAACTCCTGTTTTTAGTTTTTTGAGGAACTTCTGTTTGCCATAGTTGGCTGCCCCAGTTTGCATTCTTACCAGTAGAGCACAATAGTTCTCTTTTCTTCACACCCTCCCCAGCACTTGTTGTCTCTTGTCTTTTGATGGTAGCTGTTCTAACAGATGTGTGCTTTTGATTTGCATTTCTCTGATGGTTGGTTATGTGGAGTACCTTTTCATGTAGTATGGAGCATTTATTTCTACATAATAGAAAAGATCTTTGTAAGAAAATCATGGTGCTTATTACTATCTAAAAAATAATAGCTCATAGTCGTTACCTGAAAAGAAAGAATAGTTTTAAGTGGCTTATAATTGTTTCTTGGTGTGAGAATGAGTGTTTACATGTTTTGTTATTTTCATGTATCTGTTGACCAGTTTTATGTCTTTTTTTTTTTTGGAAAATGTCTGTTCAATTCCTCTTCCTCTTGTTTAGGCAAATGGCCTTAATCTGAGGCTGTTCCCTCTTTTGTAACATAGGAAGAATGATTTTAGGGTTGTAGATTAAATGAATGTGTTGTCCCTCGTCAGTACTGTGTACTTGTCTGCTGAACACATGGGTGCAGTGGAAGTGTCTTTACTAATTTGAATATAAAACAAGCTTCTTAACCTACGAGATCCCCTGCTAATATTTTGGTTTCTATATCTGGAGTAATCGAATTGCTACAAGTAGAAGAATGAAGGCATATTTTTGTGACTTTGAATTACTTATTATTGTTTTGAGTTAACAACCTACTTTGGTCTAGACAAGAGGAATAACTTCAGAACAAAAGAATCCCATTGAAGAACTATTCCTGCAAACGAATCTGAAAATCAGTAGTTTGGGAGAGCAGTGACCGCCGTTTTTGTCTTCCCAGTCATTTGAATGGCTGAGTTGAGTGGTAAGATCCTTAGGCCGTCCTCATTGTGATAAGGCATTCGAGTTGTGATCAAACCACAATGCGTCCTCTTAGTTTTAGATTGCGTGTACAACACAGCATTGTTCGTGTTGAAATTGAGGGTGTTTGGAAGTTTGAGAGTGTTTTACAACTACTGCCTTGTTAGGTTTCTCTAGAAATACTGTTCTACAACCTGAAAAATTTTTTAAATTTCTTGTCTGAAAAATTACAGATCATTACATAAGGGATCTAACTTACTGACGTAATCATTATGACAATGTCGCTTTCTTTCTACATAAATAGGAAAGATCTTTGTAAGAAAATCATGGTACTTATTACTATCTAAAAAATAATAGCTCATAGTCTTTACTAGAAAGGAATAGTTCTAAGTGGATTATAATTGTTTCTTGGTATTGGAATGAGTGTTTTACATATGTTGTTATTTTCTTAGTGGTGGTGATCGTTTTTGCCCTTTCTTTGCTTTTTTAGTCACTGCAGACATTGGGGGGCAGTGATGAAACTGGGCTAGGATGAAGTTTATTTTGCCTGGTTTCTACTAGGATTATATAACTTTTAGAAGTCTTTTTCATCCATATGCCTTACAAAGGTCTAACTAGGGTAGATATTTGTCTCTCTCTCTCTTTTTAACTATCTTTGTAGCTACTCTGCTCTCTTTTTTGGGTGCAGGGTCTTTGGTCAGCCTTGTATCCCCAGTGCCTGGCGCGTGTCAGAGTTTAAATATTGTCTCTTTTCAATTCACATAGGCGTCTTCTGAAGGCACACCGTGTGCAGTGCGGTCAGCCGGCATCCTCCCCAGTACCCCCACGCAGGCTTCCTGAGGAGGATGGAATGGCTGTTTCTGAGAGTTGCCTGTGAGTAGTGACTCTGGTATCGTCTAAGTGAGGTGATTGCTTTGCCTCTGATAGCAGGAAAAGAAATGCGGGCAGAGTCGCCTGAGTTCTTATTGCATCCCTACTGGCTGAGTCTTCCCTGGACCCGAGCATGGGGAGGACCAAGAGCAGCAAATGAGGACAGGATCCCTGCACTGAAAAGCAGATACCGAGAAGACATGGTTTTCTCCCTGTGGTCTCTAGTTGTTGCCAAGCCAAAGGTGACGCTCACCAAGGTGGGAATCCTATTGAATAAACAGACCCAGAGTTCCCCTCATGGCTCAGCAGTTAACGAACCTGACTGCCATCCATCAGGATGTAGGTTTGATCCCTGGCCTCGCTCAGTGGGTTAAGGACCCGGCGTTGCCGTGAGCTGTGGTGTCGGTTGCATGCGTGGCTCGGATCCCGAGTTGCTGTGGCTGTGGTGTAGGCCAGCAGCTGTGGCTCTGATTGGACCCCTAGCTGAGAATCTCCATATGCCTCAGGTGCGTCCCTAAAAAAAGAGAAAGACAAAAAAATAAAAAGTAAAGAAATAAACAGACTCACTGGTTTTCTGCAGACAGCACATTTTCTCTCTTACAGTGGTCTGCTTTTCCTGAAGTTTGAAACTCCGTAAAATGAGAAGCAGAGTAGAGGCCGGAGCCGAAGGGTTTGAGTCAGTACTTGCTCATTGTGCCAGCGTGGAGGCTCTCCGTGGAGATGCTGAGTGATTTCTGAAATTTAGCAGATTCTGTTTCCTTTGGTCCTGTGACCACCGGCTCCTCAGGTAGTGGTTCAGATGCTGCTCCTCCTGCAGGCCGTTGATGAGGTCCTGGGTGGTCTTCATTGCACATTCTCTTCACTGGCTCCGGAATGTTTCACCGTGACCCACGCGCTGCCCACCCTTCACTGGAGAAATCAGTGTTCTGGGCTTTCACCTTGGTTTTCTGATGTGACAGTGTCTGGTGTGGTGTAGGGACGACCCGCTATAGGCTCAGAGTAAAGAAGACCCGCGCCGCCTTTAGCGTGTGACAGGCCTGCCCTGGCTCACACACCCTTCTCTCCCAAGCTCTCTCTTCATCTGTTTAACGCTTTGCTCTCATTTGAGCAAAGGGTTCAATGTGTAAAAAATGTAGGAACTGTGACTGAGTTGTTGACATTTCCTGTTCTAGCTGTAGAGAGGGCGGCTGAGAGGGCTGTGAGACAAAAGACAGGGAGATTACTAGGAGTGTTATTATGCACGTAGCCTGGGTGAGAGGCAGGTGGTGTGCGCTTATTAGAGAGTACTAGGAAGTGGGCTTGATTGAGAGCGCTGTAAGAGGTAGGCTCAGGGGGACCTAGTGATGGTGTGAGTGGGTGACAAAAGTGTGCGGACAGGCGGCGGTAGTTACAAACCAGAATGATACCCAGATTTCTCCTTCTCCTCTCTCTCTCTTTCTCTCTCTTTTTTTTTTAACTTTCAGAACATTTCCAGGTAGAGTACTAAGGACATACCTTGTCCCAGCACCATTTGATAAGTTGCCAAAATGATGCATCATCACCCCCAAACACTTGAGTAAGCATTTCTTAGAAACCAGGACATTCTTCTGCATAATCACAAGATAACCATTAAAATCAGGACGCTGGCATTGGTACATTAGACTGTCTGTTCCTCAGACCCCCTTTGAGTTTCACCAGTTGTTCAAATAATATATAAGGACAAGATTCCATTGAGAATCATGAGTTGTGTTTAGCAGTCATGTATCTGGAACAGTCCCTTGATCTTTTCTTCTTTTTCATTCCTTCACCACTTTTGAAGATTACAGGGCTGTCATTTTGAACAAGGACCCTTCATTTGGGTTTGTCTCGTGTTTCCTCCTTAGTGGGTGTGGGTTATGCATCAGTGACAGGGATATCAGACAAGTGATGCTGTGTCACTCTTGTTGTCTCCTACTAGGTAAACATCATTTCAGTTTGTCCCATGACCGATGTTCACTTTTAGCCTTTTTCTCTGTCTTCTTACACCGCAAGAACACTTAAAATTTCTGATCTTGAGAATCCCTACATAAAAGTTACTTGTTTCTACAGTTTGATCAGTAAGTTGTACATATAATGATTCACTGATAATCAGTTTTTTTTTGAATATAGAATCCTCTTTTTCTGTGGATATGTTCATATTGCAAATTTATTAGCATCTTCTTTTTGTGTGGTTCTCCCTTCTCACAAAGGATATCAGCTCCAAGTTAATAGAGCAGATAGAGGAAACTTCAGTTTTTTTTTTAAACTTTATTACTTTACCTTTTCAGTCTTGTCCAAATAGGCCTTTCTACAAATTTGTCCTCTATGAGACCCCAGTGAGATACAGTGTATGCAAGAGCAGCCCTTCTCAGTGTTTACTAAACATTTTAGCCGACTCTTCTTGGGGGGAAAATACAGCCCCCTGGTAATTAAGCTTAGCTTACTTTCCTTGAAATTAATTTCTTATCATTTCATAAATTTTGCAAACTCATAAGAAATGTAATAAATTTTCATGTAACTACCTTAAGCCATAATGGGACTTAATTTTTCTTAATGTAGGCTCAGCAGATTTAATTTAAATAAAGGTTGTAAATGATTTTAATTAATGTTATTTACAGCATGAAAATTTATTGACACTGTTGAATAGTGAAGCAACTAAAACCATAAGCCAAAGCAATATGAGTAAAAATATTACCTAGACCCAGTTTTATACAAGACTTTGAAGAAACATTTCCTGGGAGTTCCCATTGTAGTTCAGCAGGTTAAGAACCCAACCCACATCAGTGAGGATGTGGGTTCAATCCCTGGCCTCTCTCTTTGGGTTAAGGATCCAGCATTGCCGCAAGCTGTGGTGTAGGTCACAGATGTGGCTTGGAATCCAGTGTTGCCGTGGCTGTGGTATAAGCTGGCAGCTGCAGCTCTGATTTGACCCCTAGCCTGGGAAATTCCATATGCTGCAGGTGCAGCCATAAAAAGGAAAAAGGAGAAAAAGGAAAAAAACTTTTCCTTATTCAGTGACATGACCAGGCTCAAATGTAGTCAGCCTAGCAGTTAGAAAGTTACTTCTTTATATATTTACCTCTTTACAATAAATTTACCTCTTTAGTGTACCTTTTTAATATAAAAATTTATTTGTCTCATGTGTCATTTTTTGCTTCATAAACTTCATTCAGGGTCAACCATGAGAAGCTAGCACATACAAATTTTTCCTTCAACTGAAATGAGAGTCTCTTAGCTTACTCTTGAAGTTCACCAAAAAGAAGCTTGTCCACCTGTGCGAGAAGTTGAGAACTGCAGCGTAATGTTCATTGTTTTCCTGTGAATAGCAGCATAGTCTTTTCTTCACAGAAACAGAACTTGTCGGGGCAGCTCAGTAAAACTCACCTTTGAATGTGTAAGGCTGCAGCTTCTTCCTTTTTTCGCAAGTCAGCTTCTCACAGTCAGAAGATTCCGAGCCGGAGTTCCTGCCGTTGATAACTCTCGCTTTGAAAGGGAAGGGCAGTCGGTCCAGCTTTGTTCTGCAGCTTCTCCCGGTGGTTTCCAGTAGAGTTGATGCTCGCTGATGTCTTCTTCATCCAGGCCCGAGCAGCAGCGGAGACATTGCAGAATTTCTTTTTTTTTTTTTGGTAACATGATGTTTTCCAAAAGTGCATTTTCCTTTTAAATCCGAGCATCTTGTCCCTGAAAGTCAGAAGCATTACAGAAACGGAAGAGCAAGTGTTAAACTGGCTGGTTTCTGCAGCCATTTTTCATCTTCAAAGTATTCAACCAAATCTGTTATCTTAAAAGGGACCCCCTTTAGCTCAAATATCCTACAGAGAACCTTTCCTCTGCTAAGGTGGGAGATGTTCTTTAAATATTCTGGAGTAAAATGACCTTCATTTAATGAAGTTAACCATTTTGTAGTATCTTTCAGAATGTTTTAATTTTGTCCCCAGTGTTTTGACACCGGTACATGAGTGCCCTCTGTCAGTTACATCCCCAGAAAAGCAGACAGCAAAACAAGACTGGATGTGCCACAGAGCTAGCTACTGGAACCCCCCAGCGTGCTTAGCTGTTTGCTGTGAGGAGCCCGGAGGAAGCCGGGCCAGGTGTGTGTGTCGCACTGGCTGCCACGGTGACGGAGCTCGGGGTGGGGTGGGGACATCAGGCAGCTCTGCTCTTCTGGGCTCCCACACCCTCCTTATCCCGCTTGGGCTCGGACACCATCCTGCCCTTCAGACCCCTTTCTTACCCTGCTCCCGTTTCACGCCGCAGCCCAGACCCGAGGTCTCATTCTGCTCTGCCTGTGACCTGCTTGCTGGGCGTCTGTGCCGTGCGCATCACTCCTCACTCACCCTTCCCGGAGGCAGCCTCCTTCCACCGTGCGCTGCAGACCGAGAGGGCTTCCTCGCTCTGCCTGGACTGGCGCCTGGCCTCCCACCCGTGTGCCTAGCTCGCTCGGCTCCGCTTAGCGGCTTGAGGACTGAATTGGGCGGGGAGGGGATGGTGGAAGGAAGCAGAAGAGGAGGCGCCACATGGGCTTCCTAGGTCTGCAGGTGCCTAGAAGATGGTTCTACTCACCGAGAGAGAGGAGGCAGGAGGAGGATCCAAGAACAAGTCTGGGCATGTGTTTGAAAGAGTGAAAGAAAGAGGAAGAGAGAGAGGGAGAGCAGGAGTTTGGGTTTTAAAGTGGTGAATTTGGGGTGACTGCAGGATATCTTAGTAAAATGAATAGGCTCCGTGGAGTAGTTTGGCTGGAGATGATAGAGATGGTTGTTATTAGTGTCTGTGTAGTAGTTAAAACCCAAGGTTTCAAAGAAATTGCAGAGAAGGAAGAGCTGGCGGTGGAGAACAGCAGTGCTGCCTGAGGGACAGCAGCAAGTGGATAAGGAACATGAGGGTTGCGGAGAAGAGGGGGTGCTTGTTCAGTAAGGTAAAAAGCTGCAAAGAGCCAGGGGGATTTAGCAACCAGTTGAGTTTTTTTCTTTTAGGGCTGCACCTGCGGCATATGGAGGTACCCAGGCTAGGGGCTGAAAAGGAGCTGCAGCTGCCGGCCTATACCACAGCCACAGCAACACAGGATCCAAGCCACCTCTGTGACCTATGCTGAAGCTCATGGCCATGTGGGATCCTTAACCCACTGACTGGGTCCAGGGATCAAACCCACATCCTCATAGATACTAGTTGGGTTCTTAACCTGCTGAGCCACAATGGGAACTCCCAGCAACCAGTTTAAAATTTAGTTAGAACGGAGTAAGCCTACATTGCAGAGCTAGTGGAGTTGAATGGGAACGAGGATTTAAATTTGGCCAAAACAAAAATCCGTATTGTTAGTTAGATAGAATAAATATTGTCACATGGAGCGAGAACTAGTGTCTGGCCTCCTTTCTAGTAAAGCTATACGTGGGTGATGAGGCATCTGGATTTACAGTGCTCGGTTCAGAACCATGAAACCTAATGCGTACTTGCTGCTTGTATGAGTACCCAGATGACGCTCCCATACTGCACTTGGTGTGCCGACTTTGTGAACCTGCGGTCCTAAGGGTCTGTGCAGCCCATTCTGCAGCCCCTTGAAGGTTCTCACCTTCAAGCTGTGGATGCAATCTCCCAGTCAGCTGCGGCATAGGAGCCGTGGAACTGAAATTACTCAACAAATCATGTGCTTCTGCAGCATTCAGCTTTTCAGTTACATTATTATTATTATTATTATTATTATTATTATTATTATTATTACGATTTATGGCATGTGCTGCAAATAACAAGAAATTTGATGAGGAAAAATACTTTTATGAATCAGAAGATAATTTATCAGTAAGTGTTAAGCTTAGTTTCAAGAGTACTACAAGTGATTTGTTTAGCGCAGACTACATCTTTTAAAAGTGTGTTTAAAATAATTGACGCTGTTTTTGTGACCTGGCTTGTAGGAAAGAATGTTAGCACATGACTGGCTTTACAGAGATTTAATAATCGGGAGTTCCCGTCATGGCGCAGCAGAAACGAATCCGACTAGTATCCATGAGGACGTGGGTTCAATCCCTGGCCTCGCTCAGTGGGTTAAAGTTCTGGCTTTGCTGTGAGCTGTGGTGTAAGTCACAGACGTGGCTCGGGTGCCACATCATGTGGATGTGTGTGTAGGCTGGCAGATGCAGCTCCCATTCAACCCCTAACCTGGGAATTCCCATATGCCACCAGTGTGGCCCTAAAAAAATATATACATATATATATATAAATATTTAAAATACATATATATATTTTTAAAAATATATATATATTTAAAAAATATATATTTATATATATTTTTTGTAATTATTTACTGATAAATAAATGTCTTGAGGCCCTACTAAGGCAAGCATTTTTTTTGGTGCTGAAGATGCTGGTGCAAGAGGAAAATCTCTTTTGTCACTAAGCTCAAATTGTGGTGGGAAGAGGCAGTCATACATGCAGCAATGGATGGGTAGCTAAATAGGCACTTACTGTGTAACAGACTTTGATGCAGTTTTATCCAGCGCTATGGAGGAGAGTAAAGCAGGGCTAGCGGGGAAAGGGAAGAATGTGGTGCAAGGAAGTGATTATTTTAAGTAAGATCATTAGGGGAAGTACGTTTATTAGAGGACATTTGGGCAAAGTCCCGAAGGAAATGATGGCAGCACCACGCAGGTTCGGGAGGGAGGGCGTTCAGGCAGAGGGTGTCTCTAGATTAGAGGCTCTGGGGTGGCAGCCTGTGTCCCTCTGGACAGAGAGGGGCGGAGTGGAAAAGGGAGAACAGTGGAGGACGAGCTCGGAGTGGCAGGGCGCGTGCAGATTATACAGGGTCTAATAGACAGCCATTAAAAAGTAACTTATTCTGAGTGAGATGGGGAGCTCTTGGTGGATTTTGAGCAGCAGAGTGATGTGATAGGACTGACTCAGTATATAGTCCAGGTCCTTACTTTTAATCAGTTTGCACATGGTGATTAACAAATAAATTATTATTAATATTATTATTATTATTTTTGTCTTTTTACCTTTTCTAGGGCCGCACCCGCGGCATATGGAGGTTCCCAGGCTAGGAGTCTAACAGGAGCTGTAGCTGCTGACCTTCGCCACAGCCACAGCAACGCGGGATCCAAGCCGCGTCTGCGACCTACACCACAGCTCACGGCAACGCCGGATCCTTAACCCACTGAGCAGGGCCAGGGATCGAACCCGCAACCTTATGGTTCCCAGTCGGATTCCTTAACCACTGAGCCACGATGGGAACTCCAACAAATAAATTATTAATTGGGCACATAAAGAGTTCATAATATGCAGCCCGGGCTGCTGTCGAGTGGCGTAGCTGGAAGAGGACTCCTGGTGATCCAGGAGGCTCTTTCAGGGTTCAGCGAACGTCGCAGCCTGCTTCCAGAAGGTGAATCCACGTTGTGAGTCATCCGTCTTGATGGTCAGTACAGTTTGATTCATTTTCCTGCCGTCTCTGTTTTCGAGCTTCTTAAATGACTCTGTAGAGCGAGCCTGGTAGATCTTACGTGCCCTGTAACTTTTGAAAATGTCAGTATTTTGCAGTCTTTTAGAGGATTTAAGCATCCTGAAATAAGCAGTTCAAATGGTTTTGAATAATCAAAGTTCTCTTGAAAAGCAATGTTCATTAGAAGCGAGTTAAGTTCGTGAGAAACTAGCTTTAAAAAAAAAACACTGGAATTAGGTGTAAAGTGCTGCTAAATCAACACGGTATAAAGACGGAAAGTTACCATGTATTTTCTAAGACCTGGGGAAAGTCACAGAGTATTCCCTTTTATCTTAATAACCTTACTTTTGAATATTTTTTTGAAGTGCGGTTATTTTAATACTTACACTTCTCCTTCATCCTGGAATGGAGATGCCTGCAGGTACCCTTAGGTTCAGAACCCTTCCACAGCTGAGAGAATCCTGCTCACCCCACTTACTGAAGGAAAAAAGGTGACCCCCCCTTTTCTTTCTCCAGCCATTCCTTTATACATAGTCCACCTTTATTTAATATGAGCTGTCTGAACTTCTTCTCTAATGAGCACTTAGTGATGAGTATCTATATTGGAGCTTTTAATTTTCACTTCGCCTTTGCCACGTTCCCAGAGCCATAACAATAAATAGATTCTGTAGCTTCTTCACTGACATCTCAGAATACTAGGTGGTGCAATACTAACACTGCAAGCAGTGCTCTGTCTAGACGTTCAGACAAAGTAGATAAATCCATCCTCATTATTTGAAGATTCTGTATTTGTGAGTGCCTACTCACTAAAATTTATTAATAGCCCAAAATCAGTACTCGTGGCACTTTCAGTCATTTGTGGACATTTGCATGTACAGAGTGGCAAACAATTTGAGTCAGCTGACATGGACTTTCCCATCTGAGGTAATTATTCTGCTTTCTTTTTTCAGCTCTTATACTCTAAACAGGTATCATTTTTGTGGTCTGTTTAGTGACATGTTTTTCACTAAAAGCTTTTTGTGCTTATTGTTGGTGATTTTGCTATTCAAAGTGACCCCCGAGCATAGTTTGGAGGTGCTACCTAGTGTCGTGATGTGCCTTTGGGAGAACATACATCTGTTAGGCAAGTTTCATTCAACCGTGAGTTAATAGTGCTATTGTCTGTGAGTTCAATGATAATGAATGAACTATATTTTAAATAAAATGTCTTCAAATAAAAATACACATACAAAAGATTACGTATTTGTTATTTGGCAAAACTATTGTGACCAGAGGCTTATAGGAACTTAAGCCTGTATTTCCCTTAGGAACACTCATTTAGTATTTATGACAGTTTTCTAGAACACAATTATTGTGAATAATGAGAATGGACTGTATGTTTAATTTTTTTTTTTTTTGTCTCTTTGCCTTTATCTAGAGCCACACCCGCAGCATATAGAGGTTCCCAGGCTAGGGGTCTAACAGGAGCTGTAGCTGCCGGCCTTCGCCACAGCCACAGCCACGCGGGATCCGAGCCGCGTCTGCAACCTACACCACAGCTCACGGCAACGCTGGATCCTTAACCCACTGAGCAAGGCCAGGGATCGAACCCGCAACCTCATGGTTCTTAGTCGGATTTGTTAACCACTGAGCCACAAAGGGAACTCCTGTATGTTTAATTAAGGGTAGCAATTTATAGAGACTGTAGGTCTCTGAAACATTTCATTATCCCTCTCTCTGAAACCACTGTTGTAGACTTTTGTTTAAATATGTGCATACAGAGTTGTAATGTAATATCTGATTTTACTGTGGGTTCAGGTTAAAAGTCATTGATCAACTTGTAAAGAGTCATTTCTAAACATTATCCTCTAGAAAATTAATGCATACCTGAAGCATATTGAGTGCTCAGTGAGTATTTGTTTTTGAATAGTAACCTTTGAGCACTGTAGTGATTCTGGTTTTGGAAAAGAAGGCAATATCAATGTTAGAGAATAATATTCTTTTAGGACTTTATCATATGTAGTTATGCAGACTGAGGCACATGAAAGAAAACTCAGTTGAGTGTCAATTTCTGGTCCTTGCTTTGCTCTAAACTAGCTTGAAGCTAGCAATCTTTAGAAATACTTAATCTCTTTGAGCCCCCATTGCTTTGTCTGTGAAGTGAGGAACATTTTCAATTTAAAATTTCTCTGGGTTTCTTTTATCAATATTATTCCTGACCTTAAATCATTTCCATTCTCATCATGCCCAGTTGTTAAGGAAATATACAATTTAATGTCAGAATATATTAACCATCAGATTTTATTGTACTGACTTCAAGTTCAGTCTTTCTGGGTTTTGATATATCTTGATCATATATACTGGTAAGAAGAAATAAAAGAACTTTCTTAAATTTCACATACTTTTTTTAGGATACAGGATTCTGTTTGTTGATGTCTGTGTTTCATATGACACAGTGTCCTAAATCATACAGTTTTCTCTAAAAAGTTAAAAAGATAGCATTAAAAAAGAAAAAAATGTGCTTTATTCATATCTTATTGATTGCCTTGTATAGCAGTTTCAAGTTTTAGATTATGGGTGCTTTATTTTATTATGTGGAACTTTATAAACTATTTTTAAAGTTTTTTCCCTTAAAATTGTTCAGTAGTTGATTCTTATTTCCTGTTAATTATTAGATAAATATTTATTATTTTAATTAGATTTTTAGCTTATTTAATAGATTATTATTAGAACAAGTTTCCTGAAAATACTATTTTTTGGTTTAAATTTAATAACAACAGAAAATGAAGTTTTTTCTCTTAGTTCCTGTATATTTAATAGCATTTTTCATTTCCAAAATGAGTTGGAGAAAGCCAACCCAATAAATATGATCCTTGGAAACATTTTTATGTTAAGTCTGTCAATTAGATATTTTCGGCCTCTTTGAATATTCAGGAGAATAAACTGTCAGAAAACTGTCTAAAATGCAAGTTTCTGTGGCCAGAGAAGTTTGGGAAATTCCTAAGGTTAAAAAAAACCTTTTCATCTTGGTTTATCTCAGCATTTCCTGAACTTAACTGAGTGTTGAGTAGGTTTTTTGTGATAACTCTTCTTAACATTTTCTGGAAGTTTTACAAAGGATATAATTTATGAACTACTGATCTAAAATTTAAAATTTTTTTATTGGTTATGTTATGTTTTATTGGTCAAGGCAGCTAAATTAAACTATAAAAAATTTGTTCTGAAGTTAGTTTTTTTTTGTCTTTTTAGGGCCTCACCCGCGGCATGTGGAAGTTCCCAGGCTAGGGCTCAAATTGGAGCTACAGCTGCCGGCCTACACCACAGCCATGGCATCATGGGATTCGAGCCACATCTGCGACCTACACCACAGCCACAGCAACGCCAGATCCTTAACCCACTGAGCGAGGCCAGGGATCGAACCCACATCCTCATGGATCCTAGTCGGGTCCATTAACCACTGAGCCACAAAGGGAACTCCTGTTCTAAAGTTATTTTTTTGAAGGAGATTAAAATAAAGCTGTTCACTATATGATTTTTGTGTAAGTCTGTATAAGGTCCCATAACTTATAATTTAGACTTTCTATATTGATTCCTAAAGAACGTCTATGTCTTCATTGCATCAAATACTTTTTAGAATCTTTGATGAAATTTGGAATATAGACATATTCTCTAGACATATTCTATAGACATAGAACATCAAAGCAGAAGATGACATCGATCGTACAAACCTCTTTCTTCCTCCGTTTTCCCCCACAGAATGTGAAAACCTTTGCGTCTTCTGATAGTCTAGCCAAGGTCCAAGAAGTAGCAAGCTGGCTTTTGGAAATGAATCAGGAACTGCTCTCTGTGGGCAGCAAAAGACGACGAACTGCAGGCTCTCTGAGAGGTCACCCTTCCTCAAGCCAGGCAGATGAGGAGCAGATGAACCGCGTGGTGGAGGAGGAGCCGCAGCCGAGACCGCCAGAGGAGGAGCACGCGGCGAGGAACGGCGAGGTCGTCGGAGCCGAGCCCAGACCCGGAGCTCAGAATGCTTCCCAGCAAGGACCGCTGGAGGAGAACAATAACCGGTTTATCTCGGTAGATGAGGACTCCTCGGGGAACCCGGAAGAGCAGGAGGAAGAAGAGGATCATGCCGGCGAGCAAGAGGAGGAGGACGAGGAGGAGGAGGAGATGGACCAGGAGAGCGATGACTTTGATCAGTCCGATGACAGCAGCAGGGAAGACGAACATACTCATAGCAACAGTGTCACAAACTCTAGCAGCATCGCCGACCTGCCCATCCACCGCCTCTCCTCCCCGTTCTATGCAAAGACCACAAAAGTGAGTACCTCTAGCCTGCCGTTCGCCCGAGAACGTTTCCGTGTCCGTGTTAGTTTCCTCACAGCCCTTGTATCACTGCCGGGTTGATATTCAGATGTGTCCTAATAAAACGAACTCATGAAGGCATGAGAAAGTAGTAGATATAAAAATACTGATAACGGGACAGTGTTATGACAAATGGAGAGAAGACATTCGGTCCTATTACTACGAAAAATCATTAATATCAAATTTCATTGTAAGTTTTGACCCTGGGACGGGGCTTGGTAGCTCGTGTGCAGTGGGGAGGGTTGGAATGAAACACGATTTGTGCAAATCCAGCTGTGAAGAATCTGTCCTTCTTTACAAAGTGCAGCTAGTCCGGCGGGCTGTGTAGTCACAGGTGTTACCCGAGGCACAGGCTGCTGGAAGTCCCCTCAAATTCGTTTTCTTGTTTTGATGGTTAAAATATATCCTTTGTAAACAGTTTTCTCTGTTATGTAAACAAGATGAAATTACAGTCTGAATATTCGTATTTGGTGGTGGAGAAAATCTGAGTAGGTATTTTTAAAAGTTCAAGTACTGGACACCGACGTATTTAAGATTACGAAATGTTTTTCCTGCATCCTAAAACAACAAGAATGCATGGCGTTGTTGTCTTCACAGCTTGTTTTCTTCTAGCTGTTTTATTAAAATTAAAACATTTAGGATTACCAGAGGAACTGGGGATTTTCCCTGACTCCGTTTTAGTGGAACACCCCACTTACTTCTCCAGGTGACTTGAATGTTTGCTGTAGGGTGGCCACATCATTTTGGCTGGTATTTGACTGAGAAGTAGCGATAATGTGAAGATACGCTTAGATTCAACTTTCTGTTGCGTTTCTGCCACTGCCTCTCTTGGCTGGCGCTTTCCTGTCCTGTCCCCATTCTGAGGAGACAGCTCTCTGGTATCTGCTTCCTCGTCTCGATTAGCTAGTGGTAGCCCCTGGAATTAGCCACAGACTTGTTTTAAAAGGTGGACAGATAGCCTGTTGTTTAAACTGGAAGAATCCTGTCGATTCAGGGCCTTGGTGTCCAGTCTGAAGTTGAAAAAAAAACGACTTTATATGGTCCTTGGAGGCTGTGTGCGAATTACACGCTGGACACACTTTTCCCGTCACGTACCGTCACTGTGTGATTTCCAGAATTGTCTTTGCTGGGCAGGCAGCTGCTGTCTGAGATGGAAGGGGGTGACTGGGAAGCTGCAGTTCACGTGGAATTACCAGGGCTAGCTCTTTGGGGCGGCATGTGGGTTTCTCCCCTCAAAATATTCCTGGATGGATCACTTAAGGTTGTGGTCATGCCAAGGGGACGGTGGTTATGGGGAAAAAGGAGAAGCATTTCTCTCACTCCCCAGTGCTTCTATTGTATTTCCTTTCCCCTGTCAAATTATAGTCCAAGCGAAGTGATGCGGTGTCTGGGCTTTGCTTCCGAATGGTACCGAAGGGGAGAAAAGGACAGCGGGTGTAGATTGGCCACATGTTCCTCGTAGCAGCTGGGTTATGAGGATGTGGGGGTCCCTGGGTATTCTCTGTAGTTTTTAAAGTATGCTTAAAGTTTCCCGCAGTAAAGAACCACTTTTAACTTGTAAAGAATATGAACACATACACACACACACAAAGTTGGAAACGGGTTTTCTCTGCATACCTTGGTTTTGTGGACTAGCTCCCAGGCCAAGTGAGTACTGACTTCTCCTCTGCATTGCATTTTATTTTCTCTGTATTTTGGTGCCATTGAAATGACTGGAAATTCAGTAGGACATCATGTGCATTTTGCTGGAGTTAGAATCTGTCTTCATCAGTATGGTAGGCGGCATTGTTGTCTAATGGGCTATATATAAAGAAGAGAGAAAGTAAAACAAATTATTCTCGGAATGAATGAGACGTAGCACAACTTTTATCTTGTTTCCCCTCAGACTAATTTGCTCGTAGATCCTTCGGTTTGTATGCTGTCTTGTTCTTTATAAGAATTAGATAAAAATCATGAATATCCACGTAGAGTAGACGTGCGAGTTAATTCTTTGGAAAGGAGCATTTTAGCAAGAATAATATCTTACTTGTTTTACAGGCATTAAAATAAATAATGTTTGAGGAAGTTTATCCTCTTACTCTTATTTGCTTACTTTTGAATTTTACAGTGAACCGTTTATTTAGCCCATAAGCAACATACAGACAAATTTATCATCATTCTCTTTAACCCAACGTGACCTGAAATGACATGTCTTAGACATTTGCTTTAATACTTGCCTTGCTGTATCATTTATGCTTCAGCTTGTGAAACTTTAAACTCTTGCTAAAATATGTTTATCCCTAATTGCCCTAGCCTGTCTGCAAGTTTAGGTTTTATTTAGTTGGTTTGATTTAAGAAGGAGAGGCTTCAAGCCATGGTTTTCATCCCTTTCACCATCCCTGTCTCAGGGTGTTGAGGTGGTGCTTTGACCCTCAGCCACATGGCTGTAACTCTAATGGCCACGGCCCACTTTGCCGGTAGGGCTCAGACCTTTTATGGTGCATTTCACCAGCTCCCACCCCGCATTTCTTGATCTCTCTCCCTCAAGGTTACTGTTCAAAAGAGGAAATTTATATCTCTCCAGTTTCTTCTGAGGATTCAGCTGGAGAAATAGGGGTTTAGTATTTAATTGCCTTATCTCATTTAAGGAAGTTTAATCAAAA
This sequence comes from Catagonus wagneri, assembly GCA_004024745.2. NCBI lineage: Eukaryota > Metazoa > Chordata > Mammalia > Artiodactyla > Tayassuidae > Catagonus > Catagonus wagneri. The sequence goes on along the minus strand of PVHT020000257.1, from coordinate 19,279,685 downwards.
CTAAGTCTTTCTGAGCAGCGCAAAGCTATCAGTGAGTTCAGCTGAATTTTAAATTAAAAACAAGAAAGCCAGCCAGGTGAAACATACCATTTTGCTAAAGAGAGGGCATCAGAATGTTCAGTAGGAGAACTTGCAGTCCAGATCTGACAGGTGCTGTATCTTTCATTCCTTTCAAGATGAAACCATGAACGGAACTTTTAGGTAAGTCTTACATAGATAGCTACCTCCTTAAAAACAAAGTATACTGAATTTGTGTGTTTTTCGTACTTACTCTTGAGTTGTGAACACAAATTGTTACAACGTACATGCAAAGCCACACTCATGGACTGAGTTGAGCACCAGCAGCAGCAGGGGTAGGTATGTTTGTGTGTGTATATACACTTTCGATATGCTGTTTATTTTGAAGTCATTTTTGCCTTCATAAATATGGCAAGAAGAATATAAAACTATTATTGCCAAGGCAGAGAAGCTCTTCTGCAAAGTAGGATGTCAGCTTGAAATTGGCACATTTTCCTTTTTGTCTGTTCTTGAAAGCTCTTCTTCAGAATCATTCCCATTGACTTTTTCAACACATTTTGAAAACATCACCTAGTACTATATTGCTTCAAAAGAAAGTGTCGGTCGCTCATGTGTATAAATACAGTAAATAGAAGGGAAGCTCTCACTATTTCAGAATTACTTTATTTTGGAAAAGCTCTAAATACCTTACTCTAAGCCACAGTTTCTTTTTTTCTTTTCTTTTTTTGCTTTTTAGGGCCGCACTTGCAGCATATGGAGGTTCCCAGGCTAGAGGTTCAATTGGAGCTGTAGCCACTGGCTTACACCACAGCCACAGCAACACAGGATCTGAGCCAAGTCTGTGGCCTATACCACAGCTCATGGCAATGCCAGATCCTTAACCCACTGAGCAAGGCCAGGGATCGAGCCTGCAACCTCGTGGTTCCTAGTCGGATTCATTTCTGCTGCGCCACAACGGGAACTCCAGCCTCAGTTTCTTTTAAATCCTCTTAAACTATGACTTTGAGAAGAGTAGAGATAAATTAATTATTTTTAAAATTTCATTTTTTAATGTTAAGTCTTACCTAGCATACCTTTCAAATGTTATTTTTTGGCAGTTTCTTAAACATACCCTTTGGACAGCTAGACTTGCTTTTTCCTCATTCCTGAGCATGCTATATATGCAAATGTGATAGTAATGAGAGAAACCATTTTTGGTCCTTCATTGCATTGGTCTTTTCTTTGAAAGCCTATTGGAAGCTGTCAAAACTGTTAGGACAATCTGTTTTCTCCTTAGTCACCAAAGATTTATCCTAGTAGGGGCTTATGGCAATATTATACATTAGAAATTCCCCGAATTCCATTTTTTCCTTAATGTTAAAAGTCGAGGGTAGTGGTAGTCAGTAATGGGTGTTTATTATGTCCATACTGTTTGCAAGTCCCCATGAAAGTTGAGTCAGCAGAGCTTGCAGAGCGGCCAAATGATCCACTCCGAGTCATAAGAGGCAAAAGATTTTAGCCAGACCTGCCTGATTTCAAAAAACCCTTTCTTTCCATGTGCTATGCTGCCCCCTATGGTAGAACTGGGCAAACATCGCTAAACAAGATTTTCAGCAGAAGTCCAGTTCTGTTTAAGTTCTGGACTCTGGAGTGTGGTGGCTTTCTATCACAGCACGTTGGAAATCAGCAAAGAAGGTACAGTCACCTTTGGGAGGTACAGAGAACTCAGTTAAGCACTTTCCAGTGTGGCAATTTAACAGATTCTGAAGTTATGAGGGCTCAAGGCTAAAGTCGTAACGGGAAGAAAAGACAAGGAATTTCAGACAGGATATAACAGCACTCGCTCTGGAGTCCGTCGAATGTGCTTCTTCGTTAGGGCCCGTATGCTGGCTGTTTCCATAAATTTGGCTAGTCTGCCTGCAAATTCTGAAGTCAACTTGCTTCGCCAGGTAAAAATCCCCATCTCTTCAGTTTTAACTCCCCGTGTTAACAGCCTTATATTTAAAAAAAAAAAAAATCTTGTTTTCTGAAGAGATGCCCAGCCCATATTAAAGCCTCTTTCCCTGTGTTTAAGGTGGCGTATCAGCTCGTTTTTTACTAAAGTGAAAAGCAAATGAGATTACCACCAGGCCAGGTCTTGGCACTTCCTGATCCTTTCTGAAGAGAAGCATGTTTGAGCACTGGTTTCTGCTCCTTCCAGGTCTCTGCTAGTGCCTTCTGTTTGTGTTCGCCTGACTTCACTCCTTAACTCAGATTGGTCTGTTCCCCCCCTGCCCCATCCTGATTGTTAGATTTCTCCCGGTAACTAATTAGTTTAAAAAAAAATCCTCTTACTAAACTCTTAGAAATAAGAGCTTAGTTAAAAAAAAAAATACAGGTGTGTGTGTATTCAAAGAAGCGATGTGTCTAGTGTGTAGAGACCTTTTCTTGCCTCTAAGCTCTAAGCGATAGAGGAGCTAAGGCCAGTCAGGGGATCAAAATTACATTTGTTTCTAGTCCAGCATCCTCCAACTGCTCCCTTGAGCCAGAGCTACCGGCTGACTTTGTAGGACAGTGTGGGTAACATCTGAAATCGGCAAGGCTCTCTATTTTCCTGTTTTTAGGTAGAGTTCTAGAGCGTGATGGCCACATCAGGAAGTCCCTGGCCTTGTCTTCTTCCTGTAAGACGGAGAACTTAAAGCTCAGATTCTGTTAGCTGTAGAGAGGTCCAGGGAGCAGGAAGTGCTTGATGAGGCCGTCTTCTTGAGCAACATCCACTTCGAAACAGAGAGCCTCAGCCGTTTGTGAAGGAGGACAAAGTAGAAACATCCACTCAGCCCAGTTTAACCCACCTTTAAACATGTGCAGGAGAGGGAAGTGGCGGGAAGGGGACAGACACCCTATAGGAGATGGGTCTGCCCCCAACATTGTAGAGTTAAAATGAACTTTTCTCACTTGAGCTTGAATTCTGATTTTTGCCAGTCATTGTATGACCGTAAATATGTAATCTCACTGAACTGTTTCCTTATCTGTAAAATAAGAGTGTAATGCCTACTTCACAGGCTTTTTTTAAGGATCAGGTGAAATAATACATGTAAAGCGAGTAGTGGAGTTCCTGGGACATGCAGGCGGTTTACACACAGAAGCCTGCGACCTCACGTTGTCTGTCTCCTGTCCCTCACAGAGTACCCTTCGGTCCCCTCATCCCTACGCTCACAGAGTTCCCTTCATTCCCCACAGGAGTCTACTCTTTATGACCTTTAGTGGTCAGTCATCATATCACCCTCTCGTGGAAAAAGATAGTAATAGAGAACTAGATAAATACTTTGAAAAGGGTTCACAGGAAGAGGGAGAGCAAAGTGTAATAAGCTGGATCCATTTTTAATAAAAATAAAAATGTAACAAATTTCTAAGGAGATGCTGTTCACGTATCTTCCCAGTTGATAGGCATGTACCATTTCCTTCCCTTAGAATCTGTTGGTTTCTCAAACGTGCTTCTCCTAAGACATCTGAATACCTAAATGCTTTCTTTTTTTTGCTTTTTAGGGCCGCACCCATGACATATGGAGGTTCCCAGGCTAGGGGTCTAATCAGAGCTACAGCTGCTGGCTTATGCCACAGCCACAGCAATGTCAAATCCAAGCCTTGTCTGTGACCTGCACCACAGCTCATGGCACCGCTGGATCCTTAACCTCGAGGCCAGGAATCGAACCCGCAACCCCATGGTTCCTAGTTGGATTCGTTTCCACTGTGCCACGACGGGAATTCCTTAAATCCTTTCCGAATTTTACAATTGGATGCCAAAATGAACTTTAGTTTATGGTCAGTTTCTGATTAATTCCTGCTAGTTGCAGTTTTAAAAATACTTACATTTTAAACCATAGTAGTTCTAAATGTTGGTCATGTTTAAATCTATATCTTATTCGTTATGGATAACTAAAGATTATTTTACTTATGGATTTTAATTGTAGACCAAAAAAAAACTTCCCACAGAATGGAGAATTTAAAAAAAATTTAATAGTGTTCCATTGATTTCTACTTTTTGCAGATTATAAACTTCTCTGAAGTACCCACAAATAATACAAATAGTTATACTCAAAATATTTTGAGACAGATTTTTCATATATATGTATATATATATAAAATTAAGGTGAACAGATCTTTATGCATGTAGTTTTTTTGGTGATAGGGAGGATGATATGAAGAGGATAAAGGGTATATCATGCTGGGTTCTGTTTTTACTTTGGTTGGTAACTCCAAAATTACGTCTCAGGCTCCTATCATTAACCCAAACCTCAGCCCTGCATTTCTAGCTGTCCGTTGGGAGTGCACCTGCGTGATTCACTGAAAACTGAAACTATTTCTTTCTTCCTACCAACTTTTTATTTTCCTCTTCAGATTTTGTAGCCTCTTAATATCCTAGTCTTCCGGTCGTTTGGTGGAAAATGGTTTGACCTTTTCTTATCACCTAAGCCTATGTGTCTGCTGAAGAGTTTAACACATTTGAACACCTGATCTTCCTTTTTCTTACCCCAGGCACTTGTAAGATAAAAATTGGAGAGTCAGTGTTTAAACATCTTTAGAGCGGGAGATCCCTGGTGGCTCAGTGGGTTAAGGATCTGGTTTTGTCACTGCTGTGGCTCTAGTTACTGCTGTGGCTTGGGTTTGATCCCTGGCCTTGGAATTTCCTCATGCTATGGGCATGGCTAAAAAATTTAGAAGAAGCTTTTTTTTTTTAATTAAAAATCTTAAAAGCATCTTTGGTTAAGTTTTCTGTGTGCACCAGGCTATAACGCCATGTCCTTGACAGTGCATTGACAGTATGAACGACTGGATACATTTTTAAAAATTTTTAGTTCTGTATAGATCAGTAACCTCGATGTAAATGTCTGGTGCCCCATGATGAAGCCACATCTATACGTGGATATTTGAGGTCTTACCAGTTTCTTTCTCCTTGATTTCATCTCCATTCCTCCACTTGCTTTTATGGACCCTGATGGTCTCCAGCTTGCTGAATCCTTCAAAATCCAGGCCAGGTTCCATCTTTATCTTTACACCTTCCTAGAACTGGAAAAATTCAATTTCTTGAACTCGTTGGTTCCTATGTGCAGTTCATTTTGTATCGCCTTTTGAGTTTGGGGGTCAGTTTTGCCTTGAGTTGACATGTAATGCTTTTATTTGTTCTTTGAACAGTAGACATTTGATGTATCTGTCTGTAGTGCTGATTCAGGTTGAGAGTTGCAGTTTCACAAGTTGTGATGTGAACAATTCTCATTTCACCTCTTAAGATGTTCCCAAGCTAACTATAGATTATAAATAGGCATGCCATTAAGTTTGACTTAAAACTCAGATATTCAACATAAAGATAGCTATGTTGAGGATAGCAATGAGTAGTTCTGGACTAAGACTCCCCTGAGGAGAATTAATACCCCATTGTAAGAACCACACTGCTGAAATGCAGAAATCAACTGGAGGCAACTGGTACCATCTTTAAAAATCATACTTTAAAGGAAATTTAATAATAGGAAAAGCTTACAAATATAATACCTATTAAAAATATAGAACTCAAAGCTATGTATATATAGTATGATCCTAACGATTCTGAAATAAACATGTAGTCTCCAAATGCATGGGAGAAGATCAGAAAGTATTAAGCCAAACGTTAGGAATTATCTCTAAATGTGGTTGAATTATTTCTCTTTTTTCTTAGGTACTTTTCAGAAGTTCCTAAGCTTATTACAACAGGTGTATATTGCTATTGTTTATTAGGGGGGGAAAAAAAAACCTGTGTCTACTAGAAATCATCTCTTACTCTACTTAGTCTTTTTTGATAACTTCCGTAATGTATAATGCTCCAATGGAAGATTGGATAAAAAGGCATCTTTCACAAGGAAGGGCATTATATAATGATCTCTTCATGAAAATGCAGCTGAGTATTGTGCAAAAAAGCAATGAACTCTTTAAGAGTGCTCTGTGCAACCAGTGCTTTACATCTCTAGGACTCAGGGGCCGCCCTGGCAATTCTCTGAGGTCAGCTAACCACATTATTACAAGATCAGTGGTTAGCAAGATGGTATCTTTCTTTGTTTTTAAGACATTTATTTAATATGTGGTTCCTTTAGAGAGTTACGCAGAGTAGCCTCGGCAGCACTTTTCGCTCTCCCTGAGACATGAATCTCTTCCCTTTAAAAATCCTTCTGTGAGCAGTTTCAGAGTTCGTCTTTTAAAATATAATTCCAGAGTGCTTTACCAGGAAGTCACCGGTGCTTTCCCTCCCCACCCCTATTCCCAAGCCGTCCTTTCTCCAAACTAATGAACCTATTTAAAACTGCTTAGGCTTTCCTAATTTTAAGTCTTCCGAGATAGAATTGGGAGGGGAGCTATGAGATCACCAAGCCCCAGCCCTTGCCCAGTAGCTGAATCGGGAGACTCGGGTTTGGCAGTGAAGTCGCCACTAGGATATCCTGCAGCGCAAAGTAGCGTTCTGTTTTGCAGACCTTTCGTTATATTGACGTCTGTTAGTCTTCCTTCGTCCTTGCTCTTCCGTGTAGAACAGTGGCAGCCTTTCTTAGAGAAGCCCACCATCCTGTTCCTCCATAATCTTCTCTCCAGACCGAATGCCTTCGACATCCTTTCCAGGGTTACATCCTGGTGGCCCCTCCCTGGACAAATTGGCCTGGAAGTGTTGGGTCCTGTGGTCAGTGGTGCTGCTCAGGTGCAGTAGAGCCAAACTAGTACTTGTTCTGAATCTGAACCTCATCAATGCAGTGGCAGACAGCACTGATAAAAGTCCTACTCCGACTAATAACCCACTTAGCGAACACTATTTACTGTGTGCTAGGACCCTGTGCTAAATACTTTATGTATCACTTAATCTTAACAGTTCGGTTAATTTTAACAGTTCCAGGAGATTCTAATTTTCACCTCCACATCAAAGGTGAGGAACAAATGAAATAAGTAATTCATCAGTGGTCAGTCATCTGGTAAATAGTGGAGCTAGGAATCTGAACCTAGATCTTATTCTGGGTCTGAATTACACTTTGTTAAAATTGAAAAATTCAGCGAAACAGTATTAGTAATTTCGGGGAGAAGTGGGCGATAGAATAACCCTTAATGCCACCTAACATCTGTTTTTATGCTCCCCCAGAGTTTCCCCCTGGTATATTTGACTCATATCATAGTGTATTAAAATTCTTTTTCTGTCTCCCTCCCATTCAAGCCCTTTGATTTCTTTTTTATCTTTCTTGATAGTACTTACCATGTATAAGACATCCCAGAGCCTAATAATTTGTCAGTAATTAGTGAATAAACTTGTACATATGACTTGCCAGTCCTGGGTCCTGTGGATACATGGCTCACGTCTCTACGGTCAGTGTATATACTGTTTTGCATTCCTGCTTCTTGTAACATCCTTGTGCGGGGTTTTATGTAGGCATAAGTTTTCAACTCCTCTGGGTAAGTACCAGTGAGCATGATTGCTGGATGGAATGGGAATCATATGTTTAATTTTAGAAGAAATTGCCAAACTTCATTTAAAAAAAAAAAAAAAAGAAAAGAAATCGCCAGACTTTCGCCCCAAGTGGCCGTATTGTTCTGCATTCCTCCCGGCAATGAGTAAGAGTTCCTGTTGCCAGTTTTTGATGTTGTCAGTGTTTCGGATTTTAGCCGTTTTAATAAGCATGTAGTGGTACTTCACTGTTGTTTAAATCCAAATTCCCTAATGACAGGATATACAGTTTCTTTTCATATGTTTACCTGCCATCTATATATCTTCTTTGCTGAGGTGTCTGTTTGGATCTTCTGTCTGTTTTTTGTTTGGGTTGTATGTTATTGTTCAGTTTTAAGAGTTCCTCATATGTTTTGGATAACAGGCCTCTATCATCTTGTCTCTTGCAAGTATTTCATCCTCGTCAGTGGCTTGCCTTACTCTGTTGACGTTGTTTTTCACAGAACAGTTTTTAATTTTAACGAAGTCCAGGTTGTCAGTTTCTTTCATAAATTACATCTTTAGTGTTAAATTTTGAAAGTCTTCAGCACATCCAAGGTCACCTACATTTTCTTCTCTGTTATCTTCTAAGAGTTTTATACTTTTGTATTTTACATTTAGGTTTATGATCCACTCTGAGTTAATTTGGGGATATGCGTGTCCAGTTGTTCCAGCATCATTTGTTGAATAGACAAACTATCTTTGTCATTATATTGCCTTTCTGAGCTCTTTATTTTGTTACTTTCTTTTTTTTTTTTGTATTCATAGCATCTTTCCCCAGGATGACCTGTGGAAGTCATTGGTGGATAGCCTTTCTCTGCTGAAACACAACCCTAGTGTATAGGTTGGGCAGGTGATATTAGGCAGAGTTGTATGCTGAAAAAAATAGGAAGTAAAATGAGAGAGAGCAGACAGGGCTTTTTACTTCCTATTTTTTTCAGGCCTGTCTGCTCTCTCTCATCCACGAACCTCCTTGAGCCTCACTTTCTTCATCATTAAGCAGTGATAGTACACCTGTCCTTATTGCAGAGGGTTGTGTGGAATTCAAATGAGGTGATGAATGTGAAATGCTTTACAAGTTTTAAAAAGCTATGCAAATATATGATGTGATCATTTTTATTGTCTTCATTATCTCCATGTTAGGAAGAACGTGATCATAAGCAAGGAAAAATTTAGCAAGCGTTGCCCTTGCATATTTTTTCTTATTCATTTGCTTACAGGGTTTCTTCTTCCCCATTCAAGACATGCGTCTTTGCGATCAGTGCAGGCTTCCAGCCAGCATGTTAGGAAGTGAACATAAATAGTGGTAAGCAGTTTCAAGACCTACTTACTCTGAAGAAATGCTTGTGCATTATCAAGAAAACATATTTGGAAAGGAAAATGAGGACATTGTGTCCCTTTGATTGATTTGTCTTGTTTTGTTTTTTCACCAATACCACACCCGTGTGGATGACTGTAACTTTATAGTAAGTCTTGAAGTTGGATGGTGTCAGACCTCTGACTTTGTTCTCTTCCTTCAAGTACTGAATTGGCTATTCTGGGCCTTTGGCCTGTCGGTGTAGACTTGAGAAGCAGCCTGTCAGTATCCACAAAATAACTTGCTGGAATTTTGTTGAGGATCGTATTGAATCTACACATCAAGTTGTGAAAAACTGACCTCTTGACAGTAATGAGTCTTCCTGTTTAAGAACATGGACTGTCTCTCCATTTAGTTCTTTGATATCTTTCATCAGAGTCTTATAGTTTTCCTCAAATAGATCTTGTACATATTTTGCTAGATTTGTGCCTAAGTATTTCATTTTGAGGAGGTGCTACTATAAAGGGTAATGTGTTTTTAATTTCAAATTCATTCTTTCATTGCTGGTATATAGGAAAATGATTGACATTTGTATATTAACCTTGTAAACCTGTATCCTTCCTATAATCACTTATTAGTCCTGGGAGGTTTTTTGTTGTTATTCTTTCTTGCTCATTTTCTTTGTAGATGATCATGTCACATGTAAATAAAGGTAGTTCTATTTGTTCTTCCCTACCTGTTCTTCATTTCCTTTTCTTACTGCATTTACTAGGACCCCCAGTATGATACTGAAAAGCAGCAGTGGGAGAAGACATCCTTGCCTTGTTCCTGATGTTATTTTCTTCAGCTTGTGTCTAGTCTAGTCTCTACCTCAGCAGTTTGACATTTCTGAGCATAGAGGAATTCAGCCTACTTTGATACCTTTGCTTAAGCTTTTTCCTTGTCTTTTAAATGCCTTTTTCACCCTATAGCCTCTTGCAAACTTCTGTTGCTTTTTTAAAGATCCGTTTCAAATCTCACTTCCTTTAAGAATATTTTGCAGAACTCTGAGCAAAATTCTGTATCTCCATTAGGTCTTCGTTTTTAACTTATATGTGATAGTTACAGTCGGCTTTGTTTTTTTTTTTTTAATTTATGTATATTTAGATTGCTTATTCTCTAGATTATTGATTCATTAGATTGTAAATTCGCTTAAGAGTCTGCTGTGTCTTGAAGTTCCCGGTTCAGCAGAAACGGATCTGACTGGTGTCCATGAAGACGGAGGTTTGATCTCTGGCCTCGCCCAGTGGGTTAAGGATTCGGCATTGCTGTGAGCTGTGGTGTAGGTCGCAGACATGGCTCGGATCTGGCTTTGCTGTGGCTGTGGTGTAGGCTAGCAGCTACAGCTCCGATTTGACCCGTAGCCTGGGAACCTCCATATGCCGTGGGAATGGCCCTAAAAAGACCGAAAAAAAAAAAAAGATTCTGCTGTATTTTACAGGACCTTTTATTCTGCATATAGAAAATGCTTAAAAAATTGAATTCAGTTTTCAGAAAACAAAATCTTATGTATTTTTACAAACATGGTCTGGTTTAATCCTGTTCCACTCATGTGAATGGTTCTTAAAGGTTTTTGAACCTAAGTACCAGACCTTAAATCTGCCCCTGTTAGATTTTCTATTGTTATTTGCCAGTGTGCCCCCATCCTCATTGAGTTTACGTTTTGGGGAGTTCCCGTCGTGGCTCAGTGGTTAATGAATCCGACTAGGAACCGTGAGGTTGCGGGTTCGATCCCTGGCCTCGCTCACGGGGTTAAGGATCCGGCGTTGCCTTGAGCTGTGGTGTAGGTCGCAGATGCGGTTCGGATCCCGCGTGGCTGTGGCTGTGGCTGTGGCGAAGGCCGGCGGCTACAGCTCCTATTAGACCCCTAGCCTGGGAACCTTCATATGCTGCAGGTGCAGCCCTAGAAAAGGCAAAAAGATAAAAAAAAAAAAAAAAAGAGTTTACATTTTGGCTCCTTGTTTACTAAAATTATTTTGTGTTAAGATTCTGTCCTCCAGCGCTTTCACAGTTTTGTAGCTCTCAATTCGTATGTATCCACATTCAGATAATTGTCAGTGATAACTTTATTGAGGAAATGAAAGCGAGACCAAGTCCTAAAGGATAGATAGGGATTAGTGTTGGCAGGCTATAAGGAAATGAAAATGCGGAGTGATAACTTTTTTGACTGGGGGAAGAAGTTTTAGAAGTGAGAATAGAACCTTTCTAAGTACTATTTGAATATTATTCTAAATATCTATATGCATTTGTATTGGCCACATTTGTTTAAATTGTCTCTGTTTATATCCTGTTGGTTTTAATGATGTACTGATGGTTAAACTGATGTACTCGGAGGGGTCATTTGTAGAGCTTCCATGCCGTAGTCAGCTGATCCCTGTGACATTTTGAAAACTGACCTTGCTGCCAATTATAAGACCTGAAGATCTTCCTGTGGTTTCTGAAGCTTTAACCTGGAAATACTGTTTTCTTAAGGTTACAGGAAGAGAATGACAGAGCTGGGGGTATAATTTAGATCTTGCTCATACAAACCAATCCCTGCCTTCCTCCTGTAAAACGCCAGTATATAAACAATAAATATAAATATATATCTTTGAAAACTATAATAAACTTAGGTCCACTTTGAAATTATTGTTTCATCAATTTAATTTAGACAGTAATAGTAAATTTTTATGTAATAAAAAGTAAGCATCAATTTTTAAACCTTTTCACCAGTAATTACAATCTTAATCTGCTTGTGAGTCTACTTTTTTACTTTGACTTTTGTCCTAAAATCTCAGTTCCGTCTTTGACCTACCTTCTGAGGGGCACACAGTTTTCCTATGTTCCATTGCTTTGATTGCTATAATGTCTGTTATCTATAAATTATGATAAAGAGAAAAACCAGGTTGGATGAGTTATAGTAGTAGAACATAGAGGAAAGAAAATATGGTTAGAAAATTTGGATTAGTTTTCGTCATGACACTGTTCTTTTACTCTTGTTTCTTCCTTGAATTTGCCTTAAATTTAATACTGTTTAGTTTTAATTGAGAAATACTATTTCTTTGCCGTTTAGGATTGGGATTCTTCTCTTAATGGAAAATCTTTAAAAACATTTCTGAGTTCTTTAAGTGGATACTCTAGACATTGATTGTAGTTCAAAAGAAAGCTCGGACAAGTAAAGCCACAAAAGATACAGTACATTTGGGTTTTTGTAGAGGTCATACATGGACATGTATGTAAATCATCTTAGTAAATCTTAGTAAATCAAAGAAAGTATTATATCATTTACTATGAAATGTCATATAGAAGAATAAATTAAGAATTCATCCGTTTCTTCATTGAACACTAGAGGGCCATGTAGTACATTATTGCTCTTAGCAAAAGAACTACTGTGTATTTAAATATAGTTAGTAAGTGTTTTTCTCCCCTCTACCCTGTGTTCTAGTACGTTATTTCTTACTCACTTATAAATTAATATGGAGTAGTTATGTGCAGTGACATATAATATGGGAGATACCTAGGAATTTCCTTTTTTTTTAACCAGCAACTAGCATATATTCATTTTGCTACCAAAAAAAGAAAAAAAAAGACAGTGACGGCAAAATGTAAAGAAAGAATGAGCCTTGGGATAAAAGTCCATCTGTGCCCAAACTTACTGTCCTTTGGGAATATATGTATGCTTTTTGAAAATTTGTTAAGCGTCTGCAATAAATGCATTAAAAACAGAAGGTCTTGGAGTTCCCTTGTGACGCAGCAGGTTAAGCATCTGGCGTTGTCACCGTAGCTGCTCAGGTCATTGCTGTGGTGCAGGTTTGACCACTGGGCCGGGAACTTCCACATTCATGGGAGTGGCCAAAAAAAAAAAAAGGTAATAATAATGTCTTGTCATTGTAAGTTGCTGTGGGTGTCCTCAGCATAGATAGGATCAAAGAGCAGTCCCCCCAAGAGACTGTCTTTTTTTTGTTCAGATCTCCTCTTTTGTTAACATAGACAGTAATATTTCGGGGCATAGGCTGATCTTCCTGAACTAAAGAATATTTGAGCAGATGATTCTTCTTCAATTTCTTTTCATTGCTTGGGGTGGAGAAATGAGAAATATAATCTGGAGGTCCTAAACCGGTGGTGAGGAAAGTCAGAGGACTGCACTGGCTCTTAGGATCTGCAGGGCACCTGCCTCCCCTAAAAGGCACTGACATTCAGTTACCAAAAAAAACAAAAAACAAAAAACATTGTTCAGGATCCAAAAAAACTGACTTGGAGCCATATTTTGACCTGTAGACTACTGTTTATCTTTAAAAATTTCTAAAAAGGAAGTTCAATATCTTAGGTATAGCCTTGGTTAAATTTTTATTTCTCCCCCAGACATACTTCAGAGAATACTTCTTGCTATTAGTTTCTAGATTTTTTTTTTGGAAGGAAAATAAGGACATTCTCCCTACAGCTACTGTTTACACTCCCCTTTTTTTGAAGGAAGATTCGAATGAACTCAGGGGAAACAGTTTATATAGAGAGAAGAGCCTGAAAAAGGACCATGTGACAGAGCAAAGGAGCAATAGTACAGCTAAAGACTTAACAGAACCCTGTCTTTTGAGTTGTTCTTTCTTATATTTGTTAATTTCAGTGTCTCGAATTATTTCCCCAAATTAGTTACTATAATGAAGTGACAAAATTTTGTTTTTTAAATTATACCAAGGAGTTGGTCCTCTTGAATGTTGATGAACTTTTCTTCAACTTAGTCATTGCTATATGATAAACAGAACTGATAACGTTCAATTTTGTGTGCTCTGTATTTTGGATCACTGCCGTTTCCTGAAAACTGCATTGGTTGCTGTATTTCATCAGGTTAACCTTAGCTTAAGTGACAGAGCACTGAATTTGAGTTCTGATCTTTTTGCTCCGGTGGTGAAATTAGCTACTAACAGGCTCAATTCCTGGTGGATGTAAAATGGTCAGTAGTGTAAAACAAGGAAAGAAAATCAGATCAGTACCTGGATATGGTGTGAAGGCCCTGAATTTCTCCTTCCTTGAGAGAGATTGTAGATGCTCTTAATGGATTGAAGACATTAAAGTATTGCCTTACATGTGTCTGGAGAAAACATGAGTTTACTGGTTGAAATCTGGTTCAATTTAGCCATATTTTTGAGCATTGAAAGAATTGCCATTTTTCTTTTAAGATGTGCCACCACGTAATGTGAGCCTTTGTGGGAGTGGGAGAGGTGGATTTGGGGGCACCTGGCTATGCGAAATGCATACACATCCTCTGCCAGGGCATAACATTTCAAAAAGGCTGACAAGGGCGGGGCTAGTGGGGAGCTGAGGGTCTGTGGTATTTTACCATATGAAAAAGAGATCACTCTGATGCCCTAAAAAAGGCAAGCTTGGGAAAATCAGCCTGTGTGGGTATTAGAGATGTTTGCAGAATACCACTCACCTGTTTTGCAACTAATTTCCATCAGTAATTCTTGACTGCACTGAAATGTTTTTCTTCCGGAAAATCTTCTAAACTTACTTCTTCCCCCAAACACGGTTTATAGGAGACACAAACTCAAGAGGCATAGGGCCAGAAAGGTACTTTAAATGAATGAAATAGACTAAATATAAGACCTAGAGAGCTAAAACATCTCTCAAGTGGAATGACTGTGAAAATTATAATCCTACTGTTGCCTTATTTTCCAGTTTTTCAGAAGCCACTGGAATGCTCGATTTTTTTATGAGAATTTCTCAATTTTTGTATATGTTAGCATCACATTTTTCCAAAGAATTTCTGTGGGCTGGTTTGACATGGGGCTTCATGCTTGATTCAGTAGACAGCGCCCTCGGTAGAATAACAGGTATGACAGACGCTTTGGTGCTTATAAACAGTGATGCGTCGGTCTCGTGATCTCTGAAGGCGGACTGTGGCGTTTTCAAACGCTGTCCCTTCGTGGCACCTGGACCTCGGGCAATCTGTTAACCTCTCCTGTAGGATTATTTTAAGGGTGGCAGTAGTGTCATAGTAATATAGTGTTATTAAGAAGATTCAATGAGATGTTTGTAAAGTACTTAGAACTAAATTCCAAGAGTTACTCATTTGTTTAGCTATAGACGTTGATTTTATGTCTACATTTTAAATTTAATTGTCAAGAATGAATTATTTGTACTTTACCAATATTCTACCTACCATCTGTCTTAGGGTCTAAAGAGTGAAAAATTTAAATATGCTGAGGTACATATAAAATGTTTATCACGTACCGTTTCAGTTTTCTGGTTTATGTCTTATTTCACTCTATTAAGAGGTATAGAAAAGAAGATTAAAACTTTAAGATAGAATCTTATTCAGTATCGTTTAGATATCAGTAATCTTACATTTAATCTTTATTGTATTGTTATCCCTCTTTATTCCAGAAAAGAACAGAGCAGAGATTGCAAACTAGTGTTTTATTAAACACATTTAAATTTGTTGCCAGGATTTAAAAGTCTGCAGAGTTCATATAAAAAATACTGATTTTTCACCTTCTTTTGCAAACGTAGACTCGCTGGCCTTACTGAGTTCATGTGCTTACATGGCAGCAATCAATTACACCTTTTAAATGAGTTTTCCGGGCCTTAAAGATCTGACCGCACTCTCTCCTTTATTTTACCTGCCTGCTCCTATAGTCATTTGAGTTTGCTTAACATAAAGACAGAAGCACATTTATAGGAAATAAGAAAGTAAATTGATTTTTCCTTATTTTTCACATTTAAAAATAGTTTGGATGTAAATCCAAGTCAATGTCATATGTAACAGTTTGTCAAGTTTATTATTAAAAATAGAGATTTGCTAAAAACCACGTTTCTAATGGGTGTTATTAGGTCAAGTTTATTATTTAAAAATAGAGATTTGCTAAAAACCACATTTCTAATGGGTATTATTAGCAAGGTGGGGCTTTGTCACCCAAGCTTTTGCCAGCCTCCAGAGACCTACTCATTTAAATTTTCATTCTAGATCACCTGTTATCTTTTCCAGTCTTGTTAAATTTTGAAGTTAAAACTACTGAGATGACTGTTTACCATATTGTAAATAAACCAGTGTTCTGAAGCTCCTTGTTTTATAAGGTGTTTCCACTATCTATTGCCACCTAACTTTCACACGAAAAGCTTTGTGATTATAGCAAACAACAATTATTTTATTATTTCTCATCATTTGGGGGGGGGAGGAGAAGGTGGGGGCATTGCTGTGGCCAGCTTTGAGAAACAGTTTGCTATAGGAGTTCACAGCTTTGCTTTTATGACTCTCAGCATGTGGATGTTTCCAGGCCAAGGATCAAACCTGCACCACAGCAGTGACAATGCTGGATCCCTAAACTACTGCACCACAAGGGAACTCCTTATAACTTTTTTGGTTTTTTTATTTGTACTTCTTAAAAACCAGGCTCACTAAAACAGATTCCGCATGCAATATATGTGTCTTACGTAATACTTCATTTCATTTATCTAGATCTCAGTTTTCTGGCAGACTTACATATCTGAAAATGTATATAATTACAATATATCTCCAAACAACTAGATTAGAAAGTAATGCAACTAGGTCGGGCCTAACATTCTGTTGACTAGAATACGTTCTCTCACAAATCAAGAATTAGATCTACGAGGCTAAGAGTCTCCAACTTCACTGCCTGGCAGCTGTGTTACCTTGGGCAAATTTTTAAACCTTTCTGAGCCTCAATTTCCTTGGGTATAAAAGGTAGGCTAATGATACTTCACAGACTTGTCGTGATATTTAAGTGAAACAAAGCACGATCTACCCAGGGATGCTGCCAGCGTTTAATCCCTCCCTCACGCCATTGTACCAATCGGAAATAATACGTTTTTCCCTGAGCCCTGTGTGTAGCTGCAGACTTCCTTTATATCTGCTCTTGATCTCTGACGGCCGGTTTCCTAGCATTCCTAGCCTTTGTCCTTCCGTCCCCATATCTTTCTGTTTCAAGCATAATCAAGAATTATATGCATTGAGTCTTGTTTTTCCTTTGTTTTTAATCTTTCTCAATAAACTGTTTTATTTGTTGGAAAGAATGAAAACGTAGACTGTCAGTCTACTTTAAGCTTCAGCTATAAAATTGATGTTTATCAGATGATGTATTTTGCTGAATATGTAATTTTGACAGTGTAAAAAGGCCAGTGTTATCAACTGTCAGTCCATCCAAGAGTGAGAGACCCTAAGTATGTATTTTCTATAGCTCCACTCTATATTAAAGTACTATATATGTTTAAAGTAATTCTGTATTTAAATTTGATGCCAAAGTGAATATTGATAGATGAATATTTATCAGTGAATAATTTATTCAGTGAATATTGTTAAATCTCAAATGCTTGCAGAGCTTGTTACTAAAAATTATATAATTAAAGATGTGGAACTATGTTCATCTCACTCAAAATAATTGATTTTTACTTACAACTGTGTCAGTCAGTAGTGTGGGAAACATAGTTATCTCCTCACTCCTCACAATTTTACTTTCTAATTGTTAACAGTGTCAAGGAATTTCCATTTCCATTTTATTTTTCATTAGATAAATGTGTTAAGCCATCTGTTTGGTTAACTTCCTACATTATGACTTAGTTTAATTTGTATTAAATGTAGAATAAAATACCTGTATTACTTACTTACTGTGCTTTACAAGAATTACTAGTATTATATCCTGATTTATTGCTCCCTGGCCTGCAACACCCTTCAGAATTCTTACAGGAGAAATAAATGATTGATAAATTGTATTTAGTTTAACTGAAAGGTTAATGAAACTTCCATGCTTAAACTTATTCATAAAAGTAACTTAAATCCTGGACCTTAAAAACCTTATATTAAAGGAGTTTTTGTCTTTCTTACACTTACATTTTATTTTGAGAATTGTGGAAAATTAAGTTGCTTTTAAATCACTCTGTCATCACATGAGGCTTTGCATGACTGAAATACCTGTAATTACTATGTCATTTTTGTCATAGTTGACTTAAAGGTGTAGCTATAATAATCATCTGCTAAATTCCTGGTGAGCAGCTGTGTAAGACCAGTTTAACAGCTGGGATAACCTAGCACAGACTGTGAGAGTTCAGCTTAATCTTGAGGCCAGTTATGTTATAGTCACTGAGGACTTCATACTGGACATTTCTGAAATACTTCAAGTCAGTCCAGTCGGTGGATTTTTGTTTTACCTCAGATATTTTCTTAAATGCTTAATGAAAGAATAAGAACAAGTATCATTTTAATATTAGAAACTGAAATCCCGAGACACAAATATGAGAACAAAATCCAAATTTTACGACACTTAAAAAAAATCCAATATAGTCTGTATGTCACTACGGTAAGTAGGAAAAGAAAAGCATGTTATAAAAGATTATGTAGTAATGGAATCAGAAAAACTCTGAGATTCTTTTCTTGAATTTCGTCTGTTAAAATCCTGTTTTAAAAAATCGTTTATGCCTGTAACTTTTTTCCCATTGAAAATGTTTTCGGTTATTACACAACACAAGGAAAAGATGCCTGTTTTTAAAAGTATACACACAAACGAAGCAGTGAATTTATTTAGATATATTGTATGAAACTACAACTACTCACTAAACTGTGATAAAGGAAGGCTCACCTAATTGACAGTCCAGCACATGACAAGAAGTTTCCATACCCGGTGCCATCAGAACTGGAATATATTCTTAAACCTGCAGGGGACTTAATTCTCAGTCATTTGGTTCGACTTGCTTATTCCTCATTCTAGAAATGTGAAATCTAGGACAATTTAAGAGACTTACCCAAGGTCACTGGTTGGTGGAAGGGCTGAAACTGGAACTTAAAGTTCACCCAATATTTTTTGTACACTGGTAAGTTTTTCTAAAGTATTAACTCCAGGGTATCTGGCTGAAAGTAGATTGAGGCAAGAGTTTAGTGAAGAATAATTTAGTTGTAATTAAGTTATTAAATAGTTGGAGATTTTGAGTCCTGGAATTTCTAGTTATTAGAGGTGGTTTCATTATCATTTTTAAGGACTTCCTTGGTTGTTTTTTTTTTCTCTATTTTACTTTTTAACTTATAACTTTGTTTTCAACCAATTATTTAAATGTAATTGGAATTTTCCAGCAGACTTTGATAATAACCTAAATATCCAGCAGTCAGATTGTGGTTGTATGTAAATCAAGATTGTCATATAACCTACAACCTGATATTATAGCATTTGTATTTTGAAAATGCTTCATTTATATATGTAATGCTTTTATTTTGCAAATGTCTATCAGGTCACATTTTTATAACAGTTGTATAAACTGTATATACTGTTTCAAAACCCAAGTTAATTTCTCTTAAGTAGTTGGGGGCTCCTCTAGGTCCCTGGATAAAGAAAATCACAATAGTAAGTTGTTACCCATTAAATGTTTACGTGAGTATAAAGTCTTAAATATAATTGGAAGTTGTAATCTTTCTTAGTGAATACTTTGAACATTTAAATGTCTTTTAGAACTTTTTAAGGAGTCATTTTGAATGTGATTTTAAGTTTTATAAAACATTTCTATTCATTTGATTTATGCTTTTTATGAAAAATAAAACTTTAAGAGGAATACCATATATTTAGATTTTTCTTCATATTAAATCTAAGTGTATTTTTGTTTCTACAACTGAGGCAATGGTATGTTATTTGGAATTTTGTTTTTGCAGTTGTTTCTAATGCATCCTTGACTATTTGTGTATCACTGAGCGAAGAACTTAATTTCTTGATTCATCATTGTTTTCCTCGGTTTTTAAGTTGCTGTATCTTTGTACATGAATTGTTTAGACTTTAATGCTCTGGTATCCAAGGTGTTAGGAAAGACTGAAACCTTTTGACTTAGGTACAGGGGATAGTGCGTCTCACTCCATACCCCTGAACAAACGAGTATGCTTTCTAACAGCATATTCTCATCTCAGAAGGGTATTGATTCTGATTTAGTTCACTTTAGTAGCGGTATAATTTTTATCATCTAGAATTTTTCTCTTTCTACAAAACAACTCTCACTCATTCCTTAAATTCACAGAAGTAATGACTAATACTGAATTTAAGTGGCATATGCTGATATTGTCCTGTCAAAAATTTTTGATGTGAGAGTTGGAACACTTTTGGTACAAAATCATAAATACTTGTAGGTAAACTTGTATCTTCTGAGTGATTTGTTTTAGCTGATTCAAGAATCGTTTATAAAAGGCAGAAAATTTTATGCCTACCTGGAATAAAGTAAATCCTAGTTTTCTATATAATAGTGAAAGAAAAGGTCGAAATTCAGAATTAACTCCTATAAATCTTTACGTTGTTGTTTTAAGAGAATTGGAGTATATGGAGCTGTAATATATTTTAGAAATACCGTATTGGTGATGTTTCGTTACATGCGGTATTTATATATAATCATCTTTGACTAATGCAAACTTTTAGAACAAAGAAAATCAGAAAGTGATAAGTAGGCAAAATATCTTGATAGCGATTTTTCTCTTTACCACAGTTTCCCAAGGTTGAGTTCTCGGATGGATAGTCAGTGATATCTGGAATCTTAAAATGCCAAGACACAGCAACTAAGATGCCACAGCCTAATTTTTAGATAAAGATTTTGACAGAATTTCTGAAGTCTTTCTAAAACTTATAGATGACAGTGTCTTAAAATATTCGTTCTACTCCAAAGTTTAGTATCTTTGCTTGCTTTCCTAGTGACTTTTAAAGTTGAAATGTAATCTGTAAAGCACTGTGTGATTTTTTTTTTTTTTAATCCTAGCAGTAGTAGTAGTGAACAGCAGCCTTGAGCACTTACTAAGTGTGAAAGATTGTTTTTTTTTTGTCTTGTTTTGTTTTTTAAGGCTGCACCTGCCTTAAGTTCCTGGTCTAGGGGTGGAATCAAAGCTGCAGCTGCCAGCCTACCCCATGGCAGTGTGGGCTCTGATCCTCATGTGGCAGCGCTGGATCCTTAACCCACTGAGCAAGGCCAGGGATCGAACCCACATCTTCACAGACACCACGTCGGGTTCTTAACCCCCTAAGCCAGTGAGTTCCCAGCAATGGGAACTCCAAACGTTGTTCTTTGTGCTTCACTGGCATTACCTGATTTTATCCGCACAACGGTCCTGTGAAGGGGGTTCTGCACAGAGAAAGCCGAGCCACAGAGGCCTTAATTTAAGCTTATAACTGGTTGAACCTGGCTTTGGACTCTGGCATCAATATTCCTACCTGCTGCATTTTATTTCCTTAATACTTACTGACATCGTCTTAGAAAGAGCTTGTCTCAGTTTGGGAGGGAGGTTAATGATGGAGACTATCCTAAATATTTTTTAAAAGGATAATTGAATCCAAGACTTTACTTTTTCTTGGACACATGAAGCTAACTGCATTTTAAAATATTAATAATAACATTAACCTCGTCGACTAAAGTTTCCTTCTGTACTTTGAAGATTTTGTATTTTGAATGCTTCCATGCTGATTAAGAACATTGCTTTAAAAGTACCATCAGAGTTCCTGTCTGGCTCAGCGGTTAATGAACCCGACTAGTATCCATGAGGTTGTGGGTTCGATCCCTGGCCTCGCTTAGTGGGTTAAAGATCTGGTGTTGCTGTGGCTGTGGTGTGGGCCTGTGGCTACAGCTCCGATTGGACCCCTAGCCTGGAAACCTCCATATGCCAAAGGAGCGGCCCTAAAAAGACACAAACAAACAAAAGTACTATTAACTTGAATCCTCAGAAAAAAAGATGAAACTTGGAAGTTTGAAAATTAGTACTCACATTGCTCAATCACTAATAATGTCTCTTTTTTCCAAAAGTGTATCGTCATAGACTAATTCCATTGAGTGTTTGCTCGAGTTGCAGTGCTCTGTACTATCCAGTTGAGGGCAGCTGTTTACCAATTTAAACAGTGAGTTGGGTTGGAATGTCACCACTGTGTGTTCACCAAACCGTGGTATCTAGTGTAAAACACAACAGCTGATACACAAAACTGCTTTAATGTGTATTTCTGTTATTACTGCAGATGATTTCCTGAAAATGAAAAACCAGTTTTACTTCATAATGAATTCTGCCCTCTTATAAGCAGTAAAATGAACACTGTTTATTTGAAATTTTCCCAGTCCTAATTCTTTTCAGCTCCAAACCAGCCCTCTTAGGATCAGACTCCAAGATTAGAGAGGTTGCCGTCTTTTATCTTCAAACTCTCTGCATGTAAATACATGTGGTTATAAAGTTCTTTGAGGGCTTTTAAATATAAAAGCAAAAAATTATAATTTTCAGAGCACCGATCGTGGCGCAGCAGAAATGAATCTGACTAGGAATTATGGTGTTGCGGGTTCAATCCCTGGCCTCACTCAGGGGGTTAAGGAGCCGGGGTTGCTGTGGCTGTGGCGGAGGCCAGCAACTATAGGTCTGATTTGACCTCTAGCCTGGAAACCTCCATACACCATAGGTGTGGCCCTAAAAAGCATAAAAAAAAAAATTATAATTTTCAGTATGGTTAGCTTTATTAACCACTGGATTATGTGAAAGGTGAATTTAGAGTTGATCTATTGGGTTCATTTTTTTCTGCGGAGTGAATATGTTCAGTGTGTGAAATGTAGCGCATTCTTCTAATTTTTCTGTATTGAAATACACGTTTAAATTATATCTTCTGTGTGGTTCAGAGAAATTCATTTTGAGGGGTTAATTAACTAACCGATTTCAAAGATATGACCCGAGACAGAATTTTTTTTTTTAAAGAATGTCGGTCTACATAAAACCGTAGGTAGTATTAATAAAGTTGACACACAGTCAGTCGGAGGGGGCATTCCACAGAAGCTGCTTCAACAAAGGGAATTTTCTAAATGGGAGAAGACACACGATGACGGAGGTTCTGTTATTTAGAAAGGAGGGTTAGACTTGTGTTAAGGGGTACAGTGAGCATCGGAGGAGATGCCGAGACTAGAATAAGGCAGGAGACCATGATTCTGCAAGGCAGTGAGCTCTCTCATGGGGCTTTAGACACACTTATCTTAGATATCTGTCTCTCCTTTTTCTACCTTATCACCTTACAGATTTCCAGCACCCTCTCTCCTATTCCTAGATCTCTATTGGGTTTTTTCAGCGATTATGGTTATATTCTTACTCATTTACTTTTTTATTAAAACCATTTTAAAATTGTGATCCAATACCCATTTCCCATTTTAACCGTGTTTAAGTGGCATTAAATACGTTCGCGGTGTTGTGCAGCCATTGCCACTGTCCATCTCCAGAACTTAACCTTTATCTTTTCCAACAGAAATTCTGAACCCCTTAAACACTAACTGCTCGCTGCTTTCTCCCCCATACCCCTGGCATCCACCTTTCTATTTTCTATCTGTAAATTTAACTACTCTAGGGACCTCATCTGAATGGAATCATATAATATTTATCCTTTTTGACTGACCTGTTTCACTTAGTATTGTGCATTCCAAGTTCATGTTGTGTCAGAATTGTCTTCCTTTTTAGGTGGATGAATATCCCCTTGCATGTTAATGTTCCACGTTTTTTTGCCCATCCATCCATCGGTGGTTACTTAGGTGTTTCCGCCTCTTGGCTGTTGTGAACATGCTGCTGTTTACACGGTTGTTCAAGCATCTGTGTGAGCCCTGCTTGCAGTTCTTTGGGGTGTGTACCCCAAAGTGGAATTGAGGGGTCACGTAGTAATTTCTTGAGGGCTCTCCGTATTTTTCACAGTAGCTGCATTCATTTTACATTCCCACCAGCAGTGCACAAGAGTTCTGGTTCCTTCGCATCCTTGCCAGCACTTATTCTTTTGTGTACGGTTAAAGAAAACCTGTATTGATGAGTTTACAGTATGATTCTGTTCTTGCATTTTCTAATGACTGGGGATAATGACCATCTTTACACGGGTTTATTGCTCGTTTATATGTCTTCTTTGGAAGAATTTAGTTGTTTATTTTGTTTAACTAAAAATGTCACTTCTGTTAATGGTTTTGCATTTTAAACTACATTTTAAGTTGTGGTATCAGAGAAAGATGTACTTTAAAGAAAGTAGCAACGTGGCAGGACTAGCGGTATTTCTTGTGTGTGGATTGACTCACTTTGTATTTACTAAGACAGATTTCCAAAGTCAAAGAAATCACCCGTTTCTGACATTGTCCTTTCTGCTTCTCTCCATCTCATTCTAAATTCCCATTTATAAAAATCCATGAAAACTGTTGAAAGGAGAGATATGTGACTTGACTGGCTCTCACTTCACTCTGGAAGAAGAAAATAGAATGGAAGAAGGGGGGCTGAACATTGCGAATGGATAATTCACATCTATTAAAACTACTGTCTATTAATTCTCACACTAGGCTTTTTTTCTTTTTAATCATCTCCATAATGTCCTAGTTCATGGGTTTGAATGTGAAATGTAGCATAAAAATTAATTAACACGGGCATAAGTAGTTAATTTAGGGAGTTTGAGATAATGCTGTAAAGATATGCTTGGGGCCACTTTGGGGAGTCTGCATCTCCAACCTTTATCTGCAGTTTTGGGGAGCCATTGAAGGTCCTTGAGTAGACTGCACCACATTCCCACTCGGTGTCGTAGCAAGACATGTCTGACTGTGGTATATTAGAGAAAGCGGGCCCTAAGGACCTGCGATCAACTGGTTAGACTACTCATTTTTCTATAATTCCTTCCCTTCACAGGTGACATTCATAAATATTTGGGTTTTTAAATATATTTAATCAGTCACATGGCTGTCATACTTTCAAGTGGAATCGCTAAGTGTTTCGGAATTAAAGAGATTGAACTGAAATTTGCAAACAACCAAAATGTCTCCTGGTAAGATTAACCTGGAGTGTGTATTAATAGCTGTAGAGAGTTAGCGTCGATTTAGTGGGGCTGTGAGATAAAGAATGGTACTTACACAAAAAAAAAAAAAAAAAAAAAAAAAAAAAGATTGGTACTTATGGGAGAGGAAAAGAGAGCATGTTTAAGACAAACACTTGAGGCTATAGTGCTCCTTCCAAATATCTCTAAGATAGAACAAATACATGTTTATATTTTCTGAGCACAAATAACCATGGTCCTTAAATTTGAAGCACAATTCAAAACATTCCTAAAATATAAATGCTGATATTTGGGTAAGGGAGACTTTTAATAAGATATGTAAGAGAGAAATACGAGGCTTAGCTTTTGGATGTTTGTAAATGCTTTCACTTTCTAGGGAATTACCTAGGTTAGGCCCGGGAGAGGTTTTCAGAGGGACCCTACGGCACAGCCCTGCTTTGGTCGGGTTCGCATTACTGACTCTGCATGGGAGGTTCACCAGCTGTTTGACTGGCAGGAGCAGGAGCTTTCACTTCAGTAGTTTATAATTCCTGGCTATTCTAGGATAGTTTGCACTTCAGCAAGCCTCAGACAGGTCAGGACATTTGGTAGGAGAAGGTTGAAAAGACAAAAGCAGCAGGCCTTGGGTTCCCAACCCCTTTTTTTTTTAATTAGAAAGTTATAGTTTAATTTGGTGGTTTGGGTTTTTAGTAATGTGCCTGTATTACATGTAAAGAGTATTCATCAGCCAAGAGGAGTTTTAAAAATGTCAAAACCGGGAAAAGCTGCTCTGAACCATGGCTTGGTTCCTGTTGATCTTAAAAGTGCGAAAGACCCTCTTCCACATCAAACCGTGATGAAGATATTTAGCATTAGCATCATTGCCCAAGGCCTCCCCTTTTGTCGAAGACGGGTAAGTCTCCCACGTTTGAAAAACAGGAATATTTATTTAAATAAATGACTTCTGCCTTCTTTGGTGAAGAAAGGCTTCAGATTTTAATTGATGTTTATAACTAAAACTATCAGGACATGCATGATGTAGCCAGTGAAGAACGTATGTTAGCAATAGACTTGATGATAGGACAGAGCAGCCTGGAGGCCAAGGTTACCCACTTCACCTTTCTGTCTCTCTCGTTTGTTTTGGTGTGATATTACAATTCTTTCAACTTACTTAAAATTGGTAAATGTAAAAAGTATGTTTGAGGCATGTTGACAAATACTAAACCCCCGAATCTGTGGTTTTTATCTTGTGGGAAAAGCAAAAAGCTGGTGGTACTGTCCTTATATGTGGGAATGCCAGCATTTAGCCCTTTGAAAGAGTTTAGCTGGCACTGTAAGCTGTATTATTTTTAAATCACTGTTTCTTAAATTCAGACTTAATGGAGACGTTACTCTTTGTTGCTATACAAAATAAAAAGGGAGTGTGCTATTCTGTGGCAGTTAATGATACAGTTTATATATAGACAGTCCTGAACCAACAAACATTTTGTAGAACTTGTGCTCATCTATAATCAGGTTATGATCTATTGAATGTATTTTGGGATGACGTTCTCCTCCTCCCCACTAAGTTTTGACCCTGTTAATATTAATGGTTCTGTTGTGTTTTCTAAGTTACTTGGTATTGCCATTTTGAATTTTTAACTAGGGTGATATATTTTTAGATCTAAAGTATGTTTAGGATCCTGAACACATTAAGCCAAAAAAAACCTTGTCAGAGATTAAATGAGTGCTCACACGTATCAGTGCTATTAGTGTTTTAGTTCCCCTTTTTTACCTCCCCCGCTTTTTTTCTTTTTACTAAAAGGGAAACATTTTATTAAACAAGTATATTAGCTCATAACACCTGAAAATATTTTTCCTCCTTAGTGAAGAGAATGTTTCATTTGCTGGGACTTGAATAGCTTTTGTAAAAATGTTTTCTAATTACCTAGTTCTTTTTGAGTTGTTTCTGCTTCTACTCCAAACACGTGGTGGCCATGTTGAAAAACTTTTTGAGTTGAGTTTTAAATGTCATACGATTTAAACATTGAAAATAGAATATAAATATCTCCATCACCATCATATTTTCTTCTTTACTATGTTTTTAGAGAGTGTTTCTTTTATTTTGTCTTCTTTCACTTTGCCACTTTTATTATAACTTCTGAATGAGGTCACCGCTCTGATTTAAGCATTTACACAGAGGCCTCTAATAGTTTTAAAGTCATTAATAAACTATTCTTTCATTACTTTTGTTAAAGAAAATACCAATGTAAGTAAAAGTTCAAATTCAGGAAAAGAAGTGTGGGTTTTTTAAAGGGTTAAGGTATTAACAGTCAAGATAATTTTTTTCTGTTGAATATTTCTAATAAACTTAAATACAGTATATGGTAGATTATTTCATTATGTCACAATGTATTTTTTCTAACTTTATCTTCTTTACAAGTACATGAAACCTAAAAGGCTTAGGAGCAGATTCTGTAAGAAAAATTAATAGAAAACTTGAAGGCTTTCCCTGAGGGCTTCCTAGGGTTGCTGTTCAGTTTGACTTTTCTAGGTTTTACTGTAAATTGTAGCCTTGCACTTATAATAACAGACAAGGACTACATTTGAAAGATAAAATTCAGATTAGAACATTTGAGGGAAGATAGTTAAAAAATAAAATTAACACTTTCAGTTTTAGACTGCCTGCCAGTAATTTACTATTGCGTAACTCATTGACTCTGACCACTGGACATATTCGAGGGCTGGCCTAATTACATCTTCTCCCCTCCTTTCTGCAGCTGACTCCTTTAGGGAGCTTTAAATTGATTCACATGCTCCTTATTATTTAATTTACCAGCTTCCCTTGGTCATGTTAATGATAGATATTTTTTAATGTATTTTTTAAATCAAAGGTTTAATGAAGACTTTTGGTATGATATGTAATTAATATATTTTGTATCAAACATTCAGTATATCTTTTACATTAGATATGTTTAGCTTCTTTCGATTAGATTTTATGTACTGGACAACAGAGTATATATAGGCTTCTCTGTTTTGTAGGCTGTTTCTTTCTAAGCGGTGAGCTAATGTACAGTACCCCTTCAACGACTGTCTGTAGCCTTGACCGATCAGAAACTGGAAAACACGTTATCGCCCTCCATCCTTCTCAGGTGTTGATCTATTTCATGTTTGCACAAGCAAATAATTTTTTAAATTGTGAAAAACTCTTTAAAATAGTTGTCATAGCTCTTGAAATGTTTTCAGGAAATTTATTTACCTTACTATCCAGTGTAATATTAGTACTTGGTAGTCTAATTTAATATTATGTTAAGAGTGTCCAAAGATACTTTGGACTTATTACTGACAACACTAAAGAAATAGCAATCTGGCTTTTAACCAGTAACCTAAAATGTTTTTAGTATTAAGGTCCTAATAGTGGTGTGTAAGTCCTATAGGTAATTCTTAATACCAGAAATATTTGAGAATACTAGTTGAATATATAACTTTTTATTCTATAAGGACTGATTGTCCTTTACAGGAAGAGAAAATTTATGGGAAAAATTTAGTCTGTAAAGTCACTGGAAATTTGTTTTATTTTTCTTTGAAATTGGAATACCTACTTATGGTAATACTGTATTTCCTAAATCCTAAGATACATTCTTCTTCTACATATTAAATGTATGTAAAGCAGGAATAAATCTTGATGGAATTTTGTAGCTTGTCTGGCAGCGTTTTTTTTCTAGTGATAAGAGGAATATCTTAAAACTAATAGCATGAAAGGAGATTCACTTTAATGTTTATATCTCATTTATTAACTCATTTTGTTTTTATTTGGCGACTTTTAAACATTTAGAATATTCTTATAAAGTTATTCTTCAGGGTTGCCACTTTGGTAGAAATTTCCAAATGATCTGCAATCAGTGCTTTATATAGAGCTTTTAGATATCTGATTGACTCTGCTGGTTTATAGACAGATACGTTTTTAGAGTGCCTTATATATTCTTGGCCTTGAACCATGTACCGATTGTGTAACCTAAGCAGCAGCGGCACAGCTGACGCAGAACGTGGGGTCGAGCTGCTGGTCGGAGCGGCAGAGAGACGCTGGGTTCAGTGTGGTCCAGGGCTCTGCTCACCTGAAACCCAGGAGCTCAGGCAGTGATGTTGGAAACAGTTTTGTAGTGATCACATTCCACATCAAGGTCTGTTTACAATACCGTATTTAAAATCATTTACTCTAAAGTGAAAGTAGAAATAAAATTGAAATAGAATATTTGTGTCATTTGAGAAAATATTGGCATTAATATCACTCTTGTGTATTGTTGTCATTGAGAGTCAGTTTGAATCAGGGGTCCACAGACTTTTTCTACAAAGGGCCCACAACTGTTGTCAGCTTTGTGGACCAGAGAGTCCCTGTTAAAACTTCTCAGCCCTGCCTGCCGTGGTAGCACGAAAGCAACTGTAGGCAATACTTAAGTGAGTGGGTGAATGGGCATGACTGCATTTTAATAAAACTTTATTTATGTTAACAGTGAAATACAGGTTTTTATGGTTACAGTAATACTATAGTAAATCTTGTGCGTGTATCTTTTTGCTTGAATATAAGTTTCGGCTAATGGTAAATTTTAAGAAAGAGATTGTTAGAGCCATAACCTTTCATTGCTTTTAAAATCCCTCATTCTCTCTTCTAATTCTTTTGTAGTTATGAGGAGGAAGTTTTTTAATATGTCTGGGCATTAGAATTTCAGCCTGTTGCTTGTTAGTTTTCCTTCTTGATGTGTAATAGAGTATAGCAATGCTATTAGTAATTTCTGTCACCTTAAAAAAAAACCTACTGTGTATTCTAGGCATTGTTCAGCTATTTTCTGTATTTTAATTAATTCCTAAATGATTTAAATGCCTGTTAAGTATTATAAGTTAGGTGTTATATCCACTGAGTAAGAGGCTCAAACAAGTTACCTCTTCCCAATTTTCTTGGTAACTAGTAAAGCTGGTGTTTAACCTCAGGACTCTCTAATGCTGTAGGTAGTAGCCATTCTCTTCCTACTGTATTTTGTGACCTTCGTGTATTTTCTCCTTAAGAACTTTTTCAACCGCTGTTACGTTTAGATTTCAGAGGGTAAGCCTGGGAGCCCATCAGTGTTGACATTGTTTCTTTGACGAAATCCATTCAAGGATTCAAATAATTGACTTAGGATAACTCTGGTAGTATGGTATGTGTATAAATGTGGGATTTTTTTGTGTAATTGCTTTTAAGAGGCTTCATCCGTGAAGTTATCCAACAGTTTATGACCCTTATTAAAATCATGAGACAGACTTCCTTCCAGGGGACTATCACATAGGGACGGGGGTAAAACCTCCAAGGGGGTTTTACAGCAGGGGAGATTAGATTGGGCTCATCAAAGAAAAGTGGGGATTTACAGCCAAGGAGCAGTGTGAGGGTCAGCGGGTGGAAAACTACCAAGAGGAAACGTTGGGGGTGTAAAGGAGAGATTCTGGTGTACCGAACTTAACCCGGTGGTCAGACAGCATTTGGGGGATGATGCGGGGAGGTGAACCCAGCAGATAGCAAGCATGGTCGGGTACCGAGGACGAGGAATTCTGGTGAAATTGATTTAGCAGGATTCTTGCTAACATTGGGTTCTTGAGAACATGCACAAGGACGTGGCCTAGTTGCAAGAGCTCAGAGGAGCCTGCCTAGAGGTCGGTCAGGGAGAGAATCTTGGTCATACCCCAGGGTGTGCGTCAGGCAGGCCACAGCTCGGAGCAGGCTGTGTGACACAGTCACCGTTCCCACACTGCAGGGCCGTGCTCTCTCCATCAGTACTGTGACCATGATGACAGAAGTGAAAAGCAGCATTAGATCCCTCTTGGCTTCAGTGTTCTCTTGGTTTCAAGTTTTTCTTCATTGTTAAATTATTGGTGCTGCTAATTTTAAAAACCTATATTCAGAGTTTTAATCTCATTCAGGCATAATCTAATTTTGTTTTGTATGTATAATCTTCAGTTAGTGCAAGCTGTATATATAATTTTAATCTGCTACATTCCTTTGATAGACAGTTGACAAATCCGTGAGTATCTTTTCAGCAAAGGTCTGCCAGTTTTATCAAAGTTACATTTATTGTCTTTGTTTCAAAAAACAACACCTGATTACTTACAATAAAATCTTCACTTGTATAAAGATTTTGTATGTACTCAAAAGGTAACCATCGTAAGCTCTGTTGGTAAAGCAAATTTGTGAATTATTAACCTCTTGAATTTATTAATTTAATAATCCCCTAAATCCTCTGAGTTGAGTGATGGTATAAATTTACTTCCAATAGTATGTTTTACTTTTTTTTATAAAAATTAGACATGCTAAATACGTAAAATTTAGAAAAAATATTTCTTTACATTTTTTCTAAATTTTCAGTAATTCCACTGCTCAGAGATAACCACAATAAAAATTTTAAGTAAATAATTTTAATAAAATTAGTACTTTAATTTTTTTTTTTTTTTTGGTCTTTTTGTCTTTTAGGGCTGTAGCTGCAGCATATGGAATTCCCCGGCGAGGGGTTGAATCGGAGCTGTAACCGCCGGCCTACACCACAGCCACAGCAACATCAGATCTGAGCCACGTCTGTGACCTACACCATGGCTCACAACAACGCTGGATCCTTAACCCACTGAGTGAGGCCAGGGATCGACCCCACATCCTCATGGATGTTAGTCAGGTTCATTAACTGCTGAGCCACGACAGGAACTCCATAATCCGTTTTTAATACATTGCCCTTTGTTGCCCAGGGCTGAGGTTGTTCAAAAGTATATAGTCTGCCAAATGAATGTATCATCACTTTCCTGCTGTTGCTGATTTGGTCAGTGACCTGCTTTGAACTTTTTTAATACATAACATCTCTATACATACCATTTTAAAAGCAGAATTAATGGGTCAAGGAGTATGACTTTTTAAAAATTCTTGATAAATACTGCTAAATTGTTTTCCAGAAAGATTGTGCTAAATAAAAAATGAGCAGGAGGGACTTCTAATGTTTTATAAAGAGAAAGAACTCATATTCCAAGCAAATTTATTCCTACCACGGCCAAGTTTTATGGATTTTGCTTCGTTGATACTCTTATTTCTATGTTTATTATTCTAGGTTTTTTATCAAAGAGATTTTTTTTTTCATTTTCAGAAAACAATGATATGTTTATACTTAAAACTTCATTAAGGAAAATATATAACTAGATCAAGTTTATTGCTCATGGTGATTTTTTAAAAGTTCTTTGTGGTTGATAATATTTGCCGTAGACCTGTCACCTGTGTTATTTTCTACTGTAATTTCCTTCTACTTTTCCCATAGTTTTAAAGCTATCATCTGTGTTTTTATTTAAACAAATGATTCATATGTAAAGTTTTATAGTTTACCATTGATTTAATACATTTTCACTGCATCTTATAGTTACCCCAATTTTTGTCATCTTAGTTTATACATTTACGTTTCTGAGTTTTAGTGTGATATTTGTGCAGTTTAAATGACAGCCTCTCCCAAAGTAATGGCTATTAATAATCTCTACTACAGGAGTACTTTTCATGCTAGCAAAAGCAGCTGCCAGAAATACTTGCCTGTTTCTTAAAGCACTACGACTTAGTCTTACATTTCTGACATAGCTTCGCCTTTAGCCCCAGTCCAGGTTTACCTTTTATTTTTCTGTTTTAATTCCATTCTAGCCACAATCAGTTCTCATTTAAAGTATTTGTAGCAAGTCTGCTTTTCTAAAATGTCTTGATGCCTGAAAGGCATTTACAAAACTCAGCCTTCATTTCATGGAACTCTTAGCCAAGAGGATATAGATGGGTATTTTCCTAACATATAGAAATATGAAACCTTTAAAAAGCCAGCATCACATTCTCCATCTCATACTAGTCTGTTTGCGATCTGCTAGTTAACATTTGTGCCTGTTTCTCCAAGCCCTTTCCATGACCTCACGGTCTAGCTTCTCTCTCCGGTTGGAACTTTCCTCCTGGCCTTGATGTCATCTACCGTTGTCCTCATCCATTAGTGGAGAACATTGTCATCGTTGCCATTACGTTTGTTCCTTAGACATAGGTGTTCTGCTCAGTGGTGTTATTTGACAGCTTCACGTAGTTCATATGGTCTCCTTAATTAGGCTGTGAACTCAGAGACTTCAGAAATTATCTTTATCTCTTTTCATGCTCCCAGTGACTTGCAGGACTAAGTCAGTGTAAATATTTGTATGGCCAATTCGTTGAAGTCTTTAGTAAGCTCAGAAAATTCTTTAAAGAGTTTCTGTACTGTTAGAATATGGCATGTTTTTGTTTACTAAATGTTTTTAAATGACTATGCAGCTGTGATTTTGAATATTTCATTTTCTAAATATATCTAAACTCTGATACAGTCTGACACTTAATTTTAAAAGTAATTACTACTTAGCAGTTTTGAAAATGAAGGAGAAACAAACAGAGGGTGTAGTATAGTCATTTAGATAGCACTTTTGAGAGTCTACAGCAGCTAAAAAAAGCCAGGAAATGCTGAAATAAAAATTATTACAGTGCTTTGGAGAGAAGAAAGAATAGGGTGATGCCATGAGCAAGTTTGGAACGAGAGTTTTGAGTACCTGATTTTATTTTATTTTTTTCTAATGAGTAAACTAAAATGTGGCTTCCTAAAAATTTTTTCCCCACACATAGAGTCCATTGGAACTTGAGGAAAATATATGGTCACTATTTATCTGCAAAGGAATTCATTAGTTACTGTAAGTAAGGCCATTCTATTTTAGATCCTATCAGTTTCTTCTTAAGAATGTTTCATGCAGCATGCATAAAACAGGAGTAAATGAAATATAAATTATAAATTTTCTTGTGGTATTACTTTTCTGTACTGTACAAGGCAGTGGCTGTAAGGTAGATATGCAAAAATGAAAAATAACAATCCTTTAAGCATCTTGTGATTCGTGGTAAAATCACAAACAGAGCCTTACAGTACAAAAGGATAATTACCCACGTGGACTCATATACAGGCTACTGTGGGAGCCTGAGAGGGTCACCCAGGTCTCAATGCAAAGGGTTTAGGAAAGGCTTCACAGTAACTTTAAATTAAAACATGAAGGATGTTTGCTAAGCAGGTGATCAGACATTATAGACAGAAGTAACTTGTATTATTGCTTGGGCTTATACCTTGTTCTCTCACATTAGTTATTCTATTGCCAATTATTCATTTATATCTGGATTTATTAATTTATTAATAGTAATATTAGTCCAGAAATAGGTATTAAAAACTTGAGTTGGGAACTTTTCTAGAACCTATAGATACAGTAGTGAAGTTGATGGACCAAGGCCATACGCTCATGGAGCTTAGATTCCAATTTAAGGAAACAGAAAAATAACTGTCCATGCTAAAGTTATGATGATGATAAAACAGGTAGTAGTATAACAATCTAACTTTCAGGGTGCAGGAGAGGTGCCATACTCTCCTTACATGAACTCGTTTCATCCTTAAAATAACCTCATGAAGTAGAATGTAATATTCCTATATTACGGATGAGGCATCAGATGTAGACTGGTTAACTAACTTGCCCTGGAGCTAGTAAGTGATGGAGCTAAGAGTCTAACCCGGACCTCTGGCTGCAGCATCTGAGAACACTGTGAAATATTGACCTGAGTAAGGCTCTGCTGAGTGAACCGACCCTTAGTTTCCAAATGTCTCAAGGGTTGACTTTGCCACTTAATCCTGGATTTTTAAATACATAGTTCACACTTACGATGTCTTCAGTATGTAATTACTGATAACATTGCTTTCTAGATGTTTTGCATCAGGCGATGTCACAGCATTAAGTTATACCTCAGTTGTCAGATAATAATGCAAAGCAAGTTGTAACACAACTTGTAAATCTACAGCTACACCATAGAAAAAAACCTCCGTGAATTATCTATTTTGTTGATAGGTAACAACCTGCAGAAATAGTTTAGTAATTTTAATGTCACAGGGCAAGACCGTTTCAATATGTAGGTTATGTTTTACAGAAACTAACTGAATATTAAGACTTGTGGCATGAGAGACAGATGAAAAAGACGCTAAAAATAAACTTGTTACGAATCTCCTGGCTGGGTAAACAAGTATGAAATAAATCCACAGTCTCTTGTCTACAGACCAAAAGTCCACTAAGCCTTAAAAACTAAAAAATGTTTTATGTTAGCCAACCCTAACTCTCACTAAAATGAGACACCTTTATTATTTATCTGAATATGCATGTATTTTTGTTGCAGAAAGTTTTGTGTTAAGAACATGAACAATGAAAATAAAATGGGATCACATTTAATCTTTCAGCGCCTCAAAATAATACTCTATCCTGGACGCTGCCTACCAGGATGTGAACACTCATAGCTTATACTACGTTTCAGTTAAGTTACTAACAGAGTGGTGTGTAATGAATGTACTGGAAGTGCCATGCGGTATGCTCTGTGTGCTCCCAAGTTTAAGCTTTGAAGTCAGGAGCACAGCTTTCTCCAAACTTGTGAAACTAACCGCACAGACCTTGGAGCTGTACAGCGATCATCCACATATAAAAAATGGAATACACTTTGTAACGTCAAGGTAGCCTAAGCCTTATCTGAAGTCTCTTGAGTACATTCATATTTAAATGCTTTAAATTGTACATTGTATAAATGAATACCTAAGTTCTATTAACCTAGTTTTAGGCAGTTCCGTATGATACAGTGATAGTTTGGAGCTTATGTATTATTTTTCTTCAGTGATTAAAAATATGGTTCCAGTTCATATTAGCAGACTAGATACTACTTCTTTTTTTTTTTTTTTTTTTGCCTTTTAGGGCCACACTCATGGCATTGGAAGTTCCCAGGCTAGGGGTTGAATTGGAGCTGCAGCTGCCGACCTACACCACAGCCACAGCAACATCAGATACCCGGCCCACTGAACGAGGCCAGGGATCAAACCCACGTCCTCATGGATACTAGTCAGATTCATTTACGCTGAGCCACGATGGGAACTCCCTAGATAACTTTAAATGAGAGATGGGAACCCTGACTACGTTAAAATTTTTCTCAGTGTTTCTATGGAATATTAACACCACTAAATTAATCTTAATTCTAATATATATTAGGTGTATACATATTCCCTGTGTGTGATGCTAGTGTAAAAAGATGAATAAGGCAGAGGCCTTCCCCTTAAGCATCCACGGATGCTTTTCTGTCTCTGAGAGGGTTCTCTTATTGTTCCATTCCATGGTCACGTATCAAAGTCAGAAGAACATGGAGCCATTCAACAAATAAGCACCAACTAATTGCCAGGCATCGTTCTAGGCATTTGAGGTATGCTATTGAACAAAGTAGAGGGGGGAAACAAGTTCTACCTTTTTTGTAATTTAACATTTTAGTACCCTGAGAATTCCACGTAAGCGTGGACACCGTGTTTGGTCAGCTCCAGTATGCAGTATGTCACCAGACTTTTTAATTCAGTTGTGCACTTTTCATTTCCAAATCAGCTGGTGATAATTGTGTGACAGTTTCTCCACTGTGAATAAGGATACCTCCATGTACATGCAGACTCCTTCTCCCTGACTTGAGAGACTCCATTGTAACTTAATTGAAACGCAGTGTAAGCTACAGGTGTTCAAATCCTGGTAAGTAGTATCCAGTACAGGATATTATTTTGAGGCTCTGAAAGATTAAATGTGATTCCATTTTATTTCACCATTCATGTTCTTACCAGAAAACTTTAGTCTTGAAAATTCTGTCAGGCTCACCATAGCGATTTCTTTCTGGATTGTACCTGGGTCAGTCATATAGAGTTCCTGGCTCTATCCCCAACTTGTTCTAGAAAGTTGCATAAATTAATGTCTCACATATAAAAACCAGTTAGATAGCAGTAGATATAATTTCGGTATGTGCAAATAGTGATAGACATGATTTAGGATTTTTTTTTCATGTGATGGAAGTTTTACTGTGAAATAATACCAAAAAGGACTACCATTTGACATTCTTACTTCCTTTTGTAAGTACCTTTTGATGCCGCGTATCTCTTTATTTGCATATACAGTGTATTATTCTTAACAGTGTATAAAATGTTAACGAATTAAGTAGATTTTTTTAAAGTAGATCTGAGACTAATGAGTTTCTCTGGTGATTTTGGTAGTGTCTATGTAGTAAATGTTTATATATATATTTATGAGCTTTACTGGAATTTTTTTAGGTTGGGGGAAACAATCAATAGTTGGTATTTCTCAAACATTAATATATTAATATCGACCCCAAAAAGCACATAGCTGGTTAACCATTTTATGGTTATGGTTATTTTATGATATCTTAATGTAATGTTGGGGAAATTTGTTTTGAGAGGAAAAAAAATATGATTATGCTGGATGAAATTCTCTTGTCTTAAATTTCTTCTCCTTGCAAGCACTGAAAATGAAAATTGAAACTTGTGGGTTATTCCTATATTTAATTACATTTTTTTGTGTTAGTGATTTTATATGGTTCACTTGGGAACAATTTAAGCTACAGCAGCTTTTCAATAATTCACAGAAATCTCTGCATTATCACTTTAGATTTTAAAATGTCGTTGTTACTACTAGTTCGAACATGTAGGGGCAGTGTAGTACCGTTTTTGTAAATCTTGTCTCAATTCATGGGTTTTTTAAATCTAAAAAGTTTGCTCTTTGAGGAAATGAAACTTTATGTCTTGTTTTTCAAAGGATGACTGGTGCTGTTTCACTAAGTTGGAACTTTTCTTTCAATTCAGTTTCATATATTATACAAAAGTCTTTATAGTTCAGAGCTCATAGCCTTGATTTATATTTGAAATCAAGGAATATGTTAAGCTAGTTAACAGGGAAAATACGTTTTTATATTTAGACAATAAAAACAAGGATTCACAGAAATGCTAAAATCAGTGCATTTCTGCTCTTCATCATTCTTGTACCAGCCCTTCAAAATGAATGCTTAATCGTGAGAATTTCTTAAATTAAGTCCTAAATTTTTCAACCTGACAAGTAGACAAAACTTAGATTCCTAAACAGTCCTAAGATGTTTTCGTTGGTAAATAATTTTTTCAGTATCAAAACGATTGAGGGTTATTACAAACTTTACAGCAGCTTTTTTCCACTTAAAACGATTTACACTTAAGAAAACAACTGCGAACTTGTCTCTTCTATCCATTTGATTTATTCGTTCAGTCTATTCAGCAAATCCTATGAGCCAAGGACTACTCTAGGCGTTTGCAGTACAGCAGTAAGTGAAACAGACCCAAATCCTTGCCCTCGTGGAGTTTATATCAGAATGGCAGACTGCTTAAGATCTTAGGTGATAGAATCACTTAGGCCTGGGCATAAGGTTTTAGCTCCACCGCTTAGAAAGCCACCTCTGTAAGACAGATAGGCATAGTACCTACCTCAAAGAATTGTTTTAAGGGTAAAATAAAATAGCATATAGAAAGTGAAGTTGTGTGACAAGAACTTAGTAACTGTTAACAACTCCACATAAGACTTATTTAGATGTGTTTGTGAAAATTAGAATTAATTCTTCTCATATAATAAATAGTGCCTATTTCTTTCATTTACTGTTAGGAGTTTTGAATGTTTTTTCAGTTTTAGTTTGTTTAGATTGTGAGAGATGTGTGCCACCAATTTTGAATAGTCTTTTTTTCTCAGTTATTCTAAATGGAAAGATACTGACCATAAAAAATTAGTGTGATTTGGATCCACTTACATAGATTCATCCAGTGTGACTATCGTAGACATAAAAATTAACCCCAATATGTCTTCCTGAATTAAGAAGGTAACATGTGACATCTTAGTGTTCTGTTTGTAGTTTCTCTGTTGAGAATAAATGTGTTGACTTCAAATATCTTTAAATTTTAAAAAATTTAGTTGCTATATAAGAAGTAAAAACATAGTTTATTGATTCACATCTATGTTAGCATCTAAAATGTCTAGCAGATAGTTTCCCTTATGATTTTCAAATTCTGACTCCATTTCTTTCCCTAAAAGGCCCCAAGTAAGTTAAGAAATGGAACATACT
The DNA here is from genome assembly GCA_004024745.2 of Catagonus wagneri. Taxonomy (NCBI): domain Eukaryota; kingdom Metazoa; phylum Chordata; class Mammalia; order Artiodactyla; family Tayassuidae; genus Catagonus; species Catagonus wagneri. The sequence goes on along the minus strand of PVHT020000257.1, from coordinate 19,241,166 downwards.
TGTTAACATCTTTGAAAACTATCTTGCCAAAATGCCATGTGCTGTATTATTACTTTATAAGAATTAAGACTTAAAGCATGTAAAGAATTGATTCTCAAAATCTTCAAGTACAAAAGTAAGTAGACCTTTCTTTGGTGCTTCTCTTGGTTCTTTTTATTTTTTTAATTGTGTAGAAACCCCAGTGTTTAACACACACATGCAAACACAGTCACAAGCACACATGCCCCAAATACACACAAATAATATTCTCATATCCCCCCCCCACTTAATAGCTTATCTGCTATGTTCATGCGACAAATGCTTCATTGAGGGGAAGCGTTGTTCTGCCGTTTTCATATTAGCTTTGTTATCATGCAGGATTTTCAGCTGCTCATACTCATTACCATACAGCTGGTGTGTAGAGCAGGGAAGGAAGCAAGCAGAAGTTGTACTGTCTACAAGAATGAGAAGCTCTCTTGCAGATGGGGCGCTGGCAGATGGGGCATGTGTTTGAACAGGTTTTACTAATAACAGAGTGCATTAAAAATCATTCTGAGAAAGTCTAAGGTCAGTGCCATGAATTCAGAGCTTGAGAGGTTGTTCAGCTTTTTGTAGACCTTTTTAGAATATTAATTAACTCTACTGCAAAAAAAGTAATAATCAACCAGAACCTCTTTCAAAAAAAATTTCAAATCAATTTTCCTGTCTTTCAGTAATCATTTCTCGATGCCATTAGCTGGTGTGTCTCATAGTCTTGCACTGTATTTTGTCTTCAAGTATGTTTACTTAACATTCCCAGAGTATGTTTATCTGCAAAAGTGTTTCATATACATGCTTTGTACACGTATACATGTATATGTTCTTTGAGCAATGTAATAACATTTTCAGCTTTGATATGTGAGAATATTTATTAGAAGATGAAAACCAAAGAGGATTTGGAAATGCATATGTATAGTGTTGACTGCACTGAAGATAAGGTGGGGTATGTCCTGTCTGCATTCAGAGTTAGAAGTGAATGGTATGCCCCCAAGTATATCTCTTGTTAAAATTATTACATGCTAATTTTCTCATATAAATATTGTTTACTGGTACCCTGATATGTGCAGAAACTGTGTGAGGAGCTGAGGTACAACAAGGATCAAAATAGAAGTGGTCACTGCTTTTATGGAGCTTCCGGTCTAACAGGGCAGCTAGACACATAATTAACGTGCCCACACTGGGACAGGGTGCTGGGTTCCAGCACTGGGATTAACAGCGTTGCGGGGTAGGGCTGGCCCCATGAAGGCTGTTGGAGACGGCTGTGCACAGACAATTCCCATGTTTTCATGTTCAATGTAGGCCTTTTTCTGAGCTCCAGAGCCCTTGGGAGCATGATATGCTCATCTGAATGTCTCAAAGACACCTCAAACCAAGTAAGACAGAAGGCAGAACTTGGGGTCCTCGCTACCCTCGGAAACACAGACAAACACTAACCCTTGTTCAGTGTCCTCTGCCACCTCCCATCCAGTGGCGTATTATAATAATAAACCGTGGTGTCAGCGTCGATAACTCCCTCTCCTTTACTTCCCACAGCCAGTCTGTCACCAAATCCTAAGTTTTATGTCCCTCAGCAGTTCACTTTTGTCCATCTCACAGGCACCCAGCTGGTTCAGGCCAACTTTACCTGTTACGCAGTCTCATGGAATCTTTTCCTCCACAGCCACTCTCACTTCCCCATTCTGTTTTTAACATTGCATTCAAAATGATATTTCAAGAGGTTTACCTGGATCATGTCCTTCCCTTGACTAACTTTACTTTTTTCTTTACTCCTGTGGTAAAGCCCAGGATCCTTCGGGAAGTCGTGCGTGATCTGGCCCTTGTCTTCTTCTCTAGCCTTGTCTTGCACCTGCCGCAATGCCTTTGATCTGTGCACTCCAGGCCTAGGGGTGCCCCTCCCCAGCCACGACGCTGTGTAGTCATTCCTTCAGGGGAGAGAAACTTTCTCCGAACCCCCAAACTAAGTCTTAACATTGTACATTTTTCTGACACCCCGTAGCATTAAGTACAGTTTTCGTTTTGCTTAGTTTTGTTTCATTATCTTTCTCCCCTACTGTACTGTAAACTCCAGTCGTGAAGCTGAGACCATACTTAATTTAGCTGATGTATAATATAATAGGCAACCAAGTGAAGGCTGACTGAATGAGTAACTGTGGGAGATTAAAATAACCATATAAATCTAAGTTTGTTGTGATTATGTGTCCCAGATAGAATAAAGTTAGAGATGAAACAGTAACAGGTAGGATAGAATCATAGATACACAAGTGGAGGCAGCACTGACAGTGATGTTTACTGCTAGAAAGTGATAACCACCCATGGATCAAATTGACATTTATTCAAGACGGATTGGTCTTAGAAAGAGGTCGCAGATGATCAAGAAACATGGCCAAAGTGATCATCACGTATTGAAGAGCATGTTCTGTATGTACTCAGAGGGAAAGGGCTGAGTGTAAACCAACACACACACATGCATGCGCACACGCATTACTCAGTCAGTACTTTTACGCTGTCTACTAAAATCAAAAATTAAATTGAAGTCATAATTCCCTGTTAAATGTACCCAATAAATATGACTCAAAGCAGTTTCTCCATTAATAACTTTTGCCTGTTTTCCATAGCATTGAGATCATTTTGATTGTGGTGAAAGACCCAGTAGCCTCTTTGAAAGGACTTTCCATTGGAAATACTTTGGTGTATTCTGATCTCAGGTCTTTTTGGTTATTTCACATTTTAGGGAATTAAGCATAGAACCTGAAGAAATAAGGGTAGGAGACAGAAGTTCTTAGGGGATTTGGGGCAAGGAAGAAAATCCTAGGTTTTGTTGTGAGCGCCTCTGCACAGCCTTTCTTCCACTCTGCCTGCTGCTGGCTGCCGGACCTCAGTGCAGCGTCAGAGGTGATGGGAGCAGTTCTTCACGCCGGAAGCATTGGCAGAAGTGCGTTCCCTCTTTGTCAGGCTCCTCTTAGGAAATTCTCAGAGGTGAAGTGTATCAGAGTACACAGTTTGCTGCCCAGTTTGTCTTTTCTTTCTCTGTGTCTGCTGCGAGTCTAACATAAATTTCATCCACATGTCACACGCTTGCGCACTGAAATAGCTCAGGAAGCATTCCGGAGACTATCAGGATTTCTTACAATGCATGTAGAAAACCCTATGTCATCCTCTATAACTGGAGACCAGGAACCGCCTATATTGAAATCCCAGCTACCTACTGAATAGTCGTGCGACCTTGGGAAAGGTATTTAAACCCACCGTGCCTTTCTTATCTGTAAAATGGGATAATAATCATCCCTGCTTCAGAGGGTTGTTAGACAGTTTCAGTGAGTTGGCATAATCAAAGCCCCTAGAAGAGTGCCTGCCATATAGTAAGTTCTTTTCCCCTTATACATCTTTTTTTTTTTTAGTCGCTTATTCAAACTTGAAGAGTTTATAGTATCTCTGATAGTAGGCACTGAAGGAAGACTCAAGTCCTAAATCTAGCGTTTATTTTTCCTTTATTCCTTTGGTTTATGTGTGAAAATATTTGTCTTTTCCTTTTTCTAGGTCTATGCGTGCCATATAAATTGGACACTTTTATTTATCAATTACATTGATATATTTTTTTGTTGACTTATCTGTCCTTCCCTCTGAATTGGGGAGTTTTTCTAGAATAGAGACCTCGTTTCGCTCAGTTTTGCATTCATTAGGCTTAGAGTCTGGCTTTAGGTAATCCTGGCTAAATATGTCTAGAATATTATGGTGGGTCTAGATCTATAAAATAAAATGTTTGAGTCACTCTTCAGTCCCCCCACTCTTGTTTCATTGTTTAGAAAATAGAGAGCCATTATACAACACAGTATTCGTTTGGATGAGATTGATATTATAATGAAATATTATAATGAAATTTAGGGTTAGAAGCTCAGTGTAAATTTTTCTCAGAGTTATTCCTTTCTCCTGTGCTACATATGTAAGAATAAATCTTTGAAATGAATTGATGGGGAGTAAATTACACCTTGGCCTAACAAAATCTGTTCATTATAACCGTTTAATAAAAGCTAGTTGCATAAAAATATCTTAGAAAACACCATTTAATTTTAATCTTTGCCGTTTACATTGTGATCATGATGATTAATATGTGTTCATTTAGCATCTCTCGAAAAATACTCTAAGTTCTTAATATTCTGTTTTGTCTCTTGATAGAAGAACTTTAAAGGAAAGGCTTAAGATGAAGGGGGTGCGTGTGTGTGTGTGTGTGTGTGTGTGTGTGTGTGTGTGTGTTTATCCTAAGGACTAACAAAGTATTACATTTGTAAGACTACTCTAGAGGTTCATATCTTGTTGCTAGCTTTGACATTATACTCTTTGGTAGATTTAAGCTGTTCCTCATAGAATTTTTTTTTTTTCATGTTGTAGAAGTTTGCACATGCATTGAACATGGAGCAGTTCTTAAGTTGTGTGCATATTTGTCATCAGGACATCATTGCATACCATGCTTTCATGCAACTGGTGGGGAACTCCTGATATCCATCCTCCATAAAGAATTGTTTAGAGTCCTGTCTCAAGTATGACAACCTTTCAAAGTTAATTTGTAACTTTGTAAATATCTGGAGGCCTGGAAGATTTATAGGTAAATATTTTTAAAGTTATGTGCTAAATATTAAAGAAGTTTTAATAAAGTGAACTTAAAAATGAAATATTTCCATTACGATAGTTTTGCCAGGAGACCAGAGTGCTCCTAACCATCAATCAATTTGCAGTTCACTGCAAACAAAAGACCACTATAGATCAGATACCTTTTCAAATTAATAGTTGTTTTGAAAATGTTTCCATGACAGGCAGAATTATGTCAAACCTTACTCATGACTATTTCCAACAATATTTCTTTATGCTCAGATTTTATTTATCGAATCTTTAGAGTCTTTTGGAATCTCCCTAAAAGGTAGGGGATCATGTAAGCACTTTGCTAGTCATATAATCTTTGATACTTTCAGAGCAAAGAATGCAGTTTGTTAAATTATATATACAGTAATTGCTTTAAAATGTAAATTGATGTTTCTAAAATGAATATTTAGAATCCTCCTTTTAAATGTAGTGGGGGCATGATTACTAGGTTCTTTCCTACTCTACCCACTCGACAGCTACTACATCAAACACTGGAATACTTAAAGAGCAGGCGAGCTGTTCTAAAATAAGGAAAGAATTGATTAAAGATCGCTGATGCACACTTTCTAGAGGAAGAACCTGGTACGATTTATGTTTCCTACTGGCCTGGCACCAATGTGGAATAGGTCCTTAATAGATATTTTCAAATAAGTGAAATAAGTTCAAGTTCACAGACTTTAACTCATAACTAGAGCTTTCAAAGTTTCGTTTAAGTTATCCCTCCTCATTTTGAATTCTGGAAAATCTTTCAGTTACTTGGAAAGAGATATGTTTTTAAAAGTATGATAACTTTAATCTGGACTTTACGTATCTGCTAGTCAAACGCTTACCACTGAACATAGTTATGAAAATTAGTAAGCCAACTAACAGAAGTTCACGGAATTGAGAATAACATCTGCATTTTACATTAAACAGAGCCTGGATGCTAGTTAGAGTGTACTAACGAACTTTAGTAGAAGGGTTTTTCCAGCCTTGACACTCTATGATCATGTTCTGGATTCCTTTATGATCACAGAGAAGCAGTTCAAAAAAGTATACCATAGGTAAAATCATTTTGCCTCTAAAGCTAAGGGTGACCATGTCTCTCACCATCGCAGACATTTGCTAAAGTAAGGCTGGCAGGTGCGTTATCAGTCTATAGAGATCTGAACCCAGTATCCCTCTCCTCAAAAAGAGTGAATTATCAAGTGGAAAGATAACATCATAACATAGAAAGTAGGAGAGCAAGGAAATAGAGGTAGGTACCCCTTCATTCTTACAGAATTGAGTTGCCAGATACAAAGGCTTTAGAATAGTGCTGGCCGCATGGTACAGAATGATTCAGTATTACCTACTACTATTCCAGTTGTCTTCCTTTCCCCAGTTTAGGAATCTCTGAGACAGGTACTAGGCTTGAGAACCAGTATGAGGTGACAAGTGATGAGGGAATGGGAGGTAATTACTACATGAAAGAATTGAGAAGGTTTCCAATACAGTTATGCGTTTTCTCTGTATCTCTAAACTTCAACAAGTGAGAATTACTTTGTAAGTAGTCTTCACTTTTACATATATTTATGAAGATATAAAAAATACTATAGACATATACACAGAAGTTGCGTATTCTAGAAATCCTAGCAATCCTCTAACGACTTCTTATTGTACTTAGAATCCATTAAATCCTAACTCTTGACCGTGGTCTACGAGATCCTACACAACCTGGCCTTAGGTTATCTCTCCGACTTCATCTTGTACCAGCCACTCACCTTATAGCCAGACTGGCCTTACTCTTGTTGATTCTAGGCTCCAACCCATCATTTTGATCTAAGGGTTATTTCCTGGGTGTTACCATTCAGAATTAGCCCTAATCGTCTACCACCCTGTATTAACTACTTAACTTTTGTAGCACCCTGTTTTATTTCTCTCTTAGAGCTTAACGTTATATGAAATTATCTTATTCGTGTATTGGTTTGCTTATTCTGTTTCCCCCACTCCAAAAGTTAAACTATATGAGACCAGAGAGCTTACCTGTGTTGTGTGCTGCCTTATAACAGTGCCTAGAACAGTTGTTAGCATATAGAAAGTAATACTTCTTTATTAATAGGTTAAAACAAAAAGGACAATCTCTTATTAGGCCACTTAGATGACCATTGATGGTCATTAAAGCCCATATATTTATGTAGGCTTTTCTACGTGCATACACATGCACACACTTAAATATATGCCTATATGTTTTCAGAAGGACCTCACTTTGTATGACGTATTTGAATTTCACATGCCTCTTGCTTTATAGTAACGCTTCACCTAGTTCTTTACCTGGGGAATGGTTTCTGTGACTTCCACATGCTCTATAGGGAAGAAGGCTTTGAACCTGGAGGCTGAAGGGGCAGGGCAGGAAAAGAGGGGGTTGGAAGTAGAACAAGACAAAGTATTTCATTTTCCTGCCAGCTTTGGTTTTGAATTCAGCAGAGGTCCTTTTGGCCACATGTTGATGAGAATCAATGAATCAGGTATCCATTTTTGCCCTGAGTTATGCTTTTCATTGTCTTTTCATCAAGGTTTTTGGTGACTATAACATTTGAATGTTTATTGAAGAAATTTCTTATTTCAGAACCATTCTGCCGTGTATTCAAGAGTACAACCTGCTTGTATGTATGATTTCTGATAAGGGCTTATGGAAACAGAAGGACCACTTCTTAGTCTAAAATGAAAAGTCTACAGTCTTCACACCCACACAGTAAAGTTCTCCTTGTACAAAAAGCCACATATTAGCCCTGAAATGGAAGAATGAGTCATGGCAGGAAGTACTTTTGGAGAAGCCATTACTAGTAAGTTAAAGCTTGTGCTTAACTGTAGTATGAAATGTTTGAATAAGGAACTAAAGCACTAGATAGGCTATTCCCAAATGCACCGAATGTGAAGACCGATGACTGCTCAAAGTCTTACCGATGCATCAGTCCTTCAAGTTAATGATAGTGGCCTTTCCACGTATGTCTTAGGTCCACAGATGCTAATTTCCTCCTGTCTCCTCAGCGTCCACCAGACCTCTGTCTTTTAAACTTAGAGGCCAGATCGGATCTTTTATGAAGTCTTCTTAGACTGCTTGAATGGTTTCTCCATTTTCTGACCTCTGACCCTACCCACGTTGGCATTTCATATCTAATCAAATACTGTTCTCTCTTAGTTCCTTGTCTCACAGTTTGGATTTTAAGTATCTTGAGGGCGGAGGGTTATTGTAGTATTTTTGTTTGACTTCAGAAGCATTTTTACTACTCGAATCAACATTGCAATTTATTTATGTCAAATCCTTAGGGGCTGCATTTCTGTAAAGAAAGTTATAAATATTTTAAACTCTAGAAAAAAGAACTTATAAAAAGTACCGCTCCTATCATCACAGTTATCTTAATAAATTTTTAAACTAGGGAAGTCCTGTTGTGGCTCTGTGGGTTACGAACCTGACTAGTATCCATGAGGATGTGGGTTTGATCCCTGGCCTCGCTCAGTGGGCATTGCCATGAGCTATGGTGTAGGTTGTAGGTACAGCTCGGATCTGGCATTGCTGTGGCTGTGGTGTAGGCCGGCAGCTGTAGCTCTAATTTGACCCCTAGCCTGGGAACTTCCAGATGCATATATATATATGTTTTAAGGGCTGCATCACACACACACACACACCAGTCTGAGCTGTGATATTTTGATGTGTATCTTGATTTACTGAGGTTAAGATTTTGTATATTATTATAAACATCACCGTCACCTCCCAACAAGTATATTTTTAAACAACGTTGTTGTATTAGTGTTTGAGATATTTTTTAATGCAGTAGTATTTTAACATTTGTTTACTTAAGATAATAATTTCAAACTAATTAGTTTGGCTCACCTTATTTTATTTTATTCTGATAAATGCTTTTGAACTAATTTCAGTGTGAGTTCTAAGAATCAGATGTGTACGTATGTTACTCTAGTCTCTGTCTTAAATTGACCAAGTTCAGTGGAGGGGGAAACAATTGTTTTAATTATATTCTGTCCTGTACCTGATACATAGTAAGTGTAAATAAATGTTTAATGAATGAATGAATGTGAAAATAGCTGACTGATCAATACTTCCACCTATCTGTAGTAGGAAAAATGTAAGTGCTGGGCATACATATTATTTTAATAGATAATACCTGTGATAGAACAGGTTTATTAATTTGCCAATTTCAGTGGTGAACCTTTTAATAAGAACTTCCGTCCCAGAAACTTAATGACAGTGGGTTAGTGGGATTTCAGAAAGTTTGTTTTCAACCTCAACATTCCTGGCATGCTTTTCTTTGATGCTGAAATCCCAGACTGTCTCTAATCTAAATTCTGTGCTCAGGGCAAGACAGCCAACTTGATAGGTGTTTTTCCTAGTAATATCAGAGTGAAGAATGTTGTCATATTAGTAATAAAGAAAATCACTGATGTACGAATATAAACACATTCTCCTACTAATATAAAATGGAAGTGAATTTTTAAATGTTGGCCAAGTAATGAGAAGAACCAATAGTATTCATAATATCATGAACAATTTATAATACAATAAGTGGACATTTTAGTACTAAATGTAAGTATAAATAGTACTAGGTATATACGTATGCTTTAGAAAATGATGCCGTAATTGCTACTCTTTGCTTCTATGGCCAGTTATTCAAAACTGTTAATTTGTTTTGGATCATTTTTCCGCCATGTCTTAGAAAGATGTGAACCTTCAAGTGGTATGGGAGAAAGATGTCTAGAAATAATTACAGTGAGGTATGATAAGCCCAGTAATAGAAGAATATATATAAAAAATGGAAATAATGAACTCTGAGAGCCAAGGTGAGGAAATGTACTCTCGTAACTACTCCTTCCTCTGTTGACACCATGTATAAAGATATTTCTCACTATTTACATGTAGCTATGTTTTTGTTTCTGCGCTTAAGTACAACTTGCCCTTCTGAGAACGTAGTCATCCTGCCTGTTGCTCAGAAAGGGCCATTTCTCTTAGGGTAGCTCACAGGTTCGTCGTTCTACTGACATCATTCCCCAGAGGCTGACACCGTGGAGACATCTGCATACCTTTGTACTATTTGTTTTATTTTTCAGGCTGCCACGTCTCGCATTCCTCACACACGTAGCTCAGTGGAGTTGCGTTGAGATGAGCATGGAGTCTGAATTAGCAGATAAGGATGTTATTTTAGGACTTCGTTGTTAGTCACTCCCCTTGCTAATAGATTTTCACCAAGATGTATAGCTTGTCGAAACAAGAAACAAGTTTTAATAGAATGGAAAATATATTGCTTAGCTGATAATACATGAGGATTTATTTTATTGTAATGAAATGTACCTAATATATTCAGATAATAATTCTAAAAATTTGGATAACAAACACAAGTATTTTCTTAGCTATAATGGTTAACTAGCCAGCCTTTTCAGTGAATTTACTAGTTAATATTCTAGCATAAAGCATAAAATACTTCTTTTCTTCTCTTTCTTCTCTTTTCTTTTCTTTTCTTTTCTCTAAATGGCCATACCCACAGCATATGGACATTTCCAGGTCAGGGACTGAATCTGAGCCATAGCTGCAACCTACACCACAGCTGTAGCAACGTCAGATCCTTTAACCCACTGAGCCGGGCCAGGAGTCAAACCTACGCCTCCACAGCAACCCGAGCCGCTGGGTGGAGTCTGAACTGCAGCTGCCAGCCTACACCACAGCCACAGCAGCACTGGATCTGAGCCACATCTGCAACCTACACCATGGCTTGTCGTGACAACGCTGGATCCTTAACTCTCTGCGCAAGGCCAGGGATTGAACCTTGCATTCTCACAGATGCTACCGTTGGGTTCTTAACCTGCTGAGCCACACAGGAACTCCATGCTGTTGGATTCTTAACCCACTGTGGCACAGTGGGAACTCTGAATACTTTTTTTTTTTTTTGTACTTATTTAGCATAGATTGTGGACTGATCTCCGTTTTACATTGTTTCTGACTGCCGCAGGGATAAGATAAATAAAGATTCATACACAAAGGCTTTTTCAATCATATTACTAAAAATGTTAAATCTCTGAATTAAGTTTTAAACATTTAGCCAAGACTCCCAGAAATAGGAATGTGAGAATGATTTCATTTACTTTGTTCATATATAGATTCTGATGGAAGAAATAATAGATCACAACTTTCATTACCAGTACTTCAGGGAGTATTGAAAATCCTTCATTTTTATTGTGAATTTGAAATCTAGCTACAGACTTGGTTGACTAGCTTTGCTTGACAAATTCTTTGCAGTTCAAATTAACCTTGCAAACAAGATATTAGAGGAGAATTGTCTAAATACTTGGGAAAATAAAGTCTTCATGAGTACTTATGAACATGTACATTCTCACTTTAAGGATAAACTGATAAAAATCATTACCCAGTGGGAGCCATGATCGAAGGGGTGTTGAGAGTGTTGGAAAGTCTTTTCAGTGTTTATTTTTCGTATCTCATTTTGAGTTTCGAGTCATATAAATATTTGCCTATTCAAAAATAAAATAGGAATAGACGTGCCTACATATAAACGTACACTTGTGGGAACGTGTTTTCCTGTAACTTCACAGGCATACATAGGGGCCATGTAGTCAGAAGAGCACTCCTTGAATGTGCAAAGTTATTGTTCTTCTTGAAACATCCTAGATTTTGAGGCAGCGTTCCTGCTTTATTGAAGTGGGTCCGTGTCCTCAATTTGAAATGGTTAGTTCAGCTAGAGACAGAATATGATTTCAATTGAAGTCAAACTCTTTGTTCTTCAACAAGTTTTAGAGGAAATTTCAGGTGTTTATTTCACAGTTAGTTTCTTCAGATAGCCCAGAAAGGATGGGGGGGGTCTTTTTTTTTTTTTTTTTAATCCTGAGCGCTCTAAAACTCTAATAAAAGGGTTTAGGAGTCCATTCCTAACAGTTGGGTTTCTTTTCTTTTCTTTTCTTTTTTTGCTGCAAGAGATTTCTTCTTAAAAAGGAGCTTTCCTTTGCAGTAAGCTAACTGTCGATGTAGAAAACTAACTTCTGCTGGGTACATGCGCATATTGTTTCTAGGGGTAAGAATTAATTTAAGAGACAAGTAGGAGATTTTTTTTAAAAAGAGGTAATAGACTGTAGAATATAATTTCCAAGAGAAGACTCAAGATGTACATTTTCATAAAAATTTTAGATGGTCTTATTTATATGTTAAAGTAAAAGACATTGTGCTGACTTAATGTCTTAGCTGAAAAGGTAAATATTTATTTTTTAAATTGTGATACTGCTTTAAGCAGTGATTAGAATCCTAACAAAAGTCATTTATTACTGTAACAGAGTATTAAAATGTAGTAAGTCAAAGTAGTATTTCTTACTTTTTTTCAAAGAAACTTTCTAAGTCCTTAAATAACTATAGGCACACAGTTTACTTGTAATAAAGAACGTTAATGGGGAGAGTAGGAGTTAATTAACTAGACCCTTAATAATGGGCCTTTCTAGTCCAAGGACTCTTGTAATTGCCTCCAAAGCTAGTTTTGTAGCAGGTTCCAAGATGAACTATCTAGATCTGTAGCAGTAGTCATTCTAAGAAAAAGGTTGCCTTCAGGCACACTTTGGTACCTTTATTATTATATAAAATAGCTTTTCAATGATAAGCAGTACACATTATGAAAATAATTTTGTAGACAGAAATCCTGTTTACTCAGGATTACATTAACAAATAATTTTGAGGCTCTCCAGTGAACACAGTTTTTGCTCCCTTTGGAGAAGCAGAACCTTTCAGCCAAACTTTGTGTATATCCTTAGTTTTGCTCATCATAAAAAGATACTCTGGTGACTAGTAAGGACTAATGGCCTATGATGATTATCTTGAAAACTATGTTTTAAATGAATGAAATGGAAAGGCATAGGAAATATGTACATTGAGTCTTAACATAAGGAATACACAGGTCGAAACATGACTTATTACATAATTTCTATAAATGCTCTATGCCCCAGACTGGTGTGCTTCATTGTACATCGCCCCAAAGCATATTTAATTTCCCCCTTTGGGATTGCCCATTGGGCACCATCTAAGGTCCTTGAAAAATCGGATCAGCCTGTGCCAGGTCTGCAATAGGGGTCACGGTTAGTGACAATAAGACTGCTTCGCTTCTGCTGGGAGGACCCCCTTAAATACATTGCATTTTGCAAAATGTGCCTGAAAGGACTCCTCGGTGGAAAGGATACTGGCCATTTAAAACTCTTGGAGAAGGCAGCTTGTACCAAATACAAAATCACCTCCAGAAAGTTTGAGAGGGGAGCGGGGGGCCGCGGGGTGGGGGCGGCCCCCTTGCTGCCCGCCTCCCCCTGTGCTCAGCGCGCCGCGCCGGGAGCTTGCGGGCGCCCTGGAGCGGATCGCCGCGTAATTGATGTGCAGTCTGCATTGCTGAGTCCTGGACTGCACCATTCTGTGTTCTAGGGAAGATGTAATCTGATCCCTGCGCCGCTGAGGGAGGAATCTGTTCAGTCCCGGCTCTGACAGGGCACGGTCTCCTCCAGTAATCTGCTCGGTTCTCCCTCGGTATTCCCTCGAGTTCTTCTCCGACAAGCTGCATGTCTGTATGTGCGTCCGGAGGAGCGGTCTGCCACTGAGCCGCCTGTGCCTCTACTGTGGAGTTTTGTTGCCGGTTCTGCTCCCTAATCTTCCTTTTCTGACGTGCCTGAGCATGTCCACATTAGAATCTGTGACATACCTACCTGAAAAAGGTTTATATTGCCAGCGACTGCCAAGCGGCCGGACACACGGGGGCACAGAATCACTGAAGGGGAAAAATACAGAAAATATGGGTTTCTACGGCACACTAAAAATGATTTTTTACAAAGTAAGTAAGCTGTTTCCTTCCTGTGTTGTATGATTGTATGTGTGTGTGTGTGTGTGTGTGTGCGCCTCTGCCTGGGAAAGAAAATCTGTATCATCAGAGATGGCTGCAGTATCCTCTAATTTTGGTGGGTGGCTGGCTGGCTGCTCTTCTGTTTTATATCGGAAATGTAAGCAAATAATGGAAAGACAGCGTGAGCTGTAAAAAGCTTTACATTTAAAAGAAAATGAATATTTCAATCCGAGAATTTTTTCTCTAAAAATACATTTAGACTTCAGAAATGTGGCTCCGTTAAATGCTGACCTGGAAACACTCTCCCCTAGTTAGCTCTGGGTGAACCTTTTGCCTTTAATTTTTCTATACCTTATATGTATGTTTTTCTGTTTTTCTCTGGTTGATTCTTTGAAAGTGTAGAATCCCTAAAATATGGGGGGGTTATATTTTAAAGAGATGATATTTACTCTCTGCCCCCCTTCAAAATTGCAGAATTCATTTTTGGTTCTAAAGTCAGTATTTTCAGTAAACAGTTTCATATTTTAAAGACTCAGGTGGTCATACAGAAAGTGCTTTATCTTATAAAATATTCTAAATTTTAAAAGCCTCTCTCTGTGGTTCCTTTCGGATGTATTTCGGGCATTTTTCTTCATTGAAGGATTTCTAAGATGGAAATAAAGTTTGCTTTTAGTGGCAAATGGCATCTGCACCAATGTATTTACAAGATATCCAGAGAAGTTCTGAAAGCCTGGATCGCAAACTTAATTACAGTGAATATCAAAGTTGATCATAATTTTGAAAATGAGAATCTGTGGATGTTATAAAAAAATAGATTTTTAAGGTACTGTGTACTGACTGACCTTCCTGATGGATATGTTTGTATGTGTACGTGCCTGTCTGTAATTTATATACGTGCAAGCACGTGGCTACCTGTGAAATAAAGTATTTATTTCTGCTTTTTATTGCAATTATTTGGAGCAAGAAAATCATTATTTGGAGAGGATTCAGTTTAAAGCCATGTAGTGAATACAGAAACTTCTCAAGGGTTGAAATAAGACCAGTTCCATTTCTTCCAGTAGGTATTTTCATGAACTAAGGTATAAATTGTGGATGAGCTTGTCATACCCTCACCTCTTGCCTCTAACATTGTAAGATAACCCCGGTGTTTTAGAAGACTTTCTTCATGATGATTAAAAACACAGTCTTTATTATCCACAGTGTGGTTCAAAGAGATTTTTAGAATCTTGTTGGTTCTCTTTAGTATTTACGGGGCAGCGTGCGGTGTGATGCACCATGTGAGGCAGTAGGTAAGAAAATAAGGCTGCCGCAAAGCAGGGCTTTCACCTTATTATAAAAATGAGGATAACTTCTACGGCTCTGGGATTCCCCCCCCCATCGTTTTCAGTGATAAAGTAATTAATCAGCAGACACAAATCTTAGAGGGGTTGCTGAAATAGAAAAAGTTGTCTTGATCTTGTTTTCTAATTTGATAACATATCCAGTGAGATGACCTCAGTTAATCAATAGTGAACTATTAAAAAAATATTTCAATATTGATGATGACAAAATGTAGTTCTGAATATATTTAGTTTTATGTATCCGTATGGCATATTGAAATACTTTAAGATTACAGATGTTGGGTATGCCTTGCAGAGATGCATAACTCTTTCTTTTTAAATCTTTTGGTTTTCTAGTTGTTTTCCAAGTTAGAATATTTTGTCCTGAGTGAGTACCTGTCAGTAGAGATCTGTGTCTGTGTAAATATCAAACGATGCTTTTTTTTTTTCTGCATCATCTCCAGATTCCCCTGTTATGATGGATTACTTTTTGTACTGTCCTCATTGCCCATATTCATTGCTTTATGCCTTATTATAATTACTTTTCAAGAACATTTCATTTACATTGTTCTCTTTATCCTTTTATAATAATATGTGTTTTAAGTTTAGTTACTGTCACTTTCATTCTGGTTTTGAAATTTTTAATTTGTTTATTTTTTCTTAAAATAGGTTTTTAAAGGAAAATGAAAATCACTAAGAAAGACGTGTTAAATATGGTTCTTTTCTGTCTGGGTTAATATTACATTCCCCTTTGTTGGTTCTTAATCTAGAAAATGTGGAAGGCATATTACTCTCAAGGAATGTATATGACGGACACCAATTTTTAAATCACCGAACACTGTTCTTCTGGACAAATATTGGGGTCGGGGGCTGGGGGATTCACTTTTCCAGTCTCATAAAGAGTAAAACAAAGTAGAACTAATAGAAGAAACTATGAAACATTTATTTTCTATATGAATTAACTATGCCTAATTATTGCAGGCATATGAAAATTGAATTTTTTTCAGTATTACTGATGCTAACGTTAAGACTTGACAGTTGGACAGGTGATTTTTTTTTTTTTAAACGTATCTCATTTGTTTTACCTTATAGATGAAAAGAAAGTTGGACCATGGTTCTGAGGTCCGCTCTTTTTCTTTGGGAAAGAAACCATGCAAAGTCTCAGAATATACAAGGTAATATTAAGTATAATGATTGATTCTCTCATGATTCTCATGTTTCTTCAAAGAGTTGATGAGTCTAAAAGTCTTTCTTTCAGTTTATTCTGATAGAATTAGTGTCATTAATATTGTTGACTGTTTAACACATTTTGAGATCACTGAAAATTGGGAAACATACCATTTTAAATGAGAAGAATGACTACCACTGTGGCTTCCTATTTTGTCACTGATACATTGAAATGAGGCACAAACAGAAGTTCTCTTAGCAACAAAAATTTTAAAACACAGTTTTTAAGAAATTCTAAAAAGTAAGTCCTAAAATATGAATATGAGCAAATATATCTCGTTACTATAGCAACAGCTCTTCTAGAGTAGATAGTTACATATGCAAAACTGAAGATAACATTAGCAGTGAAATAGACCTCACAATTGCTAACTAAATCTCATTTCATGAGATTCCTATGTTAGAAACTCCCTTTTATTTGCTTGGTAAGTCTTACGTTTTTCACACATACATTTCTACTCCAGTAGAATAGTTTCCATAACAACTAGATACAATTGTAGTCTTGTTTCCTGCACCATTCCATCATTTTTGGGTTTTGCATCAGTATAAAAACTTTTCCCACTCTCACGCTGATTAGGCTAACTTAATCACAATATCTATTACCCAGCCAATTAAAAATAGCTTTGGATGTCATTTGGAATGTGGCATTTTAAAATTTAAAAGACAAAAGCATCTTAAGGACTTTTGGGGGGATCTTTTTTGCGTAATTTCCACTTCTCCAAATAACCATAAGAGTTTCTTATAGAAACCCTGTGAGCTTCATGATAGTGATATTCCTTTTTTTCTCTCTCAGTGTTTTGATTTAGAGTGATTTTTATTCTGTAGCTACAGTAAACTTAAGACATGGGTTTTTGTGATTGAATGTTGTTAACGAATTGCACCTCCTTTTCCCAGGGAAATAGTTCCTACTTTTATTCAGTTGTGGAAAATATATCTTTCAGATGCTCTTTTGTGAAATATAGAAATCATAATAATTAGGGTAGTTTTATATATAAAAATGCAGAAATGATATAGAAGAGAAAAATAAAGCTATCTCTTGGTTCTTCAGGAAATGCCTTCTGTGTGATTTTTTCCATGTTAACCGCCCCACTCTCTGTTACCCGTTGCATTTTGATAATTTCACTGTATTTTGGCACTTCCTCCAGAGGCTGTACGGTGATAGACAAGTGAAACTACTCACTTCATTTTTGCTTTTTTCTTCTAGTCTAGATTAACTGTTTCTTAGATGAGAAAGTTGAGTTTAATGTTTCAAAATATGCCATATTTTTAATGTATGGATTTCAGTCAGCCATGTAATTTTGGCCTGCTATCAATATAGCTAAAAACGGGGCAAAAGTATTAAATGATTCACTTGTTTTTAAGGTGCTTTATAAATGAACGCTGACTTTTTACTAAAGAATACATTTTAGGAGTTCCCGTCGTGGCTCAGCAGAAATGAATCTGACTAGGAACCATGAGGTTGTGGGTTCGATCCCTGGCCTCGCTCAGTGGGTTAAGGATCCGGCGTTGCCATGAGCTGTGGTGTAGGTCGCAGAGGCGGCTCGGATCTGACATTGCTGTGGCTGTGGTGTAGGCCGGCAGCTGTAGCTCCAATTCAACCCCTGCCCTGGGAACCTCCATATGCCATGGGTACAGCCCTAAAAAGACAAAATCCAAAAAAAAAAAAATACATTTTAGTAGAATTTGTCTTTAGACAAATTCTTTAGTTGCTCACTTTTTATATTGAGAAAGCACCTGCAAAGGTGAAAGTTTTATTTTTAGCCTTTTAACATACAGTCTTACTAAAGCAAACCAAAGAACATATTGATCTCTCTATCTTTTTGGAGACTCTATCAGTATATATTTGATATTTTTAAATTTTGTTGAACGATTTTCCAATAACAAGGTGAAACTATGATTTTTTATTTTATTAGAAAATTTAAGTTATAATCACATCCTCTTTAATTTCAAAGAAGAAACTGGAGCTTACCTTTAAAATTTGATAGAAAAAAATAGATTTAATTGTTGAATGTTGGAGACCATCTTGTATGTATAATGTTAAAAGATTTAAATATGGTAGCTAGGACAGTTTTTCTGTATAACCTGGTGACTGAGATGCTGATTTTTTTTAGCAAAATACTGAGATATGATGGGTAGAAAAGAATTAGAGTTGTTTCATTTGTAATTTTTCAGAGCTTGATGGTCAGCTGTTAGGGTGCCATTTATAATTTATTTGGATCTGAAATACTTTATTACCATAGTTCAGCAAACTTAAGACGATTTTACAAATGTAATTTTGTTAACTGAATCTTTCTGCTCCTATTTTCTACGTGTCTCTAAAACAGAGATGTTTAGTATTTATTTTGAGTTTAAATAATTTAATCAGGCATTGGAATTAAAAAGTAAACTTTAATATATTAATAACAAAGTTCTAGCTACGGTTTTTGTAATTAGTCATTTTTTTTAGGAGAGTTGGACAGTTTTAGAGATAGCTCATCTCTTAGTAGTGGCAGAATTAATTGAATTTCAAGTTTCTGGGTTTTTTTTTTAATTGTCTCAAAGTTTAAATGATTGGATAAAAGTATTTTGATGATCTCATTTTATTTAATTTTGCATATAATGTAAGTTTTCACTACCTACCTATTTGTGTAAATACAGTTCTAATCAAGGCTTGTTCCTGTCAGATATTATCTAGACTAAGTTTTATAATAATAATAGAAAACTGGAGAAATAGGCAAATATTATAAATAATTTAGAAGGCATCTAGGGCAAACTGAAGCAATAACGTGACTAGTGAAACATCTAAAACATTTGAACATACTGCTTCTGTATATGGATTTTGAAAGCCTTAGTAGGTATCAAACCCTAATTTAAATTTTTGTGTAATTATATCACTAAAGACTAGTCATAAGAGAAGTGGAACCTGAATCGTCTAAGGAAATATTTTAACATTTTTTGTATGTTATCAACGACTTGTGGTTTTGCCATAGAGATTCTGTCATTTGACTGCATTTAGCTTTGCTGGGATTAAAACAGGTGGTTATGTAGGAGGGAGGAGAACTATTCTAAGAATAGCAGAATAGGTTTTATATCCTTGCTCTCTGGGAATAAGCAAATAAAAATAATAATTTGATGTGTGAAATCACCCCGTATCGTCCCATTCTTATTAAGTTAGAGCCTGCTATTCTTAATAGATAGCTGTCTTTACTTGCACGCTTGTGTTTCTTGTAGCACCACTGGCCTCGTACCATGTTCAGCAACACCGACAACTTTTGGAGACCTGAGGGCAGCCAATGGCCAAGGGCAGCAGCGACGCCGAATCACATCTGTCCAGCCACCTACAGGCCTCCAGGAATGGCTGAAAATGTTTCAGGTGACTTGTCTAAACACTGTGCTTGGAATGCTTCACTTAATCGCTGCCAAAAATAAGAGGTTATTGAGCCACGAGAAGGAGTTGTTACCTGCTTCACCACGGATGAACCTTGAAAATAATGCTAAGTAAAAGAAGCCAGACCCAAGTGGTCACGTGATGTATGATTATACGAAATATCCAGAACAGGCAAATCCATAGGGGCAGGAAGTAGATCAGGGATTGCTGGGTGTGGCTGGGAGGGGAGGTTGGGACTAACTGCCAGTAGGTCCCGGGTTTCTTTTGCAGATGATGGAAGTGTTATGGGTTGGATAATGGTAATGGTTGCCCAGCAAGATGAGTGTGCTGGAAACTCCTGAAGTCAACATTTAAATGGTGAATTTTATGTTATGTGAATGCTATTAAAAATCAGGGAACTCACTTTAATTTTTAGGTATTACTCCATAGGCTCCAATGCTTATTTTGTGTAAGTGCATTTGCATTTTTGATTGCTCTCTCTGCAATACGACCTTTCTTCCTTTTCTCCTTTGTGTTTGGGTTCCTGGTGTTGCTGAATGCACCCGTTGTCTGGAAGTTAGGCCTTTAGCGGTGGTCTAAGAACTCTGCTTAGTAGGTCACTGGTGGTATCTTATCTGTCACCGTTACCCTTGCAGCCTCCAAAAGCTGACGGCAGCTTCTTTTCCTCCGCGCCACGCTTGTCTCTGGACTTATCGCACTCAAATTCCGATTCCTGTATTTTACTAGCATTTAAGTTTTTTGAAAGTTAACCAGGAAAACTTAGCTACAACCAAACCTTGAATCTTACGAGTTTTATCATTCACGATGGTGATGTTAAACTGATTTGTCTCTCCTGGGGAGAGAGTGCATAGAAATCAAATATTTCGCAAAACGGTTGGCGTGGATTAAACACTTGGTTAATTATTCCTTGTAACTTGTAAATAATATACGGTATGTAAAATGAAGGTATCTCTGATACTAGCCACTGTACTGCTGTAAAATGAATATATTTCCTGACCTCTGGCTGCTTGATTGATGGTATTTTACAAATGCATAGGGGGATAATAGTTGAAAGAGAAGATACTTTATTGACTTTATTTGATATATCAGATTTTAAGGTGTGCATTTATATAAATCCCAGTGTTTTAAATATTTAGGCAAAAACTGAATACATGTTCCCCCCTTTCTCCCCCCTTCTGTAACAGAAAAACTCATTTGAAGCAATGTTTCTTTAAAATAGATTTTTAAAATTGTTTTCTACCCCTCAGGTTATTTCAGAGAAACTAGAATAACCTTTTTTTTTTTTTTCCGATTGGTAACTGAAAGGTTAGAGCAGTTGTTCTCGACAGTGGGCAGATTTTACCTTGGTCAAAACGTTTTTAGTTGTTACAGCTGAAGGGATGGGGAGCAGGACACTGCTGGCATCTAAGGGGCAGAAGCAGTGTGAAGGACAGCGTCCCCCAGCATAGAGTTTACCCGGCCCCGAAGGTCAGTAGCGCTGAGGCTGAGAATCTGTGGCTTAGAGGCGTGAAAGTTGTACTTGACTGTTAATTATTTTGTTATGAACCAGTATAGCTATGAAGATATTTTCTGTTTTGTTTAAGAGCTATATCCCACCAATTAGAGGTGAAAATAGAACGCAGACATTTTTTTTTTTCATCCTTTTCTGGCCGCATCTACGACATATGGAGGTTCCCAGGCTAGAGATCTAATCGGAGCTGTAGCCGCCAGCCTACACTGCAGCCACAGCAACGCCAGATCCAAGCCACGTCTGCGACCTACACCACAGCTCTCACAACGCCGATCCTTAACCCACTGAACGAGGCCAGGGATCAAACCCTCAACCTCATGGTTCCTAGTAGGATTCGTTTCCGCTGCACCACGATGGGAACTCCAGAACGCAGACATTTATAAAGCCTTAAAGAATTGCTTTAGAGATTGTTATCATCTCTGATTAAGCCAAAATGATGGAAAGATGGGTGTGTGTGAGCAGCACAGCACTTGAGAGTATGCAGAGGCTGATTTCCTATAATTTTTATAGGAAAATACCAATACGATGGGAAATTACACTGTTGGTAATAGTTTGATTATCGTTGTAGAGAGCCTTCAAGTTGTTTATATTATCTGAAAAGCTTCATTTCTTCTCAGAAGGTAATCTAGAGTGAGATTTGTTTTGTGTGTGGTACGGGCCTTTTTTTTCACTGTTTCAGAGTTTCAGAATATTCTTGGTCAGCCTTAGATTTTTTTTTTTAACCAATCTTAAGGGAACTCTCCCAAATACTTATCTGTAGTAGGGGCATTTGTGCTTTATTTTGCAGTCTGGATGTTTTAGGGAGTCCTTTGTACAGCATTTGCTTGTTGAACTGCCTCATGCTTTTCTTGATGAAATGGCCTCGTGTTGCCACCTACTGTGTGTCATCATATCTGAGATGCTGTAGATTATAAGATGCATTCCAATTTCAGTAATGTTAATTGTGATTTAAAAAAAAAAAAAGCTTTGGAGTTCCGTTTGTGGCTCAGTGATTAACGAGCCTGACTAGGATCCATGAGGATGTGGGTTTGATCCGTGGCCTCCCTCTGGGTTAAGGATCTGGCATTTCCAAGAGCTGTGGTGTAGGTCACAGATGCGGCTCGGATCCCACATAGCTGTGGCTGTGGTGTAGGCCGGCAGCCGTGGCTCCAGTTCGACCCCTAGCCTGGGAACCTCCATATGGCCGAGTGTGCGGCCCTGAAAATAGCAAAAAAAAACCCTTGTTTCTTGGAAGAGATTCAGTAAACTAAAGACTATTAGGCTAGCTTTTTGTCCTGTGCCTTTGATCACTTTTTACATGAGAAATAGATGCAGTGAAGAAAACGTGTTCTTGGTTAATAGGAATAGCGTGTAGAATGATCTCTGCGGGCAGAGTGCTGTGTATGTTTTCCCTGTAAATACTCTATAGCAAAGAAACTTACCAGCAACAGAAGGTCAGTGAGACGGGAAGATCGAGACCTTAATCCTTGAGTCCTGGGTCGGCCTCGCCACACCCAGGGCCTCACTGTGGTGCACTGCCCTTTATCTTCGGGGCTGATGCCAGAGTAACGAGAGATGAATCACTTGCCTAAAGGCTTACAGTGCTTCAATGCTTTGCCAATAGAGATAATTTCATAGTAAAGTGAGGGACTCAGGGGTTGACCTGTGTGGTGTAGTTGAGGGATAATTAAGCTGGCATGGTTTCTACAGATGTGCTAGGAGGGCATTTAATGATGACTCTTCCATTGCGTAACAAGCAAAATGGGAGCGCCCACCCCCTCACTGTTCTGCTATTGCTCCTAAGACGGCGATACAGCAGCGATTTGGTCCAGCGCCATCTCTTCTGACAAAGTACTCCGTATTCAGTTTATAAATTGAACGGGAACAAATGATACACCATTTTAGATAAAGCGAAATTGAAACAGAATGCCACTCTAAAATAGAAATGCAAATTAAAAACAAAACTCAAAAAAAAAAAAAAAAAAGGAACCAGAAATTTTGTATCGTTTGAATTTCCACTTGCCATCTATTCTGCCTTTTTTGGGGGGTTAGCAGATTGATGCGTCCGATTATCAATTTGGGGGGAGAGGATTGGTCATTTTTTTTGTTTTGTTTATGTGGTTTGAGTGTTAATACATGGTTTTTCACTCCAAATACTAGGCTAGGTAAAGACACCAATAGCATTCCCATGATACTCAGAGAGATTTGACTTAAAAAGTTCTTAGTACAAATTCTAGTTTTACCTATTAATAACTGGGTAATTTCGCTGATACTACCTAACTCCTCTTCCTTTTATCCTCATCCTCCGTAAAATAGACACAACACTAAAAATTTGTCAAATGGGAGAAAACATGTAAATGTGCTTGAAGCCATCCCTGGAAGCTCAATAAATATTAGTTTCCTCTCTTGGTCAAGAAACACCCTTTGTGAACCTCCATTTTCTCAGGACTAAAAAGAGGCTATGAAATCACTATCTTTGTGTGAATGTCATCATATTAACATAATAAGTTTTTCTTTTTTCTTTTTTTTTTGTTTTTTTAGGGCAGCACTTTGAACATATGAAGGTTTCCAGACTAGGGGTTGAATCAGAGCTACAGCTGCCGGCCTACACCACAGCCACAGCAACGCGGGATCTGAGCCACGTCTGCAACCCACACCACAGCTCACGGCAACGCCGGGTCCTTAACCCACTGAGCGAGACCAGGGATCAAACCCGTATCCTCATGGATGCTAGTCAGATTCGTTTCTGCTGAGCCACGACAGGAACTCCCCATCATTACAGTATCTTAATCGAAACTTACTTGTATTGTATTAAAACCACGAATGTACTTTGAAAATACTGTCGTACTCGTAATATTTTTTAAAGATAAAGTAAAAAATACTTCTGTGTTTTGAACCTAGAGGTAGAGTAAAAACTGCTCTTTTGAAGTACTTAGATTTTATGGTAACACTTAAATTGTTTCCTAGCTTACTTGGATCTCTTTTATTTGCCAGTCAACGAAATACTAAAACAGGATAGTGTTGAAAGAAAAGGAGTTTAGGATCACTTTGCCCTTGTATGATCACGAAGCTCAGCGGGGTGAGGAAGGTGGAGGAAAATCATGTATTTAGCCAGAGAAGACTGAAGGAAACCGTTTCTAACACGTTGAAGACACTCGTATAACGTAGAATCAGACTGAGTATGGCGTCTTCACAGAACAAAACCCTGAATCCTGTTCCTCGAGTCTGATTTTGATGCAAGTTGAAGTCCACAGTTAGAATAGACCCATAATAGAATGGGAGACAGTAACTCCTTCAGTCGTGGAAGTGTTGAAACAGACTAGGGAGCCACCTTCTGAAGGTACTAGAAAGTAGGTTCTTTGCCGCCTGAAAGCCAGGTGCTGTATTGCCCCGAGTCGCAGGATGTCCCCCTGAACGGGCCGGGGAAGGTGATGCAGACTGCTCGCCGCTGCTGCCTTGTGAATCAGCGCAGCCGTGGTGATGAGTCGGTGACTGAACACATAGGCTGTGCTCAGCCCCACCTCGACCGCTGAGTCAGACCCTTTGATGGTGGGCTGGATCTTGGGAACCACTGGTCTGGCCGAACCTCTCATTATACAGGTGGGGGCTCTGAAATGAGGGCTAATTAAGGTACCTCCACAGGGAGTGAGTTACTGGTGAACCTGGGCCCCTGCTTAGAATCCAGTGCTTCTCCTCCTCGTCTCTGCTACCTGTATTCTCTAATTACCTGAAACAAAATACCACTTTCGTGGGGGAATTTTCAGGTTGGCATTTGCAGTTTTGTCCACAAATTAAATTTTGTTTATCTTGATCCTTTCTGCATTTGCAGTGTTTTTCCTGTCCCCTCCGATATGTTCCCACATACCTTTACCATGAAGGACCAAAGAAAAATGCCATTTGTTTTCCAGAACAACTACTTTTCGGAGCAGAAATCAAATAGGTATTATCAGAATTTCCAACACTTTCTCAGGTAAAGAAACCAAGGCCTGCAGAAATAAATTGTAACATAATTCGTGGCAGTATCTCCTTCAGAAGTTGGGTTTCCTGATCCCCAATTTAATATTTTTTCCACGAATCCTCATTAAAGATTGGTGTGGGTTGTTATTTTATTTTAATATAGTCATTAACAGCCAAGTTTTCAAGTAAATAATCCTTGCCTTGCTGCTAAACCACGCATGTATGCAAAACTGGGAACCAGTCTCGGAACCCAGCTAAGCAGCAAGCCCTAGTGACAGCATCAAGTATAAAGAATAGAAGCTCTCCAGAAGGAATTTTGAGATGGCACAGTATTTCCTGACTCTTTTGGAAATACATCCATTTATTCAGCAAATATTGACTGGACATCTGTCAGGTGATAGGCTGTAGTTTGGATCTGGGACATCGTAGTGAACAGAATGGCCAGAAACGCCTTTCGGAGAGTAACTTAATTCTGGGCAGGAGAGGAATGGGGTTGGGAGATTTCAAACTGGTTTGCAGTTTTAGAAGAGTTGCACAGAGAAGACCTCAGTGAATGAAAGGGGGGAAGCAGAGGATGTGAGTGTCTAGGGAAGGATGGTCCAGGAATCAGCAAGTGAAAAGGTAAAAAGGCGCCAAGGCGGAGCGCGGTGGGTGTGTTGGACGCACAGAAAGAGGATCTGTAGCTAAAGTAGAGGAGGGACTGGAGTCGACCCGAGAACCTTGTAGGCCAACCGGAAGACTTTGGTTTTCCCCTTGAGTGAAGTGGGAAACCCCTGGAGGGTTCTAAGCAGAAGACTGAGTGCCTTTTGGAGTTCCCTTCGTGGCTCAGTGGTTAACGAATCCGACTAGGAACCATGAGGTTGCGGGTTCGATCCCTGGCCTTGCTCAGTGGGTTAAGGATCCGGCGTTGCCGTGAGCTGTGGTGT
>PVHT020000257.1:19110607-19214388 GCA_004024745.2 Catagonus wagneri | reverse complement strand
AAAAAAAAAAAAAAAAAAAAAGAGTGAGTGCCGTTCATCAGCGCTCTCACTCTGACTACTTTGTGGAGAAAAGAACTGGGAGGGCAAACGTGGGGACCTGGGAGACCAGGTGAGAGGTTATGGGAATGATCCAGGTGAGAGATCGTAGCAGCTCTGACCAGAATACTAAGAGATTCCGGACCGGTTCTTATTGTAAGGCCTTAAGCCACTGATGGATGGAAACTATCCGGTGGTGAGAGGGAGGGAGCTGGGGTGACTCCAGAGTCTGGGGCCTGAACAGACTAATGTCATGAGAGTTCCGTTTTACTGAAATAGTGAAGACTGCGGTCGTGCATATTTGAAGAGAAAGACCATGGGTACAGTAAGTTTCTACTACACACCCAAGTGGTTAAAAGCACGTATGCAGTGTGGAGCTGAGAGAAGAAGTGCAGACTGGCACGCGGAAAGCTAGTGCCTGTGCGCTTGGAGCCGTCTCAGAGATGGGATGTTGGGTCATTAGACTGTTGAATATGCACGGTCAGTGAAAACCGTCTCATTCACTTTGTATTTTACTGCTCATGTTGCTAATTTTTGTCACTGGTATACTTTTCAGTAAAATGTCACAAAATACCATCTGCTGGTATTTTGGTATGTATAATTCAAATTGAAACATGATTTAATTTTTTTTTTTTTTTGGCTTCTTAGGGCCACACCCATGGCATATGGCATTTCTCAGGCAAGGGGTCGAATCAGAGCTGCAGTTGCTGGTCAATACCACAGCCACAGCAACGCCAGATCCGAGCCATGTCTGCGACCTACACCACAGCTCACAGCAACAGCGGATCCTTAACCCACTGAGCAAGGCCAGGGATCAGACCCGCGTCCTTGTGGATCCTAGTTGGGTTTGTTACTGCTGAGCCACGATGGGAACTGCAATTTAAGTTTTATTTAACTTGTTAAATATTGTTTTAAAACAAAATAAAAATATTGTTTAAAGTCTTAGAAGCATTTTGCTATCCAGACAATTTTAATCATGGACTTTACCTTAAATATATAGAAATTTCTGATAAAGTTTCCAGCATTTACCTAAGATCTGAATTAGTTATTTATCTTCTCTTCTGGCTTTTTTCATTCTATACCCCAGCCCCTATACCCCTTGATAAAAGATATATTTTTTTTTGTCTATTAGCAGTTATATACTGTATACTGATACTGTTTTTCTGTTCCTTCTTAAAAAACAGTAATAATGTGTTAACCTAAAAAGAACGAAGCATTAAGCATTTATAGTATATTATCTTAAATTAGAAATATTTATAGTAGCCATTATTATAATTACTATATATAAATTATGTAGAGTAGTAATATATTAAAAGATATTTTTCACTATCTTTTTACCATAGAAGATCACATCTTTATTTTTGTATCAAATTTAACCATAGGAGTTCCCGTCATGGCACAGTGGAAACGAGTCCGACTAGGAACCATAAGGTTGCAGGTTCGACCCCTGGCCTTGCTCAGTGGGTTAAGGATCTGGCTTTGCCCTGAGCTGTAGTGAAGGTTGCAAACGCGGCTCGGATCCCGCGTTGCTGTGGCTGTGGTGTAGGCCAGCGGCTGTAGCTCCAATTCGACCCCTAGCCTGGGAACCTCCATATGCTACGGGCGCGGCCCTACAAAGATAAAAGACAAAATAAAAAAAAATTTAACCATAAACATTTCCAAAAGTGTTTTTAAGGCTGGCATTCATGTACGCAAAGGAGATTGAGAAGTTTACATTAAAATTATTCTATCAAGTGACTTAATTAAAGCTGCATTTTAATCAAGTCAGCATAGTTATCCATCACCCAGAATGGTCATGTCCTTCTGCTAGTGTCCGTGAATCCTTATGATGTCGATGAAGAGGAACAGTGTATTGTAAAAAACCTGTCTCAAATCCCATGAGGAATGTAAATCAATAAATCAGAGTTTATAGTATTGTTACTAAGACAGGAGTAGGGATGGATCGTACATTCTGAACCAGGATTTGAATCTGTGTGAGGGAAGCGGAGTGAAATAAACTTCCAGTTAACTGCTTTTAATTGGTTATGTGTTACGTGTATGAGCATTTTTCATTTCTGTCTATAAATTCTCACCGTAACCCAAAAGGATGCACGGCGAGTGTTCAAGGATGTTCTGGGTGTGTGTGCATGTCAGAGCGAAAAGAAGGGCCACAGCTTATGAGAGCCTCTGTCCCCTCGTATTTGGTGGCAAAATGGGATATTCCACAGGGTTTTTAGGATGATTCAGTGAGGTGATGTTTGTGACACTGTCTGAAATGTTAGGTGATATTACCGTAGTCTGTACTTTACGGTAGGAAAGAAGAGATGAGGTTCATTGTCGATTCTGAAGCAGTACGTATTTTAAGAAATACTCTGAAAAGTATTCTAAATAAGGCTTCCGGTATCCTGAGTATATCTCAGTTTTCAGTTTCTGTCTATTTCACATGTTAACAAAATCCAGGTTCCTAGCTGGAGCAAGAAATGGAATGTCCAAATCCACGTCTTTCTAGCTCCAAACCTCAGCTACTGTTCTCTCTTTTCCCACTTTGAAAATGGACCTTATAATTCACAAAGGCACTCCATCATTCTGCTCAAGGGTGTTTTTTTTTTACTTCAGTGTTTCAAGATGATTTAAATGTTTTACTTGATTATTGTGGGGGAAAGTCCTGCTTAACATTTTAAATGATTCATGTGGCTTTTGGCTTTTTGCTTTTTCCTATTAAGAATCATGGCATTTCTGTCCAAGGTGTTCCTTATTAGGGGAAAAAAAATTCAAGCAATCTCCTTAGTATAGTTTAAAGGAGCTCATGTTTTCCAGGTCTAATTATGTGTGTTGGGTTTTCCGTAATGTATCCTTTATTTCTTACCATCTTTTATTTTAGCCTTTGTTCGTATTCTAATTTTACTATTAGGTCAGCTACCATTTTCTGTTGTTTGCTGTTTTTTATCCAAAATTGTTTTCACATAACAAATCAAAGCCCTTTTAATTTGTCAGATGTGCAGTCTATCCACTTATTATTTTTTCTCTAAATGGTGCTGCCATGGTCCTCTCAGATGAGTGTCTTCCTAAAACCATCCGGTTGTATGGTGCCCACTGGAAAGAATATAGAGAAAAGAAAATCACCTGTCAAAATCCTCTACTTACTCAGTAGTCCAAACTGATGTTTCTGGATAAAATTGTGGTTTCTCAGCCAGTATCTTGGTCCTATTTGAACACATAACAATTATAATAAATAATAACAATTATAATAAATACAATGCAAAAATATTTTCCTGTCAAAACCGTGATTTTTTTAAAGGTTTTTACAAAATAAAGATAGGTAGAAACTTGATGACAGCAAATGATGATCACTTCATTGCCTGCTGGAGAAAATGCCACTATGAAGAGCCACTTTTTATGTTGTGTGTTGATGTGGATTTTCCTCTATGAGTATATAATTTGAGATGCTTATTGAAATAATAAAAATGTGTAATTCCTCTTTGATAGAGCTGGAGTGGACCAGAGAAATTGCTTGCTTTAGATGAACTTATCGATAGTTGTGAACCAACCCAAGTGAAACATATGATGCAAGTGATAGCACCCCAGTTTCAACGGGACTTCATTTCCTTGCTGCCTAAAGAGGTAAGGATTATCAATTATGTTCTTTGTTGGTGCTGTTGGAAAATATAAATCAGTGGCCTGCACCTTTAGACATCATCGTGCTAATCACCGTATCCAGTATTATCAGTTTAACACTCGTAATTAGTCCTAAAGGGGCCTGTAAATGATAAGCTGCCATGACTTAATATAATTTTCAGATTAAAATATACTCACATACTAAGCGTCTTCTTCCCACCACTGTAATAACTCATATGTGAGACTAAGCTATTGAGTTTCTTAATAATTTGATTGCTTCTTTACCAGAATTTTTTCCCAGGTTATTTGAAGGCTAACTGTAGTCGTCTTGGTATGTTCAGTATAGTAGCGGATTTTGAAAAATTCTAGTCTTATTAAAATAGCAGTCTTTTTGTCTTACTTTGTTATTCGTTTATCCTAAGTTCCTTTAAAACTAATCGTTTTATGAGTCTAGTGGGTGGTAGTTCTCTGTTACTTATTTTATGTAATTACTTTGAAGTATATAGAATTTCACGTGTATTATTTTTTTCTGATGGTCACCTCCCTTCCCTCCCTATCTCTCACGCGCACACACGTGTGCCCACACACGTAATCAGAGCTTGCCCATACCAGTTACATTCTTTTAGAATTATTTAGGCCCATTTTTAATATCTTTATGTGGAATAAAGAAGTTTTGATTCTTAATCATGGATTATGATCATATGAACATTCTTGACTGTATAACTGAGACATAGTTTAGTCGTTCCCTTTTTTTTTTCTTTTGGTCTTTTTAGGGCCGCACGTGCGGCATACAGAGGTTCCCAGGCTAGGGGTCGAATCGGAGCTGTAGCTGCCGGCCTACACCACAGCCACAGCAACGCGGGATGCGGGCAACGCTGGATCGTTTCACCCACTCAGCAAGGCCAGGGATTGAACCCGCATCCTCATGGATGCTAGTCAGGTTCATTAGTGCTGCACCACGATGGGAACTCCAGTTTAGACGTTCTTTAATTGAGGTTACAGGCTTTCATTTTGTCAGCAAGCAAATAATATAGCATTAAATGATCAATGTTACCATGCCTTAGGTTCTCACAGATTATGTATATACCACTTATTATAGGTCAGCTGAGAAGCCCTAATATACCGTTTGTTTTCATATAAGTGATTCATATAAAGATGAATATATGAATTGTGGACTGATCCTTATGTTAATAATTCAGGGTTCGTTCTAGATCATCTGCTATGTCATGATGCTTTTCCTGGTGTTTACTTACAAAGTAAGGACAACGCTGTTTATCACAAGTCTCCCATGTGAGATTTTTGTCACGGTTTTTGAGATTAATAAGTAAATGTTGGTAAAGAGCTTTGAGATCTGTTCAAAGGAATTATAAGGAAATTATATAAGTCCATTTCCTGACTTGAAGGTGTAATGTTTTAAATAATGATATCACTTTGTCTCCAAGAAGATGTTCATTTCTTTAAGGACTTAAATCTGTACCATTATTTCTCCACATGTAAAATAAAGTATTTTTCAAAAGAGAATTTTTTTCTATCAATTAAAAAAAGGCAGAAACATAGCTGACATGGTAAGCCAGAGTAACTCATTCTCCTTTCTAGTAACACTTCCTTTCCTTCAAGCAATCTTTAAAGGAACTCTTAACTCAGGAACATCTTCCCTGCATTTACTCTGGTTATTGATAATTTGTGCTTATTTCTTAGATTCTTAAAAATAGGTTCATAGTCTTAGGATTTTAAATCACATTTTTGTGTGTGTGTTAAGAAGCTGCAGAGGAAATCCACACAAAGCAAAACCGAAACAAAACCAAAACCTTACAATCCTTAGAGATAAGAGGACAGACTACACTAAAAGAAAGTCTATATTTTAACAAAAATACAACCTTCTAAAATAAGGAGGATATCAAGGGAAACTACAAAGAATATATCAAAGGTGAATAAATTCACTTTCAATCAAATACTTATAAAAGTGCTTCCTATTAGTAACATCCTTCTGGAAGCAAAGAGAGCTTATGACACATCCGTAAGCCAAATCTGTTCAAAGGGTTTGGTTTTAGAATGAGCCAGGAAGAATAAAAAAAAAAATTTTTAGGACAATGTCATTTAAAAATCACCCCAAAGAAGCAACATTTCTGGAAAAAGATGTTTTATTCACTTTGCTTTTTCCTGGAGTTTCATTAACTGTGATGAAACCATCTTATTAGTTTCCAATGTGAAGTTATTATCAGGGCTCTCTATAACGTTCTTAGAATATTTAGAATGGTTATCTAAGAAAAAAAAAACTCCTTTTCTCATCAGTTTTTTATTTTTTTCATTCACTAATTCAATCCACCGACCCATAACAATTCTGGGAAATTATTAGCTACTTTAAAAAAATAATACAGTGGTTTTTATAAAAGTAACCGAGAAAAACAAAAAATAGCAACTCACTGAAATACAAGTTTGAGCAAAAGGAAGAGGTAATGGTCTGAAATAAATTGTCAAGTTAAGAGCTTCGGTCTTATGGAGGTAGTTCTGAGGAAGAATTAATAATCCAGATTTTCCCTTGAAGACAAATGAATAGAAACAGCATTAACTAAACCACCTGACTTGGCCTGTAGCCTCCTGCTGGGGTGTCGTAGAGCCATAGTTTGCGATGTTGCCCACTCTCCATTTCCTATAAGGACCCCTCCTATGTGACAAAAACCTTGTTTCCTTTGAGGTATACTTCCCCGTGGCACCCACTGAGAATTGTGCAACTAATTGTTGTTTGCCTTTTTTGCTTGGTACTCTAATTACAAAGCCATGTGAGATAATGTCGCTCGCATGTTTGTGCTCTACTTTTTCTCTAGTTTAAACCTCTTCTGATTTATACTTTGCCTGGTTCTGATTTTCTTAGGCGTATTTTTCTATTTTGCTATGTGGTATTTTCTATAATATCAAGAGGTTTTGATGGAACATTTAATATGTCGAAGTGCACGGCTGAGTTAGAGCCTTTGCTGTTTTGAAGGAATGGGCGTCAGGTGCCTACGACGGAGATAGCACTTCAGCTTTCTCTGGCATCTGCGCGTTTCTTTACATTTCTGTTTAATGCGCACAGACCCTGGACTAGATGATCTCTTAATCACCCGTAATGAGGGAAATGTTACCTGTGATTTGGGGATACGCCTTTGAAATCTAAGTCACTTGCGATTGATTTCTTAGCATTTATGATCCATTGAAAGTGTCAGTAAATTCCCTGATTTCTACTTCAGCTGGATAGCTAAGCAAAGAATAGACTTTTTCATATGGCCATTCTAAATATCTTAAGCAGTAACTAGCATCTCTTTTCCACAAACATGACTTTCTGTCTGATGATTTCTATGTTAGACATCAATTTTAGAGCTCCCTGGTGGCCTATTAGTTAAGGATCTGGTTTTGTCACTGCTATGGTTCGGCTCACTGCCATGGCATGGGTTTGAACCCTGGCCGAGGAACTTCTGCATGCCATGGGCATGGCCAAAAAATATAGCAATTTCACATAGACGAGTAATAGTGTGGTGTTAATACTTGACTGTTATACCGACACCAAGCAAACTTGCCCAGGCTTTGATTGATTATTTCAAAATTAAGTAGCTTATGGAGTATCCATTAAAAAAAATGCATTGTTGACTTATGTATGTATGTGTATATTTGTGTATGTGTATGTAGGTATGAACACACAGGTATATAAATTATGGAATATAATTATGCCTTTTTATTTTAAATTGCTCAGTTTATATGACACTGAATGTTTTTTTCTGGTAGACCAAAATTAGCTATTCCACAAAAAGTTTTTCACTGCCATTTGTTAAGTAGTATTAAAGTAGTATTAAATTGAATACTGACTGGTGGAAATACTTTCTATATGGAACGTACTTAATAAATAAGTGATTAATGATGAACTCTGTACATACAAAGACATTGGGAAAACAGTTTGTATCATGTAATTCCTATTTAGCATCAAAAAATAATTCAGATTATGTTTTTACTCCCTGCATGACCCTAGGACCTTTAAATGAGAGTTTGTTTTCACTTTATAGCTCTGTTTAGATCATTCTGTCCTAATATCATAATTTACAGTTTTATGTGATTTGTGATGCTAATTGAATGAGCCTAGTCAGAAGCTGTCATTTGCTTTTTACTTCTCTTTCCTTTTACTTGTTTGAATTGACTGTACACACTGGGGAAAAAATTGATGGTTTGCAAGTATTGGAAATAAAAATTTTAAATCAGTGATATACTGAAGAGCTAACTCAAATAGACAACTCTGTCCGGCCGATGGAGAAAATCCCCACAAGCAATATAAAGGGATTTGAACCCACTTACTTTTATATATCTATAGAGCAGTTTCTGAAGTGTTCCCTTTTGTCATTTACAGCGTAAATGACAGTGTGTAAATGTTTGGAAAGTTCATCATTGTGATATAATAAGCACTTTGATATGGTAAAGAACTGTTAATTATATATAACTATCCGAAGCAGTCTGAAATCATGCTTCAGAATAGAATAGACAGAAATCTCATTTCTTAACTTACATGAAATATTGTAGCGAGGACAGGAAAAGACAAATTTTAAACAACCAATATAAAGTCTTATTAATAGAAATAAATAGAATTCTTGAGTTGAGGCTCACAGAGCAAAGGCAAGAGCAGAGGCAGAGAGGTTTAATAAGTATTCCTTGAAGAGGTGAGGAGTTAGTGAAGTTTATAAAAACTTTATTCTTATATCTGGCATACATTTGCTAAAATTGAATATCAGAAGGTTCCACCTTTCATAATTTTAGAAATTAGAATGTTGAGCTATATTACATCTATCTATAAGTAATTCATCCTTAGAGAATGACGAACTTATTTTTCATAATCAAAAAGAGATTCATGTTTTGTTGGGGGATTTTTTTTTTTTTTTGGCCACACCCATGGCATGTGGAAGTTCTTGGGCCAGGGATCAAACCCGAGCCACAGCAGTGAGCCGAGCCACCACAGTGACAAGACCACATCCTTAATCCACTGAGCCACCCGGAAACTCCAAAGAGATACATGCTATGCAGTGCTTTTTCTTTTCACAGCTGGCACTTTATGTGCTTTCATTCCTGGAACCCAAAGACCTGCTGCAGGCGGCCCAGACGTGTCGCTACTGGAGGATTCTGGCTGAAGACAACCTTCTCTGGAGAGAGAAATGCAAAGAAGAGGGTAAGGTTCAAAATCACATAGAGGAAATACTTGTAGCTCAAAAAAGCAAAGTGATTCTGAAAACAAAACAAAAAATAAATAAAAATAAGAAGTTTTATGTGCACCTAGAATAAAGTGGTGGATAAATTAAAAGAGAACTTTGGCAGCCGTTCAGAGAATCGAGACTGCGTCTTCATTTACATTGACCTGCTTCTGTCACGTCCACGGGTTATTCCACACTTTCACATGAGCCAAGTCTTGCTGCTGACCCCTTTGATGAGCACTGTAACTCTTGGTAAATACATCAGACCGGCCTCCCAGTCTCCAATAGAATTGAACTATGAGAAAGTCAAGATGGGATGCCTTCAAGAGAATCCCAAAATGAAATTAGCAGTTAAATACACAGATACCTGTATTCTATTCATGTCTTCCACAAGTACTTATTGAACCCCTCTTATATACTCTTGTGTCCCGGGGATGTAATGATAAACTCCCATTGTCTTCCCACCATGGAACTTGTGTGCAGAGCCTGGAAAAAAAACATCCCCTTTCTATTTGTTTTGCTTTTTTTTGTCTTTTTAGGGCCATACCCACAGCATATGGAGGTTCCCAGGCTAGGGGTCTAATCAGAGCTGTTGCTACCGGCCTACTCCACAGCCACAGCAATGCGGGATCTGAGCCACATCTGCGACCTACACCACAGCTCACAGCAACACCAGATCCTTAACCCACTGAGCGAGGCCAGGGATCGAACCCGCAACCTCATGGTTCCTAGTCGGATTCGTCCCCGCTGCGCCACAACAGGAACTCCAAAATCCTCTTTCTTAGTAAAGGCATAGATATCATCCATAGTAATTTAAGGAAGGTCATTTTCTTTTTCCAGCAGGCATCTAGAAAAATATTTCTGAAAGAATTGTGGAAAAATATGATTTGTTTTTGGCGAGCCAGATTTTTTTTTTTTGTCTTTTTGCCTTTTTTTATGTAGAGCCACACCCGCGGCATATGGAGGTTCCCAGGCTAGGGCTCTAACAGGAGCTGTAGCTGCTGGCCTTCGCCACAACCACAGCCACGCGGGATCCGAGCTGCATCTGCGACCTACACCACAGCTCACGGCAACGCCGGATCCTTAACCCACTGAGCAAGGCCAGGGATCGAACCCGCAACCTCATAGTTCTTAGTCGGATTCATTAACCACTGAGCCACAAAGGGAACTCCATGGCGAGCCAGATTTTTAAGAAAGAAGGCTAGAGCATAAGACAGGCTATGGGTTATTTTCTCCTTCACGGAGGCTGTAGTTGAGTGGCGAGCGCGGGTCGTTAGGAAAGCTTAGAGGGGATGATACTTGCTTTCCGAGCCTGCCTCTTCCGTGTCTGTGGCTTAGACTAATCAGGGAAATCTTCTCAAGCATATATAAAGTGGGATTAACCATCTCATGGAATGATTATTTTAATGACTTTTTAAAATGGTGATAACTTATGTATAACACAGAAATTGTCACTTGAACCATTTTCAGGTGTACAGTTCTGTAGCATAAAAGCACAGTCCCCTCATTGCGCTTCCATCACGCCATCCACCGCCAGCACTTTCCATCTTCCCAGGCTGAGACGCCGCCCGTTTAAGCAACTCTCTGTTTCTCCCCACGCCCGCTCCGGCCGGCCCTGGCAGCCACCGTTTTGTGTTCTGCCTATAGATTGATTCCTCTAGGTGCCTCATACTAGTGGAATCCCACAGTGTGAGTCTTTCTGTGACTATCTGATGTCACTTAGCATAATGGCTTCAGGGTTCATCCAGATGTGTCAGAGTACCCGCCCTTTTTTTTTAAGGCTAAATAGCATTCCATTGTATATATAAACCACATTTTTTTCTCCATTTATCCGTCGACAGACACTTGGGTTTATTCCACCTCTTGGCTGTTGTAAAGAATGCTGCCGTGAACAAAAGCCTCTTCGGGTCCCTGCTTTCAGCTCTTTGGGGTGTATGTCCAGAAGTCTAGTTGCTGGATCATATGGGGTGATTTTATGTTTAATTTGTTTGCCATGCTCTTTTCCATAGCAGCTGCATCATTTTATATTCCCACAAGCAGTACACGAGGGTTCCAATTTCTGCACATCTTCCCCAACATTTCATAGAATTAGTTTGAGAGAGATAGGAAGCGGTCGGTATGAAACATGCCATACGGAATGCAAACTTCATTGTTTTGTAGTCCCTGTGTTAGAAATTAGGCAGTGTTCTGCATTTCAGCGGTTCTGAGCATAGGGGAAGAGGAGCTGCCTTGTAAAATTGTAACTCGCATTATTGGTGAAGGCAATAATACACTGAGTATTTTTAAATTTTAGGTATTGATGAACCACTGCATATCAAGAGAAGAAAAGTAATAAAACCAGGTTTCATACACAGTCCATGGAAAAGTGCCTACATCAGACAGCACAGAATTGATACTAACTGGAGGCGAGGAGAGCTCAAATCTCCTAAGGTAACTGAACCCTCACACCATGTAACAGAAACCATCGATCAGTGTTAGCACACAGTGTACTTACTCTTCCATTTCTTGACAAAGCAAGAAAACACTATATTTTAAAATAGAAGAAAAACACTGTATTTTAAAATAACCGAAAATGTAACTGACAGTATTCCTCTTTGCTAATTTCTCTCATCTGACAAATGATTGTACTTGAATCAAAGATGAGCTAACTTGCACGTTCTGTTGCGTGTAAATGAAAATGTCCAAATATCCTGTTGAATTTTGTGTTATATACATACTGCCTAAGAATTTGCTCCCTCTCTGACCGCAGAATCCAAACATGATTTTTTTTTTTTGAGTAATGCCCACGTTTGAGGGGGTGACTTTTGTGTGTTTTGATGTTATACATCTAAGCGTAATTCTGATTTTCTGCCTTATA
Source organism: Catagonus wagneri (assembly GCA_004024745.2). Lineage (NCBI taxonomy): Eukaryota > Metazoa > Chordata > Mammalia > Artiodactyla > Tayassuidae > Catagonus > Catagonus wagneri. The sequence continues at coordinate 19,202,697 of PVHT020000257.1, read as the reverse complement.
CCATTTCAAGTATGTAAAGAATTGCAGGGGAGCTCTCTGGTTAGGCCTCAGGTGAAGGGCCCGGGGTTGTCCCTGCTGTGGCTCGAGTGCCATCCCTGGCCTGGGAACTTCTGCCTCGAGCACGATCAGAAGGGGGGAAAATAGAATGGCAAAAATCCTTGCAAGTCTTAGTTCTGTTTTTTTCAGTTGGAAAAAGGCGATTTGGGGAGACATTTCATATCAGTATGTATACCTATTTTTGGTGAAAGTTGAAAAAAGTTGATAATTACTATCTTTCTAGTTAGCAGGTACTTTGGTGTTTGTATGTGAAGATTACACAAATTATATTCTTTTGGTTTGAACAGTAGGTGATTGATTATAAAATACATTTGGGTTTGAACCTTTACAAGGTCTTGACCGAGTGAAATTTTAGTAGTTGATGTCTCAGGTCTAAATAATAGAATATGGAAACAGTGAAATGTTTAATGCTTAATTCCTCTGCCAGGAAGGATGCTTCATATTTTGCATAAATTTTAATTCGAGCAAGACTGTGGGTTACTGTTTCTCTCAGCGGCCTCGTGTTTCTTTTCACCAGTATTTTACAAACCCTGACCGAGTAACGTGTTTCCTTTTTTTTTTTTTTTGCCTTATCTAGGGCCGCACTCGCGGCATATGGAGGTTCCCAGGCTAGGGGTCTAACAGGAGCTGTAGCCGCCGGCCTTCGCCACAGCCACAGCCACAGCAACGCAGGATCCGAGCCGCGTCTGCAACCTACACCACAGCTCACGGCAACGCCGGATCCTTAACCCACTGAGCGAGGCCAGGGATCGAACCTGCAACCTCTTGGTTCTTAGTCGGATTCGTTAACCACTGAGCCACGACGGGAACTCCCCAAGTAAGGTGTTTCTGATCGTGCATCTGTGCCATAGGTGCTGAAAGGACATGACGACCACGTGATCACATGCTTACAGTTTTGTGGGAACCGAATCGTTAGCGGCTCTGATGACAACACTTTGAAAGTCTGGTCGGCAGTCACAGGCAAAGTAAGTTGGCATCTTTCTACACTTCGTCAAGTCACCGTCTTGTGTACACCTTTGCAAGGATCAGCCGCTGGAAGGCAAACAAAGATTTGTTTCATTTTGGACCCTAGCTTATTTTGATAGGAGATATCAGAGCTTCTCTTTTAGCTTTTTTCCTTGGCTTGAAAATTGTGCTTCTCATGATAAGGATGTCGTTAGTTTCTTCTTCATTTAAATAGTCTGCCTTGGTGACTTAGCTATTTTAAGATTTTACAGATGTGCTTTTTTTTTTTTTTGGTGTAATGTTTCCCACTTTTATTAACCATCTACGTTATATCTCCTTCCTTTTTAATCTTCTTCAAAAATAGAATTGAATTTTTTTCTGGTAAACTACTTTGTTTTAATAACCTACCTATAGTTTAGAAGTTAAATGAATCACACTAATTTTGACTTACCTCAGGTCCTGTAACATAGAAGTTAATCAGGCTAATTATTTAAATAGGAAATTGAAGGGAAAAAAAAAAAAAGCAGCCCAGGCAATCGGTGTCATCGCATACAATATTACACTTTAATGGTTCTCTTCTGAGTGCTTATTTTTATCTGTCCAATGGAAAATATTTTCTTGAATCAAGTGATTGACTACCTAAAAAGTAATAGAAGAAAGAGTGTGCAGGAGGTGGACTCTGCCATTTAAAATGTTGTATAGCATGTTTATTTGGGGGCAAGAATCTTCTGTTTAGAAGGATATTTATTCCAAGTCAGATGTTAAAAACTTTTAAAAAACAGCTTCATATTTCCATAGTGTAATATTAGTTTTGGATTTATTTCAGGGTTTTAATGTCTGTCTTTACTTGTCTAGAAGTACCTTGCCTGGTTCCTAACTACTGCCTTGGGGCAGATTCAGATGAAATGTGGTATGTAGCCACACCCAACACTGTTGGCGTTCTTTCATTGAATCCATTCCCATGGAAGAAACCAAGCTGCAATTTTAGTATTATTTTATCCAAGAGGCCAGGCTGGAGCTGTCATACTTTAGCAAGAAAGGTTTACTTTCAACATACTTGTTCCTCAGTTGTGTGTGTGTTGTGTGTGTGTGTGTGTGTGTGTGTGTGTGTGTGTGTAATCTGCAATGCTAGTGAATTTATTCAAATAAAGCAATAAATAGCAATGGGATCATGTCATATTGATGTGAAACATTTCCTTTCTAATATGCCAAACATTCCAACTGAGTTAATAACTTGACTCCAGATTTTGACGACGTGCTGCGATGTTCTTTAAATCGTTTTTCTTTCTACCCAAAAGTAATCACCTTAAGTGTTTTTCCAGTGTCTGAGGACATTAGTGGGACACACAGGTGGAGTGTGGTCATCTCAGATGAGGGACAATATCATCATCAGTGGATCTACGGACCGGACCCTCAAAGTGTGGAACGCCGAGACGGGGGAATGTATACACACCTTGTATGGACACACTTCCACTGTGCGTTGTATGCACCTCCATGAAAAGAGGTAAGAGAACGCCCTGCCTGCTGCCAGTTTTTCCTCTGTTACTTGGTGAACCTGGAGCCTTCTGTGTAGGGTTCAGTTGTGCAGTACTGCTGTGTCTCAGAGATAGTGCTAACGTGCTCTTCAGTTAGGCTTTAATTATTCAGCTTCAGCTGTTCTCTGCCGGGAAAACCGTGGGGTTGTGCCTTAAAACTGGGCAGTTGCTTTTATGCTTCCTTCCTCATTTAATAGTGTTCTTGGCCTCCACCTTGAACCTCTCTATTCTCTGGTCTTGACTAATACCGTACTTCATTTTTCTAAATCTTTGATGGTTCATCATCATCATCACAAAAAAAAAAAAAAAAATTGAAGGGAGCGGGTATTTCTGGGAGGGGGACAAATTCAGTTTTTCGGGCGTCAAGCCCGAGGCTTGACTTAGCGCCTGCCCTGCCCCTCCTCAGGCACAAACGTCACAAACCGGGTCGTCTCGGGCACAAGCCGAGGCCTGTGGAATTAACTTATTCTCATTGCCTGTCACCCGGGCTGTTGACATAGCGTTCAGACCCTTACACAGAACCTCCTCTAATTACCATGGTCGTATCACCACCCGCCGAATTAAGGAAGGAACCCTCAATCCAGGTTCCGTAAAGTTTCGGCCAAACCTTCGCTGTTGCTTTCCGCTCATCTTGCAAAAAGCTTCCCTGCGAAAGTCCCTTCTGCCTCCTGTTCGTATGCGTGGTGCTCCCGTTAAACAGACATGATTTCTGTCTCATTTGTCGGAAGAGGTTCTCCCTGAAGAGTCCTTACGGTGAAGCCACTCCAGTCGTCACCGTTAACTCTGTCCGTAGATAGCATCTTCCTTATTAAGAACCACATTACCTTAAGCAGATTTCACTCTAGGTTTGGAAGATGTGAAGCAAAGCGCCGTTTCACGTGTAATCTGAATCTGCTTCGAACAGTGCGCTCTGCTGCTGTTAAAATTGGGGGGATGGGTATCAGGAGACCTGGCATTTCCGTTTCCAGCATGTTCTGACTTCAGTCTCTCGGTGCTTCCATTGTCTGCTCTTCCAAACGTGGAAACTCTTTCTTTACCTGTTTGGAATGACGTAAACTCGCTGGAGTTTCCCGCTTTCCTCTGTGGTCCAGAAGTACCTGGAGTATTCCCGTCAGTCTGGTCTTCACAGGAGTATCACCTGAATAATGTTGGGACAACTTTTAAGGGATTTCTCTTGCCTCTGCCTGGGTTTCTTCTGTGATCTGTGCATCTTCATGCTTCCCGGAGCCTATCGACTAGTTTCAAACATAAGCATAAAAGCAGCCTCTGTTTGAGGATATGTTGAATACTGGTTAATTTTACCAGAGTCTGTGGTACAAAGCACGTATCTTTAGCTTCTTAAATGCCAGACTCCGATTTGTTCTGTTTAAAAACCTTTGTTGAATTTTTGTCCCTAATCGCAAAGGAAAGATGTGTTTGTGATTAAAATTTGGGGACCTGGCCAAGAGAATAAAGAAAATCTACATTTTCCAGACAACTGCTGCCCACTAACATTTGACACATTTCGCCCACCTTAGCACTTTATTTCTGACATCAAGATCTGATGGTGTGTATTCAGAACTGGCTGCTTCTGCCACTCCTGCTGCTATTTATTTCCTTTCTTTGACTCGGTCTTCCTCTCTGCCTTCACTAATTGCAGTACAGTCCTTTTCAGACTCTTCCACAGGACCCTAAGCTGCTCCTGGAGCCCTGAGAAGTGGGGGAACCCAAGAGGCGGAATTCCAGGCTTTCCAGCTGCCTACGCCGGCCAGAGTCACTCAGCCCTTAGAGGTTTAGATAGCCGGGTTTTATGTAGCATGTATTCCTTTTGAAAGCAAGCGCCCCTACTTAAAAAAGGAGAAATGTTTTAATCCCCGCCCCGACTTCGTATATCATGCTTTTCCCGTGTTATCAAAATGCTAGCGCATGCTTTTCTGTTTCTCCCCGCAGGGTTGTCAGTGGTTCTCGTGACGCCACCCTTAGGGTTTGGGATATTGAGACAGGCCAGTGTTTACACGTTCTGATGGGGCACGTGGCAGCCGTGCGCTGTGTCCAGTACGACGGCCGGAGGGTCGTGAGTGGAGCCTATGACTTCATGGTGAAAGTGTGGGACCCCGAGACGGAGACCTGCCTGCACACGCTGCAGGGGCACACCAACAGGGTCTACTCGTTACAGGTAGGGGGCCCGCCTGCCGCCCCGGGTGCCCCGTGAAGCGCGGGCAGCCTGCCTCCCCTGTGTAACCACTGCGCGCTGTGCTGGTCGAGCACAGCCCAGAAGAAGCCCCATCAAATTAGTCTCTTTACCCAGATCTTAAAATTGGCATGAAGAAAGCAGACACTTTGAGATGACCTGAATGATTGGTTTCCATTTCTCTGTGATTCGTTTCCCTGTAAAACACAAATATTTTGTCTTGGAACCTGAGCCTTTGGGTCCCTAAATTTTGCTGTCTTCATTAGTGGGTAGAGAGTCTCACAGGAGAATAACCTGGATTTTAGTAAACTCCTTAGCAGAGGATAAATTTGGCCAAAGCTGCCCCTTTTGCCTTGATAGCTGGAAGTTGATGGGCCTTGTAATTGTCGCTCCATCCCCATTCAGGGCGGAAGTGGAGATTTCTGCTCAGCGCCGCGCCACGGCCACAGCGCTGCTGGTTTGTAGTCACGAGGAAGTAAATTTGACGAAAACTGATTTTTGATTTGTTTTCATTTGGACCTGATATCCCGGAACAGATTGCCGTATTTTGCCATAAATAACTAGGTGAATAGCAAGTTTAGAAAATGGACCTTGTTTCAGTTCCTAAAAGACGGCACTTTCAGTTCAGAAATACCGTTGACCCGGGAACATCATGGGAATCGGGGGCACGGACCCCACCCCCAGCCGCCCCGACTGCAGTCAGGTACCCTCAGTAAGTTCACATCTGGCCCTGGGTATCTCCGGTTCCGCATCCAAGAATTCAACCAACCTCCGATTGTGTGGTCTTGTAGTAGGTATTTAGTGAAAGAAATTGGAGTATAAGCCTGGACTGGGACAGTTGTAACTCAGCTTGTTCAAGCGCGGGTCAGCTGTGTTCCCTGTTCCTTATGTGTCATTTCTTTACCGGTCACCACACATTAGTGATCAGCAAGTTCCTCTGTAGTCCCAAGGCTCACAGATCTTTTCTTGGGGTATTTGTGTCCTGACTGATGGATTAATTACTGTCTATGTCACGAAATACCGACATACAATAAAGGTGTCTGTTAAACTTAGAAAAGATTATGAATTTGGAGGAGAGGGAATAGGCTGCAATTGTATTTATGGTTTGTGATGTGCTCAGACCCTCACTGGATAAAAGAATCTCATTTAAATAAGCTATTAGATTGAGAAAAGAGGTAGCAACGTTATTACAGATCTGGGAAGGGGCAGGTATTTATTGGCTTCGGGTGTAGCTGGGAAGCTGGAGAAGAGGTAAATAGGTATTGTACAGAGTTTGGCTTTGTTACCAGAATGCCGCTTCTTCTAATTCTAAATATTGTTATCTGGCGTCAGGTTCTGATAAATGGAATTTTTATTTTATATACAGTTTTTAAATGGAACTTGCTTTTAAATATCATGAAAGTTATCTGTAGCCCTTTTCATGCCTCCAGGGGCTGTTGATAAGCACACCCCATATCATAAACCACATCAGTAGTTTCGGCTTCCTGTTGGGAAATAAAACTCAAATAGCACTCCATCTCGCAGTGTGGCTAGATGATGGGAATATAATATGTTCATTTTAGGTGTTTTTTTTTTTAAATATTGTTTCTGCATCTAGTTTGAAGCCACTGGCTGTAAAAGTAAGCATTTCTACTTTTTTTTTTTTGGCTTTTTAGGGCTGAAAGTGCAGCATATGGAGGTTCTCAGGCTGGGGGTCTAATCGGAGCTGCAGCCGCCAGCCTGCACCACAGCCACAGCAACGCAGGATCCGAGCTGCGTCTGCGACCTACACCACAGCTCACAGCAACGCCAGATCCATAACCCACTGAGCGAGGCCGGGGCTCGAACCCGTGTCCTCATGGATCCTACCTGGGTTCTTTTCCACTGAGCCCCAACAGGAACTCCCCAAATGAGCATTTTCTGATAGAAGCTTCTGAGAACGTGCCCAGTAGACTTGCTTGATTGCCCGGACATTATCCTAGCACCTCATTTTGTTCCTGGCACTCCCTGTTTCTCACCACCCCCCTCCTGTTCTAGGATTAAGGTCAGTAAATAATCTCACTAATGACCACCCCGCCCCCCCGGTAGTCTGGTAACCTGTGTCTGTTGCAGTTCGACGGCGTCCACGTGGTGAGCGGGTCTCTTGACACGTCCATCCGAGTCTGGGACGTGGAGACTGGGAACTGCATTCACACACTAACGGGACACCAGTCGCTAACAAGCGGGATGGAGCTCAAAGACAACATTCTTGTCTCTGGGAATGCGGATTCTACAGTGAAGATCTGGGATATCAAAACAGGACAGTGTTTACAAACATTGCAAGGTAAATATTACCAACCCACCTTAGAAAAGAAACAGTGGTTCTTTTTTTTTTGTCGCAGAAAGAATGACTCTCCTACAATAAGTCTCTGAGCTTTTCCATTCTGACTTGGCAGAACGAGGCTACCCCTGAGAGAGTGTTTTAAGTTGTGTTTTTATTTTTTATTTTTTGTCTTTTTGCCTTTATGTAGAGCCACACCCGCGGCATATGGAGGTTCCCAGGCTAGGGGTCTAACAGGAGCTACAGCTGCCGGCCTACACCACAGCCACAGCCACGCGGGATCCAAGCCGCGTCTGCAACCTTCACCACAGCTCACGGCAACGCCGGATCCTTAACCCACTGAGTGAGGCCAGGGATCGAACCCTCAACCTCATGGTTCTTAGTCAGATTCGTTAACCACTGAGCCACGAAGGGAACTCCTAAGTTGTGTTTTTAATATAAAATTGGTCAGTCACTTCCTGCATATACAGTAACTCTGTTTAGTCTTAACGTGGAAAGAGATCTCGGCCACATCACAGAAGCAACGCACTCTTCCATTTTTCGAATCATTGTTTTATTTTATTTTTTGCTTTTTAGGGCTGCACTCGCGGCATATGGAGGTTCCCAGTTTAGGGGTCTAACCGGATTTGTAGTCCAATTTTCAATTAAAGAGCTGCCTTACTGAAAAAATAAAAATAAAGAAAGCAAGCATCTCTAATCTGTTAGAAAATTGCTTTGCCTCAACGTAGACCTTTAACCATCTGCTTAAATAGGATGGGAAGGCACCACAGTGCCTCCTAAACTGGAGAAGGAAACATGGGAAAGCCACTAGTATTAAATGATGCACGACAGGGTTAATTTCTTATATCATGATTAACTTCTTTGTATTGATCATAGCCCTTAAAGTGGGGAGTGGACTGTACTGCGGCTTTTTTGCTCACTGATTGCGTCTCTTTGTCGGAATTTTGGAAGAGAGTCCTGGAGGCTCTGCCTATGACCGGGTGGTGGGACACAGGTCTCACGCTCACTTGTCTGCAGCTGGCCCGCCCACGTCGCCCCCGAGAGCAGGGCTCGTTCCGGCAGCCGGAAAGCCAGGCGCATGCCTGTTAGCTGGCCACGCCTCCTGGAAGACAGAACCCTCAGAAATTAATGTTTCAGTTCCGAATAGCTCCCATGCGCTCTTACATCCCCGTGATGTTCAGATACTAAGAACACCGTTTCTAAATGTGCAGCGCTGTACCTGTTTCCTCTCTTGTGTAACCCCCTGTAGCTTCTGCGAATGACAGAGGAACTAACCTGTAGCCATGATTTTTTTTTTTTTTTTTTTTCCTTTCTAGGGCCACACCCACGGCATACGAAGAGTCCCAGGCTAGGGGTCTAATCGGAGCTGTAGTCCCCGGTCTACACCACAGCCACAGCCACACCAGATCCGAGCCGCGTCTGCAGCCTACACCACAGCTCACGGCAACGCCGGATCCTTAAACCCACTGAGCGAGGCCAGGGATCGAACCCATGTCCTCATGGTTCCTAGTCGGATTCGTTTCCTCTGCGCCACGACGGGAGCTCCGATAGCCATGATTTTCTAAGCAGTAATTGAACTCCTTTGGTTTTTGCCCTAGGTCCCAACAAGCATCAGAGTGCTGTGACCTGTTTACAGTTCAACAAGAACTTTGTCATTACCAGCTCAGATGACGGAACTGTAAAACTGTGGGACTTGAAAACGGGTGAATTTATTCGCAACCTGGTCACATTGGAGAGTGGGGGGAGCGGGGGAGTCGTGTGGCGGATCAGAGCCTCCAACACAAAGCTGGTGTGTGCGGTCGGGAGTCGCAATGGGACGGAAGAGACCAAGCTGCTGGTGCTGGACTTCGATGTGGACATGAAGTGAAGCGCAGGAACGCGGCGCCGTCCAGCCGCGTGGGCCACGTCCTCCCCGCCCTTCCCCCTGCAAAAAAAAAAAAAAGAAAAATCCCAAAAAAAAAAAAGGCAAAAAGAAAAGGAAAAGAAAAAAAAACCCCTTGTTCTCAGTGGTGCAGGATGTTGGCTCGGGGCAACAGAGAGAAAAGACCTACAAGACTCCGAAGGAAAAGAGGAAGAGACGAGAAACCCCAACTGACAAGAGACGCTGTCGTCTCGTCCCGCGGAAGGCTTCACTTCGGACCGAGGGCAGCTTTGCAGAACGAGACGTGCTCGATCCAGCCCGGTGCAGTTACTTTCTTTCTTTTCTTCTCCAGCGGTCTGCGGGCAGCGTCCACACCGCAAACATCCTTGCAGATCGTGCTGGCCTGTTCTTCTACCACCGAGACCTGGGAAGGAAGCCGCGGTACCATCCGAACGGCACCGGCGGACCTAACGACTAGGGAGCATCTGCAACAGGAAGTCATTTTTCTGGAGTGGAAAAGCTAAAAAAGAAAAAAAAAATTTTACTGTGAATTGTTTTTGTACAGTTATCATGAAAAGGTTTTTTTTTTTTTTTTTTGCCAACCATTGCCAATGTCAATCAATCACAGTATTAGCCTCTGTTAACCTCTTATTGCTTCCACATACACTCTTCAACGCCTGTGTTGCTCAAAGGTGGCAAGTTGTCCTGGGTTCTGTGAGTCCCACGATGGATTTAATTCTTGATGCTGGTGCTAGAAGTAGGTCTTCAAATATGGGATTGTTGTCCCGCTCTGTACTGTACTCCCAGTGGCCAAACTTATTTATGCTGCTACATGAAAGAAAGAAAAAAAAAAGCAAATTATTTTTTTTTTTATTTTTTTTCTGCTGTGACGTTTTAGTCCCAGACTGAATTCCAAATTTGCTCTAGTTTGGTTACGGAAAAAAAAAAAAAAAGACTTTTTGCCACTGGAACTTGAACCATCTGTGCCTCTAAGAGGCTGAGCATGGGAGAGTTTCAGAAAATAAAGTGTGGAGTTTGCCTGCAAGTAAAGAATCGAGAGTGTGTGCAAAGCTTATTTTCTTTTATCTGGGCAAAAAATTAAAACACATTCCTTGGAACAGAGCTGTTGCCGCCTGTTCTGCGGAGAAACTTTTTTGAGGGCTTGTGGTGAATGGATGAACGGACACACGAAGAAACTGACAACATATTTTAAAAAAAGATAACAGAACACAAAATGAAAATAAAGTTGCTGGTCAGTCTTAGTGTTTTACAGTATTGGGGAAAACAACTGTTACAGTTTTATTGCTCTGAGTAACTGACAAAGCAGAAACTATCCAGTTTGTGTAGAAAAAGGCGTCACAAGCAAACAAGCAAAATGAATGAAAGACATGGTTTGCCTCATTCTCCAAGAGCCACAACTCAAGCTGAACTGTGAAAGTGGTTTAACACTGTATCCTAGGTGATCTTTTTTTTTTTTCCTCCTCCTGTTTATTTTTTTTGTTTGTTTTATTTATAGTCTGATTTTAAAACAATCAGATTCAAGATGGTTAATTTTAGTTATGTAACAACCTGACATGATGGAGGAAACCAACCTTTAAAGGGATTGTGTCTATGGTTTGATTCACTTAGAAATTTTATTTTCTTATAACTTAAGTGCAATAAAATGTGTTTTTTCATGTTAGTATGCCTGTTTCTTCCACTGAGGTGGTAACACTTCATTATAAATACTTAGGGGTTTTGTCTCCAGTCTTTGAAAGAGCAAAGCCCTGGTTTCCTTGCACGTCCCCCAGAGCGTGGCCTAGAAATCGATGCTTCCAGGCCTGTTTTCTGCATCCAGACTGGGGACCACAGGCAGCAGGTGCACACAGTACAGGAAGCTGCTCCCCTCTGCTCCGCTGGGACGCTTCAGTCTGAAACCTGGCCTCTCAAAGAGCCACCAAACTTTCCTGGTAGTTACAAATAGAATTCCCATCAAAAATTCACTTTTAAGACTTGACCACATATGGGGAGTGCTTACCAGGAACTTGCTGTGTATTCTCTCTGAAGCTCCCGCCCACGCCTGAGAGGAGGCCGTGTTCTTTCCAGTTCAAAGATAAGGGCGAGGCCGGGGCTCACGCGGGTCAGGTGTTCGATAACCTGGCCGGGCGCCGGGATTCTCACCCGTGCCCTTTAAGGGGAAAGAAAGCTACAATTTTGACAGACTGACACACGGTAAGGGCGGGGAGGAGAAAAAGGTCATTTGCGAAGGTATTTTCAGGCTCTTGGGTTGCCGTTTTATTTAATCCACCTAGTATTTTATAAAGGGAGGAAATGTAGTTCCCTTCTTCAGATCTGGTGGCCTCTGAATCAAGGTCCCCGCCGCGGCTGTTCCCACCGCGCTCCCAGCCGTCTGAGCCGTGGGTGAAGACTGGAGACATAAGACACGTGCGTGCTGCTCGGAGACTGGGTGTCCCCCACTCCTCAGGTACGTGGCCTCGCCCCCTGGGCAGCAGTCCTGTGCCTCATTCCCAGCGCTCGCGGCATCCACACCCGAGAACCGGACCCGCCGTCACGACAGCTCCCCAGGTGGGTTATGGACACAACCTGGAGAACCGCTTTCCTAGGGACCCTTCCAGCGCCTTCGGCTGTCTCACATTTCCGCCCACAGCCCTGCAGGAGCACAGGGACATCAGAGAGAAGGGACAGATTGCGGGAAAAGACAGAAAAACGACTTGGTTCAAGACAAGGCAAAAATTGCATTAGAGTCTTACTGTGCAGGTGAGCGCCGGGCCTCCTCTGGTGACCAAGGGGCGGGGCCCAGAGCCATGACCTCTGTCACCTTGACACCCCGGAAGCATCCAGAACAAGGTGTGCTTCTGCTTGGGGGTCTTGAAACTGCTTGATTTCTTACGATGTGAATGGGGCTTAACTACAGTACGGCTGAAGGACATTGTCACCCATAACAATAAACATATTTTAGAGACTAGCGTGAGTTCACAGGCAAATAGGCCAGGATCCAGATCTCAGTTTTTGCTTTTTTGTTTTTTGTTTTTTTGTCTTCTTAGAGACTCACCCGACACATGGAGGTTCCCAGGCTAAGGGTCGAATCAGAGCTGAAGTCGCTGGCCTTTACCACAGCCACAGCCACGCGGGATCCGAGCCGCGTCTGCAACCCACACCACAGCTCACGGCAGCGCCGGATCCTTAACCCACTGAGCGAGGCCGGGGATCCAGCCTGTGTCCTCGTGGATGCCAGTCAGATTCGTTGCTGCTGCGCCACGACGGGAACTCCAGATCTCAGTTTTGTCCGGTGATGGGACCTGCATCATCAGATTCCTGGACCTCGTGTTCGCTCCTCTCCTGGTCTGTGGAGAATCCCCACCCCCTGCAGCTCCTGTGGGGGTGAAATGAAACGTTGAAAGCGCGTGTTGCACTGATGGCACTTGTAGCCCAATTAAGTGGTAGCTACTACTGCAGTGAAGAAAATAGGCCTGAATAATGGTAACTTGCTCTATTTGGGAACAATTGAAGGTATCTGTGACTCATTCGGGTCTGTAATAAAAATAGCCTTTCCCTATATATAGCAATTCGCTTTTTTTTTAAGTGGAGCCACCCAGAGTTCTCATTTTGAGTCTCAGGGAATTCTTGTGAGGTAGACAGATATTGGGGCACCTAACGTTGCTTTTTGTGTCTACTTGGTTCATGAAATATTGTTTATAAATAAATGCCTGCCCCCCGTGGATCTGCTCTCGAAGGGGAAAACGTTCACCTCATCCTAATGGAATCAAAGTATTGTCATTGAAGCAAGAGCAGTCACGGACGGAACCCTGCCTTGTGGCCTCCTTAATGCAGAAATTCACCACCTTAGGTAACTGAATTTTCAGCTCTTTCCACCAGAAGAAAGGCAGTCCCCACTTTTAGATGTTAAACGAGTTCCCGAAGATCAAACATTGCCTGAAACTAAAACGAAAATTAGGACACGGAGTAACCCATAAAAGCCCAGAGCAGGTGCTCAGTAAATATTGTCGAACGAGCAAAGAAAATTTACTTCCTCTCCCCCCCCTTTTTTTTAATCGGAATTGTTGATAATTGTGACACTTGGGCAATCCCTTACCGCTATTTAAGAACCGTAGCTATTTCATTAACTTGCAACAGCTATAGGCCAAATGGTTAAGTGAATGTTTCAGTCTGCTTGTTTCATTTCAAAAAGTAATGGGCATTTAGCTAATTGTATTAATATTAGCTGGTTTTAAGCCGTTTTCCTATGCCTTTTGAGTTAGTCTGTACAAAGCCTCCTTTCTGCTCTGAATTGATTGGAGGCTACGATCAAACAACAAAGACCTCTGTACCTTTCTCTTCCCCGAAGTAAAACAGGATCAAGGACGGCTTCCCCAGACCTGGGCTGTGCCTTGTTTTTCCACGCTCTTTTCCCCGACACCTGCCTTGCACGGACACCGAGCGGAGAGCAGACACCCGGCACGGCCTGCCCGGCTCCCTCCTGTAACTCCTAACGCTCCGTATTAATAGAAACCGGAAACAGCACCAGCGAGCTCGCCGTGCGTTGTTTTGGATGACTTTTCGCAACACAGCTTTATTCATTTTCCTTCTATTAGTCACCCTACCTCCGGGAAAAATCGGTCAGCATCGCAGCCTGGACTCCCTCAGATTCAGCAGCCAGCAGGGTTGAACCTTGCGTTCCGTGGGGGTCCCTGGCTGCAGTTCTAGGAGAACCTCCGTTTGGAATTCGACCCACAGTGAAAGTGGTTTAGTGTTGCTGACGAACCAATTTGAATAAACCTTCTGTGGCAGGTTGTTTTGATGTCCCCCGCTCGCTGCGCGTTGGAGACAGGTCACGACTGTGCCTGTGCGCGTGCGTGCACGCGTGTGTATGCATGTGTGTGTGTGTATGTGTGCACACAGCATACGTATACGAGAATGTACTGGAACCTGGGAAGAAGCCTCTTGACCTCAGGGAGGCATAATAACATTTCCGGTAAGTCTTCCAGCTCGTCCTCCTTGGGGGAAAAGAAAGGGGGGGAACGAGCCACATGAAGGAAACATGTTAGTGGCCAAAGGGAGACTTCCCGTGTTTTCAGTGCGACTCCGTGCAGGGCGTGTGTTCACACGAGGTCCTGCGTTAAGCAGCCATGTGGTCACGAGTCGTCGAACAGTCTTTTTATTGTGGCTCTGTCCGCTGCCCAGGAGACAGATTTTTTTTTTTTTTTTTTTTTTTGCCTTTTGTCATTTTAGGTCCGCACCCGCGGCATATGGAGGTTCCCAGACTAGGGGTCTAACAGGAGCTGTAGCCGCCGGCCTTCGCCACAGCCACAGCCACGCGGGATCCGAGCCGCGTCTGCGACCTACACCCCAGCTCACAGCAACGCCGGATCCTTAACCCACTGAGCGAGGCCAGGGATCGAACCCGCAACCTCATGGTTCCTAGTCAGATTCGTTAACCACTGCGCCACGACGGGAACTCCAGGAGACAGATTTTAATTTCCATCCAAAGTGGCTGCACCCAGTTCCCCTTTGGGGCATGGATTTGAACAGTGAACGAGCTTGTTCAAGGTCTCATCGTCCATCCCATTAATACCAGCGATACCCAGGCAAGGCAGGTCCTTGCTGGCTTGGTTCCTCTGCTGCCTCCTGTTTCTAGGTGGAGGAGACCGGAAATATCAGAAGGTCATTTCAAAGGTTCTTCAAAGGAAGGAAAAGCACCCGGAGCTCAAAGGACTCAGAATGGACCTTTCTCCAAAGTGTAAAGTATAAAGAAATTCTAAATCCAGTCCGTAGGAGGATGCGCTGCTGAAACGAAAGCCTGGCGACTTCCCAGTTTGCAATTGGGTATAAAAATAGTAGCAGAGTTTCTATTTCAGATGAGTTGATTCTCCCCAGGATTCTTAAGGACAAGGAACCACTGAGTGGACATGTTGATGCTTCGTTCTTTGCCTGGAAAATCTATGGCGGCAAAACCTGTGAAGACGGTTTATCTCGGGGTTTTGTTTTGCTTCGGCAGTCATGCTCGGCAAAAGGAAAATTACGTTGCACTTGCAAATCAAAGGTTCAAATATAATAGACCACAGAAATACACTGCCAATTTACTATTTTTCTAGGAGATTCGTAGATTATAAAAGAGACATCAAACCACTACTCACCATAAGGGGAAGGTTCCTTGCAAGATTTTTAAACTTATCTTGGTGAATCCCATTAGGAGTTCAGCAAAGCTCCTGTGCCTCCCCAAACGCGGTCGGCAGGCAGTCTAGGCCCCCTGCTCCCGTGCACCTTTCAATCCGAGGATTCTCTCCATTTATAAGGAGATTTTGAATAGTTTACGTCAGTCTAGCGAGGCCACAGTGAGGCACAGAGATTAAAATAAAACTGCATGCAGCTCTGGGAAGGCTCATATCTGGGTTTGGAATTTTGGGATTTGGGCTTTTTGGGTTTTTTGCTGCACCCGTGACATATGGAAGTTCCCGGGCCAGGGATCAAACCCAAGCCACAGCTGTGCCCTACGGCACAGCTGCATCAACGCCGGATCCTTAACCCACTGTGCCGGGCCGGGGATCGGAACCCGGATCTCAGCAGTGACCCACCGCAAAGGCGACACCAGATCCCTCACAGCGGGGACTCCACGGGTTTGGGTTTCTTACAGAAAAGAAAACACTCACAAAATTAGATCCAAAAGTGAACGCTGAGCGTGAATCAGATTATACAAACTTACCGAGGACTTGGTAACGCAGATCCCTTTTTTCTGAGATCTCTTAGGCAATTACCAGACCTGCCTGAGAGAACTGCCTGACTGCAGCCTGCCTCCTCCCCCGTACCTCCCAGCGCCCCGGCTCTCGCAGGGAGCTGTCGGAATGGAGGGCCCTGAAGCTCAGCTTCATTCCGTTTCAGGAAAGATTCCCCTCCGCTCTCCCACCCGGAACAGCCCCATCAGTAAATGGGTCACATGCCATGGGGATTACAAGAGATGCGGTGTATCGAGCCCCTCGCATGGTGCCTGGTACGCAGGAAGTGTTCATTAGCGGGTTGCACGTATTACCGCTAATGGGGTCGCTAGCTGCTGTGGTGCCACGATTATAACAGCCTGGTAACCAGTATTTTATTTTATTTTATTGATTGATTGATTGATTGATTGATTTTTGTCTTTTTGCCTTTATCTAGAGCTGCACCCGCGGCACATGGAGGTTCCCAGGCTAGGGATCTAACAGGAGCTGTAGCCGCCGGCCTTCGCCACAGCCACAGCCACGTGGGATCCGAGCCGCGTCTGCAACCTACACCACAGCTCACAGCAAAGCCGGATCCTTAACCCACTGAGCAAGGCCAGGGATCGAACCCGCAACCTCATGGTTCCTAGTCGGATTTGTTAACCACTGAGCCACGAAGGGAACTCCGTAACCAGTATTTTAAAATCTTTCATTATTCATTTAATCTTCTCCACTGTGCCGTGATATATGATGATTCGTCCTGCTGTACCGAGGAAGAAACGGGTCCAGAGATAACAGGTTGCTTGCTCGAATCCGAAAAGTTAAGAAGAAAACAAAGCAAAACATGTGATTCCAACCTGGGCTCGTGGCTCCAATGCCTGAGCCTTGGACCACTTTACTACAGATCGATTCACAACTGCCTCCAAATATGGGGAGATGAAGTGTGTCATAGGTCACACACAGGTCACGCCAGCCAATGACGCAGCCTCGGTCCCAGCCTGCCCCCTCGGCGGCCACATAGAGCCACGGAGGCAGATAAGGGCCTGGATTTCCACTTGGGAGGCTGAAGAGCCATGTGTACTACATTGTACGTAGTAGGAGATTTGGCTGTAGTGAAGCCCCTTTTATTGGAAAAATTTTTTTTTGTCTTTTTGTCATTTCTAGGGGCGCACCTGCGGCATATGGAGGTTCCCAGGCTAAGAGGCCAGTCGGAGCTGCAGCCACCGGCCTACAGCTAAAAACAAAAAGAAAAACAAAAAGCAACGCAGGATCCGAGCTGCATCTGCAACCTCCACCACAGCTCACGGCAGCACCGGATCCTTAACCCACTGAGCGAGGCCAGGGATCGAACCCGCAACCTCATGGTTCCTAGTCAGATTAGTTAACCACTGAGCCACGATGGGAACTCTGAAGCCCCTTTTATTGGAAAACTGAATCCTTTTTTCCATCTGGAAGATTGGAATCATTTTTTGACTCTAAACTGGAGTCAAAAGAGAGGGCTTTCTATAAGAAATTCACCCAGCCACGAGAACGTATAAAAAGTGGATACAGTCGTGCATTCCAAAAGAAAGGTAGGGGCAAAAAAAATGCTGTTTTTACTTTAGTTACACAAGAGTTCTTTTTATCCGTCACCGTGGATGCCTTGGTGCCCCCCAAACCACCAGGCAAAGCAGGAGCAAGCATCTGCGCTCTCATGATGGGTACAGGGGAGATCCTCAATAAATGTCAGCAGACGTCGTTACTGTCGCTATTGTTGCTATTATTATTATCAAGAAAGACGGTTGTATTCAAATTCTCTCTCAGCCATGCGTGGGACTCTAGAAGATTTAAAAAAAAAAAAAAAAAACACTCTGAACCTCTCCCATCATCCGCAGAGGAGAAAGTTGGGAAAATCGCCGAGCTAGCACAGCGCCCGGGACAGTTGTGGCTGATGAGGTGCCTGCCGTCCCGGGCAGTCCTCTTGGGTGGCATCACCACCACAGCGGCAGAGGTGGCGCTGGCTGGGTTTGCATCATTGCAAGCTTAGTCCGGAAGAGGAGACCTGTAAGCCTTCCAGGGCACAAGGCCCAAACCGCCCTCCGCGGTGGGCCAGGAGCCTGAGAGCAGTCCCCCGTCCCCCGTTAGAAAGTAATCCGGTCTAAAATGACAATTTTCTTTTTCTCCCTAAAGACCTATGTAAATTATAAAAAGTTAGAGACGTTAAAGATGTTAAAGAGACAAGATCCCTGGAGTTCCCGTCGTGGCTCAGCGGAAACGAATCTGTCTAGAATCCCTGAGGACGCAGGTTCGATCCCTGGCCTCGCTCAGTGGGTTGAGGATCTGGCATTGCCGAGAGCTGTGGTGTAGGTCGCAGATGCGGCTCAGATCATTGCTGTGGCTGTGGTGTAGACCGGCACCTGTGGCTATGATTTGACCCCCTAGCCTGGGAACTTCCATATGCTATATGTGTGGCCCCAAAAAGACAAAAAACAAAAAGAAAAAGAAAGGAAAGCAACAAGATCCCAAAAGGGGAGCAGGAGAGGAGAGCCAGGTAGACCAAAGATTTCACCAACTCTGGTCTCCAGGTGAGCAGATGAGAGGAACTACAACCTAGCGTGTCCTCCAGTGGGGGACACCGTGGGAAGCGAGCTGGCTCCTTAGGTGGAAGGCAGGGCCAGACTTGGGGCGGCTTTGAACATCAGAGCAGAAGTGGGGGGGACCGCCCTTGGGAACCCTCAAACCGCGCCCCCAGCGCACACAGCAAATTTACAAGAACTATGCAGGGGGCGAGACCCGAACCGAGGACCCAGCCTTGGGCAGAGGCAGGGGGTGAGGCTCGGAAGTGAAAATGGAGATTGTCCCGGTCTGCAGGTCTCCGTCGCTGAGGATTCCGCCCCAGGGAAGTGAACCACGGTGGGTTGGGGATACGGTGTCTCTGTGCACTGACACAGCTCAGCCAGGCCAGAGTTCCCCCAATGAAAGATGACTCCGTACCCAGTCAAAGGAGGGGCCCTCCTTATTGAGCCCTAAGCTATGCCCAGGGCCTCCCCTGGGTTTTAGCGTCTGTGTCTTAAATACGAACAGAGAGTCTAGAATCACCAAACCTCCAACTGGAAAGACGAAGCCAAAACCCCACGAAAAAAGAAACAAACTAGAAGAACAATAATTAATACCCCCAGAAAGATAAAATATGCATCTTATGTCAGAGGAGCGGGATGCAGTTTTCTAAAGGCCTCATGGAAGTGAAAATATAGCGGAAACTCAGAGAAAAAGAAAAACCTTCAGTGGAAAATCAAAAGTGAGTGAATCAAACAGAAATCGAAGAGATGGAAATGAGCAGAGAAAACCTGAAGGACAGAGGACTGGTCTGAGACATCTATCATCTATTTCAGAAAAGAAAACGGCACAGAATAAGTTATTCAAAAGCAATACAAGAACAATTAGCGGAAGTGAGGAACAGAAAACCCTTACTTTGAAATGGCCAGATCAGAGTCTTTTGAATAAGTGAATGAAAATAATCCATGCCATGAGTCGTCATTATAAAAGTCTGGAGCACCCGAGCCAAAAAATCTAAAAACCCAAAGATGCTAAAACCTCTGGAGGGAACGATTCAGGGTTAAAAAAAAATGAGAGTTGGAATTTTGGACACAGCATCAGAGCAACCTGAGCTGCTAGAGGACAGAGGTCTTTTTTTTTTTTTTTCTATTCTCCCATTCTCTTTTTAGTTAATAGGTAGCTGGATGGATAGATTTTGTTTTATTTAGCTTAAGATTTATTTTTTACAATGATTTTTATTTTTTCCATTATAGCTGATTTACAGTGATGTGTTAGTTTTCTGCTGCACAGCAACGTGACCCAGTCACACATCCATGTGTACATTCCTTTTTCTCACATTATCATGCTCCCTCATAAGTGACCAGACATAGTTCCCAGTGCTGTACAGCAAAATCCCATTGCTTATCCATCCCAAAGGCTATAGTTTGCATCTATTAACCCCAAATTCCCGCTCCCTCCCCCTCCCTCTTGGCAACCACAAGTCTGTTCTCCATGTGGCCTTTGAAATTCTACAGGCAAATTATTTTCAATTTAGAATTGTTCACCCAGCCAAATGACTGAGCAAGTGAGAGGGAAAATAAAGACCTCTCCAGGCCGAGGACACCAAACACTACCTCTCACAAACTCTGTCTTTAGAAGCCATGGCCAACAGAGTCCAACAGGACAAGGTAATAAACCGTGGATGAAAGAAACCACGATATACAGGAAACAGGGATTTCAACACAGAAGAGGGGTGAAGGGCGTTCTAGGAGGCTAGACAGGCATTTGGGTGCAAGAAGTCCCAGTCTATGTGTGAGCGGGGAGGGCCTAAGGAGAAAGGCCCCAGAAATGATAAATCATCACCCTATCATGATGGAGTTTGAGAGAAAAAAAAAAGTTCTTGGTATTCAGGACATCTGATGATCACTTCAGAAAAATTCTAGAAGGCTCAATATATTAAAAGCTATGCAACACATAAAAATAAGACTTTTTTTTTTTTTAATGTCTCCATCTGCAGCACATGGAAGTTCCTGGGCCAGGAACTGAGTCAGAGCTGCAGCTGTGACCTATGCCGCAGCTGTGACAATGCCAGATGCTTTAACCCAGTGTCCCCGGCCGGGGATAGAACCTGCGTCCTGGCGTTGCAGAGACACTGCCAAT
Organism: Catagonus wagneri; assembly: GCA_004024745.2. Classification (NCBI taxonomy): domain Eukaryota; kingdom Metazoa; phylum Chordata; class Mammalia; order Artiodactyla; family Tayassuidae; genus Catagonus; species Catagonus wagneri. The sequence goes on along the minus strand of PVHT020000257.1, from coordinate 19,182,467 downwards.
CCAATGGCACCACAGCAGGAGCTGCACGACGATTATTAATCCCAGATAGTATGGGAAACACTTGAGCATAGTTACTAGGTACACCACGTAGCCCTGAAGTAAACCATATTTATGCAGCTATAAATATGTAAATACTAATTAACGATTGTGCTGAGATGTACGTGGGGGGGAGAGGAGGAAAGTGGGATTGGGGGAAAGAATTACATCCTCATCTACCATCATTAGAAGTTAACGTCTAAAATGAAAAAAAGAAAACAACAAAAAACACTAGGACAGAAGAGGACAAGCAGGAAAGGGTGGGCAATAACCATCAGAAGAAACAGCTAAAACGTTTGCTTTGTGCTGGTGTCGGTGATATGCTTTACTTCTTGGGCATCACTCTGCTAAAATATATATATTTAGCTTTTTAGGGCCACACCTGCGGCATATGGAGGTGCCCAGACTAGGGACTGAATCAGAGCTGTGGCCTCCGGCCTACACCACAGCCGCAGCAACACCGGATCCTTAAACCACTGAGCGAGGCCAGGGATCAAACCCACATCCTCATGGGTGAGAGATTCATTTCCGCTGTGCCACAAGGGGAACTCCCTAAAAAAAAAAAGATATATATATATATATATATCTTTTTTTTTTTTTTTAAGCAAAGCTGAAAAAATTCAGTGGGGTGGACTTCAGAAATAACAGCATTTCTTGACCTGTGCCAGTCAGCATCCATTAGCCAGGCACTGATCAGGCTTGTCACGCGAGTTACCGGATCTAATGGCACAAAAGAGGGGAACTCTGGAGGAGTTCCGCAGGCTGTGGGGCAAAGGACCGAAGCGTTCTATCTGTCCCCATTTTGCATCCGTGAAAGGGGCCCAAAGATAAATAAGCCCGCTTATTAGGCGGATGGAGGACTGAACGGATGATCTTGACTCGAGTTCTTACCGAAGGGTGCTTTCTTTTTACCACCAACCCTCAGTCTCAAGGTGAAAACTAACTTTCATTCGGGTCTGGAACCAGCAGGGTCCGGCTGTGACTTCAGGTTCTGATTGGAGAGGGTACAGATGGATGGACGGACTGAGTGCAGGCACCTGTACCAGGAGGACTCGCCACTTTTGGAGCTCCCAGGGAACAGCCGTCCGTCCCCTGCTAGTTGAGAAGAGATGACGGGAAAACAGGCAAAACCAGGCCAACCCATCATGTCTTCTCAGCCAGCAGTGCGTTTTACTTCCACCTGCTCCCACCAGGTATCCTGAGCGCTTCCTCTTTTTGGAAAAGCTTCTCATTGACCCAGTGAAAACGACTGATTTTTTTTTTTGGAAAGTCAAGTCTCGAGTAGCTCTTTTGGAAACCCTGTTTTTTTTTTTTTTCCCCCTTGAAATGCCAGATCAAAATTTCAAAAAGGCCAGGGAGGGGCCCATGGAAGGGTCCAATGAGTTGAAAGAATTTCCCTCGTGTCTGTCTTAGGTCCTGCGAAATGCACCGCAGACCTCGGAGCCCAAAGGTGTGCCCCCCGCCCCCCGCCATGTCCGTACCTGGAAAGTGAGCAGCGTGAGTTAGTCTGGGTGTGGCCAAGTCCCCAGCACAGCTGTGACATGCATGCTGTCACTGTTGCGCCACCCCTGACCTCCCAAACCTGCCAGAACCAGACAGCCGTGCTGCTGTGGGTTCTTCTGCCCCAGCTGGCTAGAGAACCAGCGTAAGGCTCAGAGGCCTTGCGGGGCTTGCTGCTGTCAGCCCAGCTCTCTAGGCTGAGTCCTAAGAACCACGTGACAGACTACGGCCACCTGATCCCTTGGAACCCATCCCAGGTTGCCGGCAAGCCCGCAAGCCACAGGCATCTCACGTCCGCCCTTGGCGGTGTGTGCTGCTCAGGTCCCAAGCCCCTGGGCTATTCACGCATGTATGTTTCACCGTGGCTTTCTGGTTGGTGCTCTAAACTCTTACCCAACAAGATTCCTGAAGATTTCAAAGCGACTAGAAGGACCATGGGCAAGCTTTTCTATTTTGAGAGCTGTTTTACCATCCCTGGACACCTGAAAATCAGCAGTTTGTTGAAGTGGGCGATTTGGGGGTTTGCTGAAGTCATCGGTGACTTCCTGAGATGTATCCGTGAAGGTTAAGAGTGTGTGAACAGATCAGGCCTAGGATCGCTACTCTTAGGGAAGTTTTTTTGTTTTGTTTTGTTTTTTAAATTAAAGCCGCCATCAGAGGCCCAGGGTCTAAGTCAGTTAACCAATTCTGCTCCATAACGATGGCTCCGATGACAGATGGACTTCACTCTTGATTTGCTGCTCCCGGAAAGTGGCCCAAGTTCCCACACAGGTGTGTCTTGCTGGAAAAGAAAAGCCAAGGAGAGAAACGTGGTGACATTTCCTCTTCTCTCAGAACCCAAGTCCTTTGCTTTTGGTGAACACAATTCTTGGAAACTCCTAGGAGAGGGATTCTGGTTCTGTGCTCCAAAAAACCTCCCACCCCAATAGCCCCCCACCCTTTGCACGCACGCACTTGCACGCGCACACACAGACACACATACATACATACACACCCACCCTCCATCCTGAGCCTACACACTCCCTAGTGTTTCTCTTTTTTTTTTTTCCACTCAGCTAAGGAGTCATTGCAATGGGGAAAATAAATTAGAACTAAATTAGACTGGGATTCAGAGTCCTGAAAGCATGACTGCCAATGAGCATTACTGGTTGTTTTATGTCTCCACTGCCGAGGGCGGGGGGCTGGCCTCCCACATCAGGGCCTGGCAATCTGGCTAATCAGTCACAGAACAGGAATCTGGAGAGAGGTCCAAATCTGCTAAGATGGAGAGTGGTTTCCTTCAAGGTGTATCGTCTCTAAGGGAAAAAAAATAAAATAAAATCACTTACCTACAGAATAGACTCAGATAGTGGAAAAGCTCCCACTTCACTCTCTTCTCTTGCTCACCCTGGAGAAATCCAAGTTAGAAAACCTCCCATTTAAGATAATCAACAGAGGAGAACCACAGATCAACTTGGGCTAATATCAGGAGCAGGGAAGACCGATTAACAAATTCATGAATTGTGCTGTTTACACTTCTATTCCTAAGGTTAATTATGCGATCAAGTAATAGCTTTTGCCTTGATTATGGGGCCCTTAGGAGAGAAAAGTGTCTTTCCATTTTACAGGCAGGTTTGCATTTCAGTCCTGCACTGAAAGCACAGGAACTGAGCTCAGCAGGTATCACCTCTACGCAGCTACAGTCAAAGGAGGGGTTCGTTAAAAAAGAGACAACAGGGCCCAGACGAGTCACTTGTGCTAAGTTCATGCCAGCAAACTGAGACTTAACACCTACTCTGATCGTAGTTGCAGCTCTCTCCGCAAAGGAATCTTAACCAGTCCGTCTGGATTTTCCCAGCCAGCACCAGTGAGGTAATTCGCCTGATAGACGCCTCCCATCCCCTTTGCCTGGAACAATCCATTCTTTGCTAGAATGACTTCCTCACCTGCCTCCTTCCGCCTACGGAAGGCTTGCATTCAGTGCAGCTCTTCCAAGCTTCTATTTGCTAGATGGAATGCCGCCGAATTCATGAATGGTTGAATAAAGCCAAAAGCCAATAAGATCTTTAAAGTTTGCTCAGTTGAACTTTGTTTTTGCACAGGGTCAGCCTCAAGACTCTGTATGTCAACAGAAATATAATTCATACAGGCACTAACATCCGCCTGTATATTTTCCTCTCTCTCGGCTTTGGACTATTTGTACTGACAATTCTTTCCAGATGCCGTAGCTCAGAGAGGCAGGGCCGAGTGTCAGGTGTTCTCCCCATTATTTCCTATTGGAAAGAATCAGTCAAATTAGCTCCTTGGCCCTAAATATATGAACAGAAACAATAAACGTCACCGACATTTTCAGGGGACAGTTTCAGCAAGGTTGTTCCAGGTCCTTGTTAAAAAAAACACAGGTTACATTTTTTGACTATTAGCCCGTGGTAAGCACCTCATCTGAATTAGTTCAGGTAATTTTTACAATAAGCCTATGAGGTGTATGGGAGCAAAAACTTGCCTCCCTCAATGTCTCTGGCACCTGGATTATTTCAAGCAAAAAACAATCAAGGTGCAAAAGACTCAGGAGGAAATTGGACCTTCTTGCTAACTGCCTAAGGGAATTCACGGAGGACCCGTTTCGGGAACAGAGCTCGCTCCAGAGAGATCTGCAAAGAACACGGGCTCCGTGTGGTGGGGAAACTTGGGCAGGGCCTACACATCAAAGTCTGGGTCCCCGCGACCCAGTCTCTGGTCTCCGCACGGCCCAGCAGATATTGACTTACCAAGTACTTGCTTTTCCAGCTCCATGTGAATTGCCTTCCTCTCCCCTGAAATCCCAGCACAGTGGCCCCAACATCCTCTTTTGTCTTCACTGAAGATGGCAATTGAGAGGAGGGCCACTGCCTTACTCCGTGTTCCTGGGTCTCTCTCACGTCTACGCGTTACTCAACTTCCGGACGATTTTTCTCCAGTTGATCATTCCCATGTCGATTTAATTCTTAGACCAGCCAAAAGCACCTAGAAGGGTCGAGGAACACGTTTTTGCTCCCAGGCAGTAGATGCAATCGTTGCCGTCCACTCCGCTCTGCAGGTGAGCAAACACAGGCACTGAGAGATCGCGCCACTTGGCCAGGCGCGGAGCGGCCAGTTAAGTCAGGATTTGAACCCAGACAGTCTGGGTTCAGACTTAACTTCCACACTCTATTGAGTCTCCTTTGGGGCCCCAAATCCTCACGCGCGGTTATTTCACCAAAATGGAGAAGCAGCGCCTAGGAGGTACACCGTGCTGTTTGTTATCTTTTACTGAGGTGCGAAAGTTAACCTCTTCTGACTGCCATCGCTTTGGGTAATCGGGACCCGGAGGCCTTAAAAAGAACAGCGCGTGCTGCCGAAAGGGTTTTGGAGATGTGACTAGACATGATGTCTGACGTCAGGCTGACTCCCCCTGCCTTGTGGGGAGCTCTGGGCTGGACCACGTCCTCTTGGCAGCTTGGCCAGGGCTGGACAGATGCAAACTCTGATTGACAGTACGGGTGATGAAGATATGGCTTATTAGCCAGTTGAACAAGGGCGCATCACAGAACACTCTGAATGAAGAGCAGAGAGTGTACCTAATTCCCTTCCTATCCTTTTTATTTTAAACATTTAAAAAAAATTTTATTTACTTATTTTTTCTTTTAGGGCTGTGTCAGGGACTGAATGTGAAGCACAGCTGCCACCTGTGCCACCGCAGCAGCAATGCCAGATCCTTCAACCCACCACACTGGACCAAGGATCGAACCTGAGCCTCTGCAGTGACCCAGGCCACTGCAGTCAGATTCTTAACCCACTGGGCCAAGCGGGAGCTCCACGTCCTATCTTTCTTTTCACAAGGTCACCCACTGAAAAAGAGAGCAGGTGCGTCCAGCAGCCGTGGGTCAGGGCTGCAGAGCCAGACTGAACTACATCAATTCCGGGCTCTGCCGTCAAAGGCCAGGGAACTTCAGGTGTGTTCCTTCATCTCCCTGCATCTCAATGGCCTCACCTGGAAAAGCATGTCTACCTCATAGGTTGCCATGAAGGTGAAATCGAATGATCGTGGGAAAGAAATTCAAAGCGGGGCCCCATCCCAGGGAGATGCAGAGTCCCAGGCTCCATCCAGAGGCCCAGATCAGCATCTAAATGACTTTGGGGTCACTCACCCAAGTGGTCCTTTGCCAAAACTACTGAAGTCATAGTCAAGTGAGACACAACCTCCCGGCCTGTTATAATCACATAAAGTCACATCACCTGCCATCAAAAAGCCTCGGTGTCACCCTTCCAGGAAGAAAGTGTTAGGAGGCTGAGACCTTGGAAATGAGCCACCAGGCCCAGGTATGACCTCCTTCCTCTGCCTCTACAGTTCCTCATTTTCTAAATTCTCAGAGATGAAGAGAAAAACCCCTGAAGGAGGCCTTGGAGACTCTCCAGGGAAACCAAATCGGGGAACACAAACAGCCGTAAAACGTGCAGCTTTTGCATCCAGCAATGATGGAAGCTGGCAACTCTGGCCAGCACCTAAACTAGGACAGCCATTTGTTAAAAAAAAAAAAAAAATACACCAGCACAACCCAAATCTGCCCAATCATGGCTTTTAATTTAAGTGTACAGTTACTGCTCAAAAGTGCGTCTCGGGAGTTCCTGCTGTGGCTCAACGGGTTACGAACCTGTCTAGTATCCATTAGGATGCGGGTTCCATCCCTGGCCTCACTCAGTGGGTTACGGATCCAGTGTTGCCATGAGCTGCGGTGTAGGTCGCACTGTAGCTCTGATTCCACCCCTAGCCTGGGAACCTCCATAGGTTGCGGGTGCAGCTCCTAAAAGGGAAAAAAAAAAAGAGTCACCAGCCTTTAAAGAGCCACTCTCCTTCAAAAGTCTGTTGAGAATGCAAAGGGTTTGAAGATTAGTGTTGGCGGTGAGAGCATTTGACTGCCCAAGTAGTCAATCTCCCAGGTACTTAGATATTTCGCTGCGGGAACCGATGTTCATTAAACTGTAAGCAAATTAGCGTTCAAGCCCAAGATATCTAGGAAGACATAATTAGTGTACGGAAGCCGGCCACCTTCGTCAGACTTCTCTTCATTGAGACTCTTTTACTTCAGAATTAAGCCCTTGCACAAAAGAAAATTATACAGCTGCTTTCCGCAGGCTGCTGCTGCTGCTGCTGTGTTTGGTCGCACTCAATTTACAATGAAATGAAGCAGGAGCTGGCAAGGCTGCATTAAAGCCTTAATTTTCCTTTTGGGTTTTACCTCCATTTTATCTGTAGAGGAAGCTGGAATGGGTTGATATACTTGTTTTGCTGGTCAATAAATAAAAAGGCTACTTTTACCAAGTGAACGCTGAATTGCCCGGCTTGCTCCAGAAGCAGGGGAGGGCCCGCCATCCTTCAGCAAAATTGATGTGGAGAAAAAACATTGCTCCCTGTTCGGCTGCCCAGAAGTTGCCTGGTTCATGCCAACTCTTGACACACCCTGGGGTCTGCCCTTCCAGGCCTGGGTTCCTGGCACTATTTTCTGGAAACAAATGAACTGAACTCTCCCGGGAAGAGAAATCTCATCAGACACTGGACCAACCCAGCAGCTCCAGGACGAGTTTCCCACGTAAGGCATGAAATCACGCCAAGCACCCCCTTTTTTATAGTGAGCCTGGGAAGTGGGTGGGGTTTATCGCTGCTTCACCAATGAGCGAACAGAAGCACGCGGACCATTTGAAGGCAGTCACCCAATCAGAGGGCAGAGATTGGAGTGTAGCCTCCACCTGGGAAGGAAATCAAAGCTGGCCCTCTGCCCTCTACCCAGTTCCAGAAAGTCCTGAAAGCTGGGAAAGGTTTAAGATGCAGGAAGAAACTCTGGCTGTGACTTTTGAGGGAGAGAGTAGCCAGTCCGAAAAAATGCAAGAAGTGGACATTCGGGAAAGCGTGGGAGGAAAGGAAAGAACGAGGGAGTCCCAAGAAGGAGGGAGCAAGGTGCGAGGGACGGAAGGAAGGTCACGGCCTCACCTTCTGGGTGTTGAGTGAGGTTTCCGCGCCTGCTCCCGCTCCTGTTTGAGTCAAGAACCTCCGAAACTCGCTGGAGCCCTGAGGGTGGGGACCGTGGCCAGGATGGAATATGGAGGGAGGTGGCACAGAAATTCCTCCATCCTGGGATTCGGGGCAGAAGGGAGTCCCCTGATCTGGAGACAAAACCCCAGCTAGGGCCGGGGACCCCTCCTCATTTTCCCGGACCCATGCACCAGAGGGCACTTCCTGGGTACCTCTCCCCGAAGCAGCAGGAAGCCGCGGGAGACCCCTGGGCTGGGGTCCCCTGGTCTTTGGGACAGAGAGGGGCTGGGTGTCCTGCCCCGGCCGGGTCGCAGACTTCCCCACCTCTGACAGCTCCTGTTGGCTTGTTTCCACCCAACACCCCTCTTCCTACAAGCACCCTAAAGTGTTTTTATGTCCGTTTGATAAAGTGTATATTTTAAATTTAATTTTCTCAATGGCTCTTAAGCTCCTGTCACCAAGCCTTCGTATCACTTGTGGAAACACTCGATGGGGTGGGGCGGGGAAGGAAGTAGAGCGAGAGGGGAGATGAAAAGTCCTTTCTGTCAAGGTCATCGAAAACAGGGAAAGGCTGCCGTGGCGCCGTGGCTTAAGAATCTGAGCGCAGTGGCTCTGGTCACCGTTGGAGATGCAGGTTCAGTCTCCGGCTCAGCACAGAGGAGTAAGGATCCAGAATTGCTGGTCTCGGTCTTCGTGTGCTTGGGGTACGGCCTTAAAGTTATTATTATTATTATTGTCTTTTTGCCTTATCTAGAGCCGCACCCGTGGCATATGGAGGTTCCCAGGCTAGGGGTCTAATAGGAGCTGTAGTCGCCGGCCTTCGCCACAGCCACAGCCACGCGGGATCCGAGCTGCGTCTGCAACCTACACCGCAGCTCACGGCAACGCCGGATCCTTAACCCACTGAGCGAGGCCGGGGATCGAACCCGCAACCTCATGGTTCCTAGTCGGATTCGTTAACCGCTGAGGCACGAAGGGAACTCCCCATTCCTTTTTTTTTTATGGGGGAACGCTGCCCCATTGTAAGGATATATCAAATTTCATTTATCCATTCATAAGTTGATGGGTGTTCTGACTTCGGGGCTGCTGTGAATAATGTTCCTAAGAGCATTGGTGTTCAAGTGATGTGTGAACAGATGTTTTCATTTCCCTCGGGTATATGTACCTGAGCGTGGAATTACTGGGTCATATAGTAACCCTACGTTTAACTTTTTGAGAAGCTGTCAAACTGTTTTCCAAAGTGGTTGCGTTATTTCGTCACACACACACCCCCGCTGCCGCCCCAATGTATTAGGGTTCCAAGTTCTTTTCAAAAACACTTTTAATTTTTTTTTAAATTTTAGCCATCCTCGTGGATGTGAATCATATTATGATTCCAGATTCACATTTCTTTAATAACTTAAATGGTGAATGTATCCACGTTGAATACAGTTTCCCCCCCCCAGTTTCATTGTGGTATAATTGACAAAAATTATGTATTTGTGACACGTACAACTCGATGTTTTGATATACGTATACGCTGGGAAATAATGACCACGATGAAGATAATTGACATATCCACCCTCCCAGATGTCGAGCAACTTTTCATGTGCTTATTGTTTTGTTTTGTTTTGTTGTCTTTTTTTTTTTTTCGCTGCACCCACGGCCTATGGATGTTCCCAGGCTAGGGGTCAAATCGGAGCTGTAGCCACCGGTCTACACCACAGCCACAGCAACGCGGGATCTGAGCCGTGTCCTTGACCTATAGCACAGCTCACAGCAAAGCTGGATCCTTAATCCGCTGAGTGAGACCAGGGACCAAACCTGAGTCCTCATGGATCCTAGTCAGATTCGTTTCCGCTGAGCCATGATGGGAACTCCTTCATGTGCTTATTGGATACTTGTTCATCTTAATGGAAATATCTATTCAAATCCTTTGCCCATGTAACATTTTTATTGGTTTGATTTACTGATGAGTAATAAGAGTACTTTCTATATTCTTTAATATAGCCCCTTATTAGGTGTACAACTTGCAAATGTCTCCAGTTCAATGAGTTGCCTTCACACTTTTTTAATGGTGCCCTTTGAAGCCTCAAGGTTTTTGAGGATGTCCAATTAATTACTTAATTAATTTTGAAGTTTAGTTTTTTGTGCTCTATGAGTTGTATAAAAGAAATCATTGTTTTCCCCAAGGCCACAAAGAGTTATGCTCATGTGTTCTACCAGGAGTTCTGTGCATAGTTTTAGCTCTTACATTCAGTTAAATATGTAAGTGAGATACATTTTTGTGTAAGTAGGAAATCCAGCTTCGTTCTTTTGCATGAGGATATTGCCTTAGCATTGTTTGTCAGAAGGACTATTCTTTCCCATTTTTATCTCGACACTCTTATGGATGACCAACTGACATTAATGTAAGGGTCTGTTTTTACTTCCTTTTTTTTTTTTTAATAACTACCATTTTCTTGTTACAAAAGAAATATTTGTTCGTTGCAGATGTCTTGGAAAATACGACAACCAACAAAAGGGAATTATATGAAAACATGCTGTAATTGCATCATCTAGAGCAAATCAGATTTTCAGAACTTGATTCCAAAGTATTTCTGAAATATTTTTTCTTGTAAATCAAAAGCCTGGGGCGGGGGCGTAGCGGGTGATTCTGATGGTGCAGCCAGAGCCGAGAACCGCAGAGGTCCCCGTGGGCTGTGCAGATGTGCTCAGGTGAGCGCTGGAGATGAGAGCCCTAAAAGCATCCTGGGGAGTTCCCACTGTGGCTCAGTGGTAAGGAGCACAACTAGTATCCACGAGGACGCAGGTTCGATCCCTGGCCTTGCTCAGTGGGTTAAGGATCCGGCATTGCCGTGAGCTGTGGTGTAGGTTGCAGATGCGGCTCGGACCCCGCGTGGCTGTGGCTGTGGTGAAGGCCGGCGGCTACAGCTCCTGTTAGACCCCTAGCCTGGGAACCTCCATAGGCAGCAAGAACAGCCCTAGAAAGCAAAAATATAAAATAAAAAAAAAAAAAAACACATACCTTTTTTTTTTTTTAACTCACTGCAAAATACACCCAAGCACAAGAGCAAGGAATAAATAAAAGTCGACCCACTACCAGCGATAACAACAGCTAGCATGACAGCCCACATCCTCGGGGGTTTTCCTCGGCATGGGCACATAGGTCATCTTTTCAAAAGGTGATTTCTGAAGGAAGCTTCTTCATTTCTTCTCCGCGTGCCTGTCCTTGACCCACTTGCTCCAAATCAAATGTGTGCAGCGGACCCATAAGCTTATTGGAGGAAAAGAACATCTCTGCTTCAGAGACTCACGGTGACTGGAGCGCCCTGGTGGCCTAGTGGTTAAGGATACGGGGTTGTCACTGCTGTGGCACAGGTTCGATCCCTGGCCCGGGAACTTCCTCATGCTCCAAGTACCACCGTCCCCACCCCCCCAAGAATTCTCCATGAGAAACATAAGGAAATGACACATCTTAACATACATTTCCGAGATTTTCTTGTGTACCAATGTGAGCTGTCAGATGTGCCTCCCAAGCTTCCAGGAGGTTACTGTAAAGGACAGCCTCCGTCCCTTCTTCGCTTTAACCATCATAGATGGGAAATCCCGTCCAAACTGGAGGATGCTGGAAGGGGAGCAGTCCCTGGGAGAGTGAGATGCCGACGGGAGCAGAGGGTCAGGGGCCGAGAGCGAGGCAGGAAGCTTTCCGGAAAGGCTCAGGGCGCCTCCCTTCAGCCTCGCTCAGGATCCAGCACAGCCCTACAGCCCAGATGCTGCACTGGCTGCGGAAGGTATTTCAGTGCAAGTTTAACAGCCCCCGTTGTGGCGCAGTGGAAACAAATCTGTCTAGTATCCGTGAGGATGCGGGTTCGATCCCTGGCCTCGCTCAGTGGGTTAAGGATCCAGCGTTGCCCTGAGCTGTGGTGTAGGTCACAGATGCGGCTCGGATCCCGCGTTGCTGTGGCTGTGGTGTAGGCCGGCAGCTGTAGCTCCGATTCCACCCCTAGCCTGGGAACCTCCATATGCTGCGGGTGCGGCCCTAAAAGCAAAAAGCAAAACTGAACAAAAGTGTAAGTTTACTGTGATGCTCTGAGGATGGATGGGGACCTCCCAGCTCTGGTGGCTGCTAAGAACCTCTGTGTCCCAGGCCACCCCACCTCCTGCTCCAGGTGGCTCAGCGACAGCAAAGGATGGATGAACTCTCCCTGCCCAGGAGAAAGGGCCGGTAATGGGGTAAGGCTTCGCCATCGAGGGCAGCAACCTGGAGCCTTTCTTCTCCAATCCGACTTCACACAGCAGCGAAAACATTTATCTGAAGGTCCTTTGATTTTAAACCTTATCAATCAATGTGCATTTAAAAGCACCAGATATGTGTTTCTTGTCGAGGGCGAGCAAGATGGACTGTACTGGGAATACGAAGGACGCTTCCTTTACGATATGGTGAAATAGAACACACGCTCCTGCTCTCTGCTGTCCCCGTGACCCCAGCGCCCCCAGACTCTCAAACTTCGTCTCTGGGAAGGACGCCAGGTCAAAGGTTACAGAAGCGGGCTGTAATCACAGCCCACGCGGTTTTACTCCTGGTTGGCAGACAATTTCACCGCCACGCAAGTCAATAAATACAATCCAGCATTTTAGTAAAAAAACATAAACGCAATACGGTTAAACAGAACTGAAGTTGTTGTCCGTGAGTATTTAACTCTGATTTCCTCTTTTATTTTAAGAAAAGTATTTTCACCCTTCCCTCTTGGTTGGGCCAAGTTCCAGACCTTTCAGCTTCACACTGTGTCGGTTGATGTAAGGAACAGAAATGCTGGAGAGTGACCTCCCACGATGTCCAGGGAAGTTTGCAGGCCGGCATCAAAAAGCCAGGACCTCCCAGGAGCACAGACCCGGTCAGGCAGCCAGGCCTTGCCGCGGCTGGAACAGGGCACAGGAAATGGAAGGATCCAGTGGAAATCTTGAGACAGGGTCCTCTTGCTGCCTGTTTAGCAGGTGTTTTTGTTGCTGTCGTTTTTGTCTTTTTGCCTTATTTGGGCCGCACCCGCGGCATATGGAGGTTCCCAGGCTAGGGGTCTAACAGGAGCTGGAGCCGCCGGCCTTCGCCACAGCCACAGCCACGCGGGATCTGAGCCGCATCTGCGACCTACACCACAGCTCACGGCAACGCCGGATCCTTAACCCACTGAGCGAGGCCAGGGATCGAACCCGCAACCTCATGGTTCCTAGTCGGATTCGTTAACCACTGAGCCACAACGGGAACTCCTAGCAGGTGTTTCTTGATCCTCTGCCCTTCCTGACACGGCCCCTCTCTGCCTCAGCTTCTGGGATCCCAGCCTTCCTGTGACCTCCCACACGCTCTGGCCAGGAGGGCCTAGACCCGATAGATTGCCTGTCTTCTCTTTCTGACTAACTTGGCTTCTCCCTGGGCTCCTCTTGGCCCCTGCTGTCCTGTCCGATATGCAGATGGGTCTGTTCTGCTTCTGGTTCCATTAAGCCGCTGATGAATAATCTCACTCTTCCCCGACTGAATCGTTAGAAAGAGAGAATCAGGAGTTCCCTTCGTGGCTCAGTGGTTAACGAATCCGACTAAGAACCATGAGGTTGCGGGTTCGATCCCTGGCCTCGCTCAGTGGGTTAAGGATCCGGCGTTGCCCTGAGTTGTAGTGTAGGTCGCAGATGCGGCTCGGATCCCGCATGGCTGTGGCTGTGGCGAAGGCCGGCGGCTACAGCTCCTGTTAGACCCCTAGCCTGGGAACCTCCATATGCCGCGGGTGCGGCCCTAGATAAAAGGCAAAAAGCCAAAAAAAAAAAAGAAAGAGAGAATCAGATTGCAGCAGTGGCCACCATTGTCTGGGACAAGAGCAGTTCTGTGCCAACTTGGAGGTCACTTGGCCAACATATGGGTTAGCTGTCCTCAGGCCGGTGCCCACCCCACAGCTGTGGGGGCAGGGGGACAAAGGCAATAAGGCCGTCTTTGGCATCTCCCTAGGCACAGTGCCATGACGTCCGTGATGGACCAGGCAGGTCCAAGTCAGGGACACTTGGCCTCTTGTGTTTAGCTTTTCTCCTGCTGCCTTGGACTGGGGTCCGTCAGGACGAGGCACGGGTCTCCAGCTCACAGCTGCTCCCCAGTTCATAGCATAAAGTCAGGTTCGCATCTATTGAATATATATATATATATATGTATATATATATATATATAAATTTTTTTTTTTTGCAATGTTGAATGTCACAGGAAGGATTTTTTCCCCCTGCACGTCTTTGCTTGGTTAAGTCCTACTCAGTCAAGGACCAGTCGGGTAGATTAACTTCCAGGCCACCTTCCATGCTTGGTTATTTGAACTTCTCTGGAATCCTGAAGCAGTCTGGGTAGACGTCATCATGTGGTTCGCCTTTATCCTGTCGTGGTTTATTTAATCACTGTAGCCAATAGGGGTCATTCAAATCTTTTGAAGGGCTACGCCTTATTTGGATAGTTTTCCTTGGCGTAAATCTCAAATTCCCATCGAAGGACGCCTTCCATGTCCTAGACTGGCACCTGAGTACAGACACCGACTTATAATCCGCGGGTCAGAGGCACTCACGCAGGACTTGGATTCCAACTTTCATGGGAAAAAGAAGCAGGACCTGGACCATTCTTTCTCGGATGATGAGGACGGATGCTCGGATGCATCTGGCTCGGATAATGGCAGATGTGATGTGGTTGCTGAGCCAGCAGGGGTGGCCATGGCTTCCCAAATCAGAGGTTCCTGGCTGTGGCCACGGTGGTGTGTCTTTTGGCACGGTCTTGGAAGTCCAGCCTGGAGCCTGTTTCTTCCCAACGATTTTGTGAGCTCTTTATAAACCTTAATTGACCCTTATACCCTTCAGCTAACTAGAGTGGATCATGTTGTCTGCAACTGAGAACCTTGACTTTTTTCTCATTGCATGAAGTCAGGAGCCACGCCGTGTCTCTTCTTGTTCCCCTGGCACTGAGCTCAGTTGCAGGGCTTTGATGAGTGTTTATGGAAGTGACTTCGTCTTCTACATAGGCTTACCTGGTCACCACTCTTTCTAACTAGTTAGTATTTCTGCTGAAGGCGGAGTGTTCTTTCGAGAGATCTTGAGATTTGGGCGATCTGCTTATGCAGGCGTTCCATCAACTGCTGGGCGCTGCATACAATGTTGAATAAGAGGCAGTCTTCTTTCCTCCCTCAGACCACTGGGGAGATCTGTCATTTCATTTTATAAACGTGGTTGGTAGCTCCTGCTAGGCAAGGGAGGCGGCCATCCTAAGCTGGGGTATGATGGAATGCTAAAAATACTGTCTCCATTCAAACGTCGTCAACCCTGGATTATTTCTCCCTGATGGTGAGGAAAACAGCTTTGACCAACTTCTAGGGGCTGATCAGCTGAAAGCCATTCACACGAGACTGGGGGACTTTTTTTTTTTTTTTTTAAATGTGGCAGAATCTTATGTTCTGGGAATTTATTTCGGACAACATGATGAAACAGAACTGGAAAGACTTGACTCGGTTGGATCTGGGGAATCCACCCAGGCTCTCTCGCCTGCCCCTCTGTTCAAACCTTTCCTCTAATGGTCTCAGGGCTGGAAATAGACTCTTTATCCAGCGGATTAATGTAGATCATCACCCAGAGCGGAGCTGCCCGAACCAAAATCTTTCTGAAAGTTGGACATATCATTACGTGTTTCATTTCCCCAGGGGAACCCTGTTGGGAGACAGGGTTTATAGAAAATCAGAGCAACACACAGTGGACGAGACGAGGAAGGAGAGAGAAAATAATCGGTAGCTGGAAAGCTGAAAAGATAGATAGAGCCTAATCTGCTGACAACCCTTGGAGAGTTTTTAATGTGTCTCTATTTCCTCCTTGGCCTGGAAAGAGCGACTTTTCTTTAACTCTCCTGGAATCCCAAGTTTCCTCAAAGAATAGCCATTCTTGGCAGTTACTTCTTGCCAAACGCGGGGCTAAAAGCTTCCACCGCTTTATCTTATCTAATCCTCTCTCTGGTTTGTGTTTGAATCTCAGTGTTAACAGATGAGAAAACAGCTCAGAGGCAGCAAAGAAGGAAATGCCTGCAAGTGTGTGTTCCCAAACTTCCTCTTTGTCCTCTTCAGCCTTTCGAGGGACTCCAAGCTTTCGCATCCTTACCCTGCTTTAAAACTAAGTCCCTTCTGACTATTTTCAATGCCTAAGTCCTAAGGTGTAAAAGTCCACCCATTATGTGCTTAATAAACTTATTCCGTAATAGAAAATCACACGTTTGCCATGTAGGCTGGTTGATGGGTGTGTGTGTGTGTGTGCTTGTGTGTGTGTGTAAATGCTTGCTATGTGCTTCTAAAACATGTCCTCAGGGGGAGTTACCAGGTGGCCTAGCAGCTAAGGACCTGGCCTTGTCCTTAGCTTGCTGTGGCTTGGGTTTGACCCTTGGCCTGGGAACTTCTTCATGTCATGGACACGGCCAAAAGCAGAGAGATGATAGATCGGTAAACAGATAAAAAGATGGAATTAAGGGTCTGCAAAATAACATCTAGTGTCTTTGGAGCTTTTTGTTGACTCCATGACCTGTTCTTAATCTTGACTACAAAGCTGTGAAATAGGTATTAGTGTGATATTTTACACATCAGGAAACCTTAAAAAGGATAAGCAACGGGCTGCGATGGGTAAGAGCAGAGCCGAGATGGGCTGGGGCGTCTTCAGACCCGGGTCACCACTCAGCTGCCAGGACAGTCCCCGCTGCCTCTGCCGCAGCGGCTCCACTGAGGAGAAGGGCCCCTTTGAAGTGACACGACGGGCAAAAACAGGCCAAGGAAAGCTCGACTGTAATTTCCCACAAAAGGCTAAGTCTTCAAAACAGGCCACAATTAAGCTTCCAGGGGCATGAGTGCTCCTTACAGTGAGTTTCAAAAACACAATAGCAGCCAAATGGCTGTTCTTTAGAGCAAGCGGAAGAACAAAGTGTAATTTCACAATTTAGACCTCACTTTTTACATTTTTTCCAAGTAGCTTTCTGGGAGGCCCTGTGCATTTTGGCGGTGGCTGGTACTGACATGTTCTGGCACTTTCTGCGCCTCCTCATACTGCGTGCGGCCGGGGCTTCACGGGCTGCTGGCTGACACCCCCTCCTTGGCTGATTGCTGCCTGTCTCCCCACTCTCTGCAAACGCCCCACCGCGAAACTCCCAGAGAAGCTGTCAGAGCCGTATTTGTCCACATCAAGGGATGGCAAAACGCTCACATCTACGTGCGCCAAAGTCTGAGGCTTCATTTGCCTAGTTCATCCGTCCCGCGCACGTGATTTTCTTTCAAGGGAGGCAAAATAACATTGCAAACCCCATGTTAGAACAGTGTTCGATTTCCAGCCTTCACAACAGCCGGCCTCATCACCAGACTCAGAATTTGTTCAGTGAATTCAGTCTTATAATCATAAGCGTTTGGTAATGCAGAGTCCCTGTGCACAAGCTTTTTTTTTCCAGATCTGAAAATTCTCTCACAGGTAAAGAGAACCTCCCTGCCCCAAAAGGGGGGTGGCGACAAGAAGAGGGTTTATTCCATTTTCTCAGATTCGTTGTCTAACTTTTTTTAGGTAGACAGTTTTTGAACAGGGCTTGGGTAGATATGGAAAATATACAGGTACCCACTTGTATGTACGTACGTATGTATGTATGTATATGCATGTCCCTCTCTGTGTACCTATTTTCACTTAAATTCTCTGAAAGAGGAGAACTAACCCCACCCTCCTTTGGTTACCGTGTTTAGCATTAGAAATTCAGGTAAGTCAGGACTCGAAAAAAAATCTCATTTAATTTCCAGGGATTTTTAAACCAGGCCGACAAAGGAATGATCTTTTACAGGAGCGCAGACAGATGTGCTTGCACTTGGCAGCCTAGAAACTCTGAGATAGTATGTTCAAGGACTACAGCGTGAAAGAGAAGCTTGTGCTGGATTGTGGACTGGTGGCATAGGCCGGTGGCTACAGCTCTGATTCAGCCCATAGCCTGGGAAATCCCGTACGCCTCGGGCGCGCCCCCCGCCCCACCCCAAAAAGAATGAGTGGTAAATGACAGCACCCACGTCATAGGGTTTCTTAAAGGAGTAAAAGCGGTAACATCTATAAGGCACTCTACAGAGTGCCTGGTACCACAGCACCTCGGTACTAGCAGTTATAATAATTAGGCAGTTTAAAAGAGGTAACTGGATTAAAAGAACGCTTACTTCTAGGTGGGAAATAAACTCGCTAAGCCTATTAGCTCCAAAGGCAGCAGAAACGGAAAACGCCAGTAGAACAGAAAAGGGGTAACTCCTGAGTGGGGAACCTTGCCTCTCCCATAAGCCGGTGACACGGAGGGAGAAGCATCCGATTCTGGCTCTGATAAGTCCGGGAAGCCATCCTGGGCGGGAAGGCAGTGCCGCTGCTGGTTGCCATGCCAACGCAAACGTCACCGGCCCACCCACTCCCTCTCCACGCGTTTGAATAAGTAACGATGATAATAGCAGGCACTAAAAAGGCTATTTTTTTTTTAAGTTTAATGGACTTCTGTCAAAAGTCTGCTTTTCAGAAATAACTGCTGTAGGCCAGATAAAGATTTGCAGAGTGCCTAAAACAGGTGGAGTGCGGTCACAGAAGAGAAATCTTCAGTAGATCGATGAAGGGACTCTTAGGACCTGGGGGAGGGCGGAGGGGAATGGCGTCAACCTGACATCCCAGGCTTGACGAGATGCAGGTTGCGGTGTCAGAAATGAAGCTAAGCTTAGACAGTCCTCAAGCCGCCTTCTCCAGCCCCTTGGCCTTCGTCGTGCCTTCAGTGCTCCTTGAATATTCCCAGTTTGGTGATGGTGATGTGTGTCTCAGCCTTTTAAAAAAAGAAAAAAAACCTTGATCGAAGATTTTAGTTTCCCATAATCGATCCTGACAAAAAACCATAAGATTTATATTGGTGAAATATAATAAATAATAACCAAAAGTAGAACCAAATGTCTGAATCACATCCTTATGTTAGAACACGATGAGCTATTAAAGACAAGACAGTCCAAGACCATTTGTGGTTTTGGGAAATCATGGTCTATTGGTAACTGAAGCAAGCAGGTGACAGAGCAAGGATTTGGTCAAATCTGAATTTGATGTATGCAATTTTATGCAAATATATGCATAGGAAAAGCTAGCCGGGTGTTCCTCTAAAATGTTAAGGGTTATTTCAGGATGATAGGATTACAGGTGGTTTTTAGTTTTGTTTTGTGCCATCCTCTGTCTTCAAAAAACACTTTCTGGGGATTGTATATCTGTTCCATAATTGGGGGAAGATCCAGTCCCTATTATACACAGAGAAGCAAGGGATTGCCTGAGAAGGAAGAGCTTTGGGTGGTGGGTGGAGATATGGGGGGAGCTGCACGTGGCGCCCAGGCCCCCTCCTCACGCTGGACACCTGACGTCACGGCCGAGGAGTCGGCCAAAATGACTAGATTCAAATCTGAGGTGACCCCAGGCTCTCAAAGGATCTGTCAGCTCCCTGAAGAAACGGTTCGCCCTTCTTGAACTTGGCTTTGCTCAGCCCCACTATTAATAGTGTTTCAGCGTCTGCAGTTGGTCTGCCTGCATATTCTGGCCCCAGAAATGATGACAGATGCTGCCCAAAGGGGAGCCAGTTTTCTGAGTGAAGTTGGGGTTCAGGGGGGCTTTTTGGGCTTGTGGAAGCTCCACCTTTGCTTTTACTAAATGAGCCACCACCATCACCTCGTCCTGTCTCCCTCCACGCCCTTTCTGTTCCCAGGCCCGTGGAAGGCCACGTGAAAAGCCACCAGAGACGCTGTATCCCAATGACGTGTGGAGCATTGCGTAAGACTGTGACTGTGCTGGAGTTCCTGCTGTGGCGTAGCGGGTCAGGATCCGACTGCAGAGGCTCAGGTTGCTGGGGAGAAGCTGGTTCGAGCCCCATCCCGGTGCAGTGGGATCTGGCATTGGCACAGCTGTGGCATAGGTCACAGCTGTGACTCAGATTTGATCTCTGGCCCGGGAAGTGGCCACAAGTGTGGCCAAAAAATAAATAAAGAAATAAAGAATATGACTGTGTTGATGAGAAAAGTCAGTTCTAAGAGATGGACATATCCTTTCTGCAGTATTTCTTAAAGTTCAGCCCTTCAACCATATTTCCTGGTTAGAAAATACACATTCTTGGGTCCACTCTGGGCCCACCAAAATCAGAATCTTAGGTAATTCTCCGTACCCTGGAATTGGAGACGTTCCCCAGGAACTGGAAAAGGGGAAGAAAGAATGCTCAAGGGTCTGGACTAAGCAGCGCAGGCGGACACCTGACCGGAACTGGCTGCCCATCTTTGTGCGCTCAAATCTTGAGAAGTGTAGGAGTTCCCGTCGTGGCGCAGCGGTTAACGAATCCGACTAGGAACCATGAGGTTGTAGGTTCGATCCCTGGCCTTGCTCACTGGGTTAAGGATCCGGCGTTGCCGTGAGCTGTGGTGTAGGTCGCAGACGCGACTTGGATCCCGCATTGCTGTGGCTGTGGCGAAGGCCGGCGGCTGCAGCTCCTGTTAGACCCCTAGCCTGGGAACCTCCATATGCCGCGGGTGCGGCCCTAGAAAAGGCAAAAAGACAAACAAACAAAAAATCTTGAGAAGTGTCATTTATTGAGTGCCTACTGTATCAGGGATACCCCTGCCGCTTTAGGTCCTTTGTCTCAAATAATCTTCTCTGCACCTGCCCAGGGGGCTTTATATCTAGATGAGAAAAGACTAAAAGAGTTTGCTAGAACTGACATAGAAGTCCTTTTATTTGAACTTGACCCCTGTAAGTTGCCCCGTGTCTCTCTCTTCTGTTTTCTCTTCTTTCCTTTGCAAACCTAAACTTCATACCCTCTCCTTGGTTCAAACAGAAAAGGGGGTTTTTCTTAGAGGTGAACCTGCCAAGACCCTCTTGCGCTGGTGGCCCGTGGGTAACCTCTCTCCTGGGGCCCTTCCCTAAATGTTTACCCTCAAGGCTTTAACCCATGGGAGCTCTGGCTGCATGACCATGCCGTGTATAGAGTAGGACCAAGGATGGATTCGGCATAGGGTGGGCTTGAACTTGAACTTGGGCAAGTGCTGAGTCCCAACTCTCCCTCAGTGGCCTTCATTACCATATATTACTATAGTGCATTTAGTAATTCACCTTAATCATCACGACAATCCAGTCCGCCAGCTGGGTACACAGTGGTTAAACGGCTTCTGCAAAGTTGTTCGACATGTATGTAACAAGGCTAGCATCTGAACCCAAGCAGTCTTAGCTCCAGAGTCTGGGTTCTTAGCCACTATACTATATAGCATCGCATATATTAAGAAATGATTACACACATAAATTAATTTTATAGTTTCATTCTCCTCTAGGCCTAAGCTGCTTTTACCCTTTTTGAAACAATTTTATTGAAGTATAGTTAATTGACCAGGCTCTGATCATTTCCGCTGTACAACAAAGTGACCCAGTCATATATACACACATTTCCATTCTCGCTCTGATTCTTTTCCCACAAAGATCTTCACAGAACACTGGGTAGAGTTCTCGGTGCTAGACAGCGGGTCCCCACTGTCGTTCCATATGCCTCAGTGTGCGTATGCCAGTCCCAAAGCCCCAGTCCCTCCCTCCCAACCCCCAACCTGTCCCGTTTGGTAACCATGAGTTTTTCAAAGTCTGTGAGTCTGTTTCTGCCCTGCAAATAAGTTCACTTGTATCTCTCTCTCTTTTTTTTTTAAGATTCCCTATATGGATGATACGATATGATGTTTGTCTTTCACCGTCTGACTAACTTCACTTGGTATGACAGTTTCTAGTCCCCCCCACGTTGCTGCAAATGACATTCTTTCATTCTTTTTCATGGCTGAGTAATATTCCATTGCGTATATGCACCACCTCTTCTTTATTCACGCCTCTGTTGATGGACATTTAGGTTGCTTCCATGTCCTGGCGGTTGTAAACTCTTGGGGATTTTACACTCCCACTTCAGCGTTTAAATCTCCACTGGGCTCTCCTACAGAAACCTACCCTTCGATGCCCAACCATCGCCACTGCCGCGGCGCCCTCACCTGAGGTCAGGTTTTACCCACCGGGAAAGGCTAGTCCCTGGAGACCCCGCCGGAGGGACCGTCAGTCCCTTTGGGGGCGACACCAGTACCTGGCTGTCCAGCAGGGCACGCAGGCCACCCTGCTCCTTCCCCAGCAGCCTGTCCCTGTAGTTGGTATCGACAGGCCCAGAGAAGGCAGCCTGCGAGCAGTGGGAGCTCAGCATCTGAAGAGGCTCTGAGCAGAGGAGTCCCAGGGCAAACTGTGTCACCCAGGGGCCTCACCCAGTCCTGGATGAGCCCTCCTGCAGCCAGAGGTGGGGAGGGACGGAGAGGGGGCCTACGCGCCCTTAGAGTAGACTGGGCCAGGCAGGTTTACCTAATAATTACAGGGGCCCTGGTGGTACAGAGGTGTGGAGACTGTTTGCATATGATTTGCATATGATTTGCACATGAATAGCCCGGGCTTTCCGTTCCCAGGCACTTTTCAAGTTAAATATTAATTGTTGCTGCCCTTCGGGTTTTAATTTCTTGATTCCGCCTTCTCTGTTTCTCACCTTCTTGCTGTCAGTGAATCTCTAATCTCTGTGTGTGTGGCGGGGGAGGGGGGCGGGGGAGATGCTAAGGGGGGTGGGCTGGGGGAGGGGAGCCCAGGTGCATGCGATCAGGTATCTTTTTTTCTTTGGTCTTTCTAAGGCCACACCCTCGGCATATGGAGGTTCCCAGGCTAGGGATCGAATCAGAGCCACAGCTGTGGGCCTGCGCCACAGCCACAGCAATGCAGGATCTGAGCTGCCTCTGCGACCTACACCACAGCTCACGACGATGCTGGATCCTTGGCACACTGAGCAAGGCCAGGGGTCGAACCCACAACCTCATGGTTCCTAGTCGGATTCGTTTCCACTGAGCCACAGCGGGAACTCCGATCGGGTATCTTTTAGGTGCAGAAAAGCAACAAACCATCCAGTGATGCTGGAGGAACTTTCCAGGCTCCTTGTCAGCCCAGCAGGGTCTTCTCCGGAGAGGTGACTCAAGGACCTGTGGTCCCCAAACCAGGCCAAGGGACAGTGCCAGCAACCGCCTGCCAGCCTGCCCACCCACCCCTCCGCCTCCAAGATCCGCTGGTTCCTGCCCGCTCAGTCACCAGAGGTCCCAGCCACACCAGGCGCGGGTACCAGTCAAGGCCGGCCCTGCCTGGGTTGGAGCTGTGCAGGGCGGTGACCGGCTCACAGGCTCTGAGGCCCGCTGGGCGGGGGTTTGGATCCTGACTCTGTATTCCGGTAACTGTGTGACTCTAAGCAAGGGACCCTCGTGCCTCAGTGTCCTCTTCCGGAAAACACAGTGACCCCGAGCGCCCGCCTGCTGTTGGTGTTGTGGGCATGAAGCCAGTGACCGTGTGGGGCCCTGGGCCTGGGCCTGCCGGGCTCGGGGACGGTGCTGCACGCAGTGTAGCTATGGACGGGGAGTTGCAGGTGCGGCTCACCGGGTCCTAGCCTCTCACAGGGCGGGCGCCCCAGGCCGGCTCCAACTTGCCCCGAGGCCCGGGCTCACGCCCAGTCTGAGGACTGTTTCCAGCATATATGTCAGAACCACATTAAAGGACCCCTTAGCTCTCCCTCCCTCCTGAGAACCCAGGAAAGGGGCTCCCTTCTGGCACCTTCTCTCCCCAAGCTGCTTAGAGCCGCGTGGGGCCACCAGAGTGTCTCTGGCAGCCACCGACGTGGCTTTTGGAGGTTTTGTGCTGCAGCCCCTGACTGGGTCCCCTCCTGGAAGTATGAAGAACAGGCCAGCGCTGGCTGGCGATCGCTGCCACCATTCAGTGCACCGGGCACAGCGCTGGCTGCTCCACACACAGGCTCCCTTTCACCCGTCACAGCAGCGCTAAGAAGTGACGCTCTTATTAGCCCCATTTCACAGCTGCGGAAACTGAGGCTTAGAGATGTCAAGGACTTGGCCCCAAACGGCAACGCTTGTACGCTGGGGAAGCCAGCTGTGAGCCAGACAAGCCGGCTCCAGCCCCTCCCTGCTCCTGGACTACCTCTCCGAGGGCATTTTTCTCATAACTGGATTTTCTTTGCTTTTTCTTCTGTAAGAGGTGAACGGCTCAAGGTATGGATCCTTCTAGAAACTTTCGTTTCCTTACCTGTGTGGGAAGCACTATTTGGGATGCAACGGGCAATGGTCTCTATTTCTTTTGGCTTCGCTTATAGATCTGAGGACTTGAGTTGACCTGGGGGTGCCCTTATCCCCCGGCGTGGCTACGCTGACTATCCTTTCTGCCAGGAGTCCCTCGACGCCCCTCCCCCGGGCGTCTTGGCACCTCGGGGCCCAGGGCACCGACCGTCCCCCTCCTACAAGCTCCGACCCGGACTCCTCCTCCTTCTGCATCGCTGCTGCCGTTGCTGTAAACCTGCTCACACCTTCTCCCTCCCCCTTTCAGCAGCCCCTGACATCCCAGCAAAATGCAATTTTCGGAGCACACTCTGGCCTGGGCCATGCACGAGTGACACCCCCCGCCCCACCGTCCCTTGCCAGGACCGAGACTCAAGGCCCCACTTAAGTCATAAAAATCACTTTGGAGGAGTTCCCTTCGTGGCTTAGTGGTTAACGAATCCGCCTAAGAACCATGAGGTTGCGGGTTCGATCCCTGGCCTCGCTCAGTGGGTTAAGGATCCGGTGTTGCCGTGAGCTGTGGTGTAGGTTGCAGACACGGCTCGGATCCCGTGTTGCTGTGGCTGTGGCGAAGGCCGGCGGCTACAGCTCTTGTTAGACCCCTAGCCTGGGAACCTCCATATGCCACGGGTGCGGCTCTACATAAAGGCAAAAAGACAAAAAAAAAAATCACCTTGGATGCCCGTGACTTCATTAGAACTGCATTCAAACGTCACCTTCTCTCTGAGCGCAGCAGAAGAGTCCAGAAATTTCTGCCCAACTCAGCCAGCCACCGACACGCTTAGGGAAGGGGCGACATTATTCGGAAACGGTGAAGAAAGTCGCTGTTCTCATCGCCTCTCCTAGGAAACAGGTTTAGAGGGGGGCTCTAACCCCAAATGTCAGGAGCCTGTGATGTACTGAGGGGGGCTTGGCTGATTCGGACTGTTTAGGTAGAACCCAATGAATGACCGAATTTCTTTTCATAAATCTTAGAGATGGTACCTGGGAAGAGAAGGCCATTTATTCACAGTCTTGTTTACTGGGCACAGCTCCGGGCCAGGAAGCTGCTGGTGGTGGGGGGTTAGAGATTCAAAACTCACCCACGCAAGTGCTGTCAGCCTTCCACCTGCAGGAACCCAGGGACAGTCTGGGAATGTGATGGAGATGTGCTTCCAGCTCCTTCTCTTTGTTCCACTGCCTCCAGACCCTCACCTCCCCTCTCTGATCCTCACTCTCTGCCCCTCAGCTCTGGGCCACTGACGCTTCTGGTTCCTGAAGCTCGGACTTAGCCCAGAGAACTTGGACGTGGCCCCGGATGGGCGAGGCAGCTGGATGGCACGGTTGATAGAATTTTTTAAAATATTTTTTCTTCTAATACTTTTTAAAAATTTTTTTATTTTTCTTTGCACGGCTGAGTGTGTGGCGTATAGAAGTTCCTGGGCCGGGGGCCGAGATGGAGCTGCAGCTGAGGCCTACGTCACAGCCACAGCCACGCTGGATCCGAGCTGCATCTAGGCCGCGGTTTGCAGCAATGCCGGATCCTTGACCCACGGAGTCAGGACAGGGATCAAACCTGCTCCTCGCAGAGATGCTGTCGGGTCCTTAACCTGCTGAGCCACAGTGGGAACTCTCACTGTGGATAAAATTTTGTGGCTCCACCTTGGGCGGTCTTCCCTCTCACCTTTTCTCCCTCAGGCCTAGGAGGCAGGGCTCAGCACCGGTCGTGGTTTTCACTGTGGAGCCTTCTTAGGCTGCTGCTAAGTTTTAATCTGGAAAGATCTCCCAGGCCTACTAAGAAAACTAATCAGCGTGATCCCATGATGCTTCCAGCCGGCGGTCCATACCACCTGGAGACCGGCCACGGTGGGGCCCATCGCGGAGGAGTTGGGGGGGGTTGCCCCCAACAGGCCTGTATTTCCTTTTTTTTTGGGTCTTTTTTGCCTTTATGTAGAGCCGCACCCGTGGCATATGGAGGTTCCCAGGCTAGGGGTCTAACAGGAGCTGTAGCCGCCGGCCTTCGCCACAGCCACAGCAATGCGGGATCCGAGCCGCGTCTGCAACCTACACCACAGCTCACGGCAACGCCGGATCCTTAACCCACTGAGCGAGGCCAGGGATCAAACCCGCAACCTCACGGTTCTTAGATTCGTTAACCACTGAGCCACGACGGGAACTCCCTATATTTCTTCAATATATCGCATTTACCCGAGGTACAGAGTCACTGTGGTTGGGAGAAATGTCTTTCAATGTCCTGGGTCGTGAAAAGCCAATAATCGCTTAGAAATGGCTTAACTGCTTTCTGCAAGGAGATCAGGAAAGTAAAACTGCCATCTCTGAGTCTGCTGTCACTGTGTGGCTGCAGAGTCTTTTTTCTCCTCTTCTCTTCTCTTCAAACTGCATTCCTTCCAGCTCATCCAACGCAGTTGCGCCAGGCTGGGGGTGTATAAATTCAGTAATTCAGTCCTGTTATCTTGACACCACGCGCAGCATAAGAAGCAGCTGGGAGGCTTCGCAGAGGAAAAATACTGAGAGAGAAGGAGATCTGCTTTGCCTATTTTTTTTTTTTAAATCATTTTCGCGGAGTCTTTTTTTAGGACTCACTAGTTGACAGAGACCTGGCTAACAGTGAGATCCTGGTGTGGGGAGGGGTTCTAGAGCATTCTGTGAAAGCGCCTTTCACCTTGCTGTGCACCCCAGGGGAGTAGAAAGCTTCGGTGCACGTAGACCTAAGGCTTGACCTCAGCTTGCTTCCTGTTCACCGGCTGAAGGTCTCAGGATGCTGTGCGGCTGGGGCTGTGCCTCCATCAACGGCCAGTAGTGCTCTGAACAGCATTAGGGGCCCTTAAATGCTCGGTTTAAATCCCAGCCATGCCAGCTACCCCCTGGGGGGCTTTGAGCCGGGCAGGTAGCGTCTCCAAGTTCAAGTTCTCCATCCACCGAGATGGAGCTAGTAATTCCTCCTGGGGTTGCCATGTGGGGAATAAATGAGATGCTGTACGTGAACACACCTAGCTCTCAATCAATAGTCTTTAATCACATTCGCAGGCCTCGTAGGACCCGAGTACCATTTGTCATCGCCTCTAGAAACGTCATCCTGGTGTAACCCTATGGATAGAGACATGTCCCTTTTCCCATTTCCCACGAGTCGGTGAGGTCCTGGCTGGCGGGAATTGATTGAAACCCACAAAGGTCATCTTGAAGATGGCTCATGTGGACCCACTTCTTCCGCCAGCGCCCAGCCACGCTGTCCACGCGACAGCTCCCTTGAATACCCCCGGGCAACGATCCCGGGCCTTAGCGGCTTCCGTGTTCACATTTGTGCACCCGTAGTCACACCGCCAGCAGGCTCAACCTGCAGCCAGGAAGTGACTGCGTAAATATGATCGACACACACCCCCGCAGAGATTAAAAATACAGGCCAATATCTCCTTGCCAAGGAAAGGACGAAGCTATCTGCTTAAAGGAATATATTTAGACTTAAGAGCAAGTCCCCGCATTTGCTGAGAGAGGGGGCTTGGGGCTGGCTCATCCTCCCCTGGTTTGTGGGCTCCGTGCTCGGCAGAGCTAGATTTTTGACAGGTGAGGGCCTTGTTAATTTCGGAGGTGAGCTAGCGATTTCTCCCCGGTAAGGCACGTGGAGGCGTGAATGGAAATGGCTTTGATGTTCTCTGTCCGCAGTGGCTTTGGCTCTCACTTAATCATCGTTTTGTGCCTCGTCTGTCTCTCTGGGCCTTGTCTGCTCGGTGGCTTCTCCTTCTCATGTTATCAGGACATGGCTCCTGTTAGCCTCAGGGAGAGCAAGTGGGGACCCGGGGAAAGCCACCCTCCTAAGGGGGGGTGCACTTCACTTTGGCTTGAGCTTCCCATGGAGCCCGTGGTTGGACGGGGAGTTTCCCAGGAGTGAAAGTGACTAGGTGGGTGCTGGGAGCAGAATCATTCCCACCCGCCCTTGACTCTGAACCCTGCTACCTGCAGCCCAGAATATTCAAAACGGAATGCATGAGAAGAGGATGAAGACCCGGAAGCGGCCAAGATGAGAGGCCAAACTTATCTGGACTTTTCCTGCAATGCTTTTGGTTTGTTTGTTTGTTTTCCTGGTAGGTGGGAGGAGGTTTTTCTACTTGATTTTGTCCCTCTCGGCCCTGGGCGTTGGGTTGGATTTCGACTCCACACTCAGACTTGAGTTTTCTGTTCTTGGCTTGAGTTCTCAGGGGCCCTGGCTTGCCGGGCAGCTCGAAGATGCTGGGCCAAGCGCATGGCCTGTTGGGTCTCCCTCATTTTCTCCTTAGTTTACCTTTTCGGAGGCCACGTGGTAGCTTGGCGGCATTCTCTCACTGCGGGAAGATGCCGTGCGGGGATCGGGCAGTGGGTAAATGAGGGCAGAGGCCCAGAGACAAGTGCCAGTTCACAGCCTTGGGAAGCGGATCTGCTTTCCTTCTCCTGCAGGAACGGAGGCAGCTTTGCTGAAAGTAGTGTCGACTGAAAAGATACACAACCTGGAAGTTGAGAGTTAAGTTTTATTTGGGGCAAAGTAAGCCTGGGCGACAGCGTCTCAGGGATTCCTGAGAAGTCTCTCCAGGCGGTGAGCGAGGAGCTAGGATATACAGGAGTTTTTGCAGCAAAGGGCAGGGAGCAGGCACAAAAGAGGCCTGGGCTCCCTGAAATCATTTCTTTGATCTGCATCTCAGCTATGGGGCTGGTATGCTGAGTTTTCACAGCCTGTTGGACTCACCTGCTCTCACCCTTGGAGGTGACTGCATTCACAGATGACCGTGACACTCTTTATCCTTAATTGCAGACCGGGCTGAAATACCACCCAAGGAGGAAGAGGGGAACACCAGGAGATGATAAAGGTGTGGGGTGGCGGGGAGGGGGCGTGCAAGCAGGATTTTGATGCTGGTGTCATAAAAGTCACTACCAGTCACGAGGAGCAGACAGCACCATGAAGGATTGTATTGTTTTTCTAGATATGAGGAGATGCAAGAACTGGGCACATAAAATCTTCTCCTAAACATGTCTGATCATCTGAAGGCCCGTTCTCCCTGTCTTCCCAGAGCACAGAGCGCCTCACTCCCGGTCTCCACCTGCAGCTCTGCTCAGGGGGCCCCGCGGGTCAGCAGCTGCAGTGGCTCATGTTTTACTCCACATAGAGGCTGATGGCAAGTGCCAAACTCCGGTTCACAGTAACAGAGCCTGAGACACATCCAAGGCCTCAGATTTGGTGGGAGCTGGATGGCAGAAGCCCTTGCATACCCTTTGAGGCTCTGTGACCCAAATACCTGTGCACGTGGGTGTGGGTCTGCCTTTTCCTTTTCTGAAGGCGCTCGCAGACGCCCTCTTTCCTTTTTTCCCCTCTGGCTGCAAAGTGAGGAGCCCCGGCTACTTAAAAACCTTGAAAGCCCCGCCCCTGTCTCCAGCAAAGTGCCCCTTCCTGAGTTCCCCAGTGATTCTCTCACCTTTTTGCCGAGCACTCCCTTGCTTTGGTGCTTTGGGCTATAATCAGTCTTACTTTTCACCTTTCATCTCTTTCCTGCCTGTGACACACGGTGTTCCCTGCCAGGTCCCACTTCCTCTCTCATCCATCCATCTCTATCCACTGGCCTGGCTGTATATATATATATCTACCTGTCCGTCTTTATATATCTCTCTCCATCTCTAGGCTACTCAAGGTTGACAAGTGCCAGTGAGACCCATAAAAAAAGTGCACCCCCCCGCCCCAGTTTCATGCACATGAAATAGGCTTCCTCCGTGTAGCCCTGAACCCACTCCCACACTGGGTCCTCCACCGTGCCTCCTCGGGAGAGAGTTATCATCTTTCCTAGGCTCTGAGAAGAGATCAGGGAGCAAAGACAAGACCCATTTCTGGAGAGTTTCTTCAGAGACGGCGGGGATCTCCTTTCGGAAAGGCTAAACCCTTTTGAAGTTCATTACAGACCGAGCACTGCATAGGTGCTGGGCCGGACGTTCAGAAATGAAAGGCTCAAAGCCTCTGACCTCCAGGACTGGCCAACCAACCGAAGACACTGCAAATCACAGAAGCGTCACAAACTGCTGCAAACTGGTCCCAGAGGGAAAACTCAGTGGGTCATCCATCCGGGAGAAATGGGAAGAGAGGAGGAAAATCTGGCCAGGCAGGGTTGGGAAAGAGTACCCACCACCCGGCTGTGACTTTCAGGGAGCTTGTCTCTCGTGTTCACTCTTGTGTTCCTAGGGTCCGGAACCAATGCCTGCCACATGTCAGGTGTTCCAGAAATTATTTGTTCAACTGAAGGATGGACGTCGGTAGCTCATCTTCCTTTCCTTTTCGGCTGGGCCATTTGCTGGAAGGAATCCCCTCAACCCGAGATCGGACGGTGCCATTAGGCAGGTGTATCTTGGCAATTTGCGCTGTCTGTTGGGGGGCCCCACGGAGAGGGCACACCAGATGGACCTGAGGTCTGTTTTGGTCTTTGCTTTGCCTGTTTCTTGTTTTTCTGCATCCCAGGCAGATGGATACTGTCAGGTTATTTATAGTAGGAGTTTTCTAACAATAATAGAACAGTTGCTCTAATTCCAATGCCACTCGAATGACTTTGGCTTTGCGTTCCTAGGAGGACCTGCAGCAAGCACAGTGTGAAAGAGCTGTGGGGCCAAGATGGTCCCCATACAGGATCAGCCACCACCCGTTCTGACCCTCTTTCCCAAGACAATTCTCTCTGCAATGTGGGACCCAGTGATGTTGTTTGCATGCATTTCCCAGGTTTTAGAAACAGGCCATTCACAGATGCAAAACTTCTAAATAAAACACAGTGCTGGAATATGCAATTTAATAGTATATTAAATAACTCATACACATAGACAAGAATGCAAAGATGGTTCTTATGTACAAGAATATTCATGAGTTTAGAATTTATAATTGTGTACAGCAAAGGAAACCGTAAACAAAATGAAAAGACAACCTACAGAAGGGGAGAAAATATTTGCAAATGATGCGACCGGCGAGGGATTAATTTCCAAAATATACAAACAGCTTTTATAGCTCCATACCGAAAAAACGAACAACCCAATAAAAAAAAACAGGCAGATCTAAACAGACTTTCGTCCAAAGACATACAGATGGCCAACTGGCATGGGAAAAAATGCTTAGCATTGCTAATAATCAGAGGAATGCAAATCAAAACCACAATGAGATATCACCTTACACCAGTCAGAATGGCCATCGTCAAAGTCCACAAATACTAAATGCTGGGGAGAATGTGGAGAAAAAGGAGCCATTCTCACTGTAGATGGAAATGTAATCTGGTGCAGCCACTCTAGAGAGTACTATGGAAAGTCCTTAAAAAAACTAAAAATAGATCTTGCAGTCCCACTCTTGGGCATATACCTGGAGAAAGCTCTCAACTCGAGAACACACATGCACCCCAGGGTTCATAGAAGCACTATGTACAAAAGCCAAGACATGAATGCACCTAAATGTCCATCGACAGATGAATGGATAAAGAAGAAACAGTGCGTATATACAGCAGAGTATCTCTGAGCTGTAAAATCAATGAAATCGTGCCCTTTGCAGCGACGTGGATGGACCTGGAGACTCTCATACTAAGTGCGGTCAGTTAGGCAGAGAAAGACACATATCACATGATATCACTTACGTGTGAAATTAAAAAAAAAAAAGATGCAAACGAACTTATTTACAAAATAGAAATAGACTCATACGCACTGAAGACAAACCTATAGTACCAAAGAGGGAAGGGGGGGAGGGATAAATTTAGAGTTTGGGGTCAACACATACACACCACTTTACATAAAAAAGATAAACAACAAGGACCTGCCGTACAGCACAGGAAACTATATTCAATATCTTGTAATAACCTATAATGGAAAAGTTTATATATATATATATAAAACTGGATCATTTTTCTGTACACTTGAAACATTGTAAGTCAACTCGACCTCAATAAATAAAGAATTTATAATAGGGAATACTTGAAAAGAATCTACGTGTTCAACATTAGGAGACTCGTCTAGAAAATTACCCTTCATTCATTTGACATAATACCCTCTAACTTTCAAAAAATACATTTCAGGATGATACTTGATAATATGAGAAAGCGGTTATGATAGATTAAGTGAAAACGCACAGATTATATCATACACATCCATACACACGTGTATGACCTAATCTTATACAAGCTACGGACGCCTAGGAAAAAAGACAGGAAGGATGCGGTGAGTAATTTCTTTGAACTTCTCTTCCTGCTTTTCTGTTTTTAACAAGATTTCTACCGTGAGTATTTACTACCTTCGGATCTAAAAAAAATAAAAATGAAAAATTGCTGATTTGAGGACCGGTCTCTTTGATTGTTTCCTGGAGGGACTATGTATCTGAAGTTTATATTAAAAGACTAATTCAGGGCATCTGCTATTAGAGGCAAGCACAGGGAAAAGAGGATGTGTGTGGGCACGGTCCTGAGAGTGGGGCTTTAAAAAGGTTGCTTTTCATTCCATCTCAAACGGAAGAGATGGGTGCTGTCTCGTCTACAGATCCTTATTCGTGCTGGTGTGTACATTATCCAGGCATCTCGCACCTGCCCCGAAACCTGTCTATAAAGAACCAGCACAGGTAGGCGCTTTCCATAAAGTGCCTGTGGCTCGAGGCCGCTATCAAGTTTGCCCAGGGACAAAGACCAACTTGCGGAAACTCGGCTTTAAATAAATAAACAGCAGAAGAGCTTTGGGGAGAGCTGGTTTTTGAGGCTGTGCACCCTGCGTTTGCTTATATCTTCCTGCTTGCTGGTCGTCTGCCTCAGATCTTAGCCCCCATTTGGAGCAAACTCATGTACAACCTCATATGTAAACCCACCTTGGTTAAAGACCAAGAGTTTTCTAAAGTTTAGCGTTTCCTAAAGCCTGAGGGAGGCACAGGGTGACTCACAGCTGCTGTTTTAACTTGAACAAATTATAGGAGCTACGCCGTGGGCTCCCGTGATTAGCAGCAGTGTTCGTCTTTCCTGGTTTGCATTTACAATGACAACCTCAGTTATCCGCCCAGATGCAGCATCTATGAAAGTCACTGTTTTTTAACTATAAGAAGAGGAGCTCTAACTAAGGTAATCTATGATAGCACTGCAATTAAAATGTCCTGCATAACGAGGAAATCCAATAGCGAAAGCACAGCAAGTATTGTTTCGGAGCAAAAAAATGGTGGGATCCAGGGTGACTTAAAACCCAGCTATGACTTAGCCTCAAAACTTGGTCCCGAAGTTGAGAAACAAGGAACAGCCTTGGATAGCAGAGCAGACAGAGGGACCATCTTTCCAACATGAGAAATAGAGAAGACAATGTACTTGACAAGAACTGCCCATCTTGGGAGTTCCTGTGGTGGCTCAGTGGTTAACGAATCCGACTAGGAACCTAGGAACCATGAGGTTGCGGGTTCAATCCCTGGCCTCGCTCAGTGGGTTAAGGATCCGGCGTTGCCGTGAGCTGTGGTGTAGGTTGCAGATGCGGCTCGGATCCCGTGTTGCTGTGGCTGTGGCATAAGCTGGTGGCTACAGCTCAAGCCCTAAAAAAGGCAAAAAGACAAAAAAAAAAAAACTGGCCATCTGCTACAACTTGGAAAAATAAAAAGAAATCGGTTAGAGATTGAATCTCACCTGATTCCACTGTAGAATATGTTAAAGTTTTTTTTTTACAAAAATAATGATACCTCAACAATAAAAATGAATATATTTTGCTCAGCTCTTTAGAATTAACTTTACTACTGGGGCTAATTGTATTGTATTGGTCCGTCATGCAATTCTGAGAAAATTTTGGTGGCTCTTGTCCTTACATTTCCACTTGATATTTTCTTCTAGGAAACCCATAGCTGCTATGGGTTTCCTCTCAGGGCTCCCATGTAATCTTTAAAGAATCTTCTAGAAAGAAGACATATCTATCCTTCAATCGTATGAAACTTTTGACTGTAGAGTGGAGAGCATATGAAGGAGACACTGTCCCGGTACAGGAGAGAAATACAGCCCAGGAGGCAGAAAGCCAAGAAGACAGGAAAATGCCCAGCAGTGCTCTGTATCGCCTTCTGCTTTGAAGAATTCCAGGGTCTGTTGTCCTTCTAAGCAGGAGTCTATGCTCGAGGCCTCTGACCACTAGCAGAACGGCCGTGGGCAATGAAGAGCCTGCGATGCTCAAATCTCAAAAGATGCTTAGTTCCAGGCAGCTCTTGCAGATCAGCGACCAGAGAACAGACCAGGCTGGCTTGGGGTTTCCATTTGAGCCACTAGCAACTACAGCTGTTCAGGGGCCCGGGGCTCTGCAGCCTCGTTGAATGACTTGCAGCATGCCAGATTAAGCATTTATTGAACGAATATATAAATCAATGAACTGCATAATTGGACAAACGAAGGAAAGCTCCGCTAAACCCCGAGGCTACAAAATTCCCTTTTGAGTATCACTCTGCTCATTCTCTAAGTTTTAACATGTGGTATTATTGTTGCAGTTGGTGCTGATTTTATTATAGCTTCATTATTATTTCATTTTTGACACACTAATAACCTAGAAATAATTTTTTAGTTTTAAAATGTTTATCTTTTTTTTTTTTTTTGGACTTGAAATGTATCCTTTACTTGTGTCATGGTAAATCCACGATGGTTTATCTTTTTTATCATTTAGTTTTTAAGCTAATTTCACCTAGTTATACAATACAGTCTATAAATACAACAGATTCTTTGAAATATGTTGAGACGTTTATTGGCCTTTATTCATAAATGCCTTTTCTGACTTATTTTTAATTTTTTTGGCTGTGCCGGTTGCATGCAGAAACTCCCAGCCCTGGGATCGAATTCACGTCACAACAGTGACAACAGCAAACACTTAACTGCTAGGCCACCGGGGAGCTCCTGTGTTCTGATTTTTAATACAAGACTCTACATGTGTATTAAGTCAAGGTGTCACTTGATTTGTCAATCCTTTATACATTTGTTTTTTTGTCTGCTAGATATATCAGTTTCAGAGAGAGCGAGGTGTTAACTCTTTCACTGTTTATGGATTTGCAAATACTCCTATGTCTATCTAATATGATTGATATATTTGATGTTATAAGTTCATAAAAAATTAAACTTGTTTTTCCTACTGAATTTAACATCATACCGTTATGAAGTGGCTCCCTTAATCCTTTAGGATATTTAAACACCCTAAATTCTATTGTGACTACACTAATGTAACTATCTGTGATTTCTTTTGGTGAATATTTGTATAATACTGTTATTTAATTGATTACTTTCAATTCAGTCCTTGCATTTCAATTAATTCTTTGTATTTTAGATATGTCTCTTATAAACAGCATACAGCTGGATATTAAAAACATAATTTGACCATCTCTGTATTTAATTGGCAACTTTAGGCCATTTACACTTATTGTGATTGTATTTAAACTTATTTTTTTTTACCATTCTGTGCTACTTATTTGATTTTTTTGAGTACCTTTTTTTTTTCATTCCATGCCTTTTTTTTATACCGATTAAGAATTAATAAAACATTTTTATACTACTTTTTGGAAATTATAAACTCTATTTTCATTATGTTAGTGATTACCCTTAAAAGTTTAATGGTATAATTGACCTTTGAATCACATAGGTTTGAACTACATGGGTCCACTTATATATGGATATTTTTCTTTTTTTAAATTTTCATTTTTTCCATTACACTTGGTTTACAGTGTTCTGTCAACTTTCTACTGTACAGCAAAGTGGCCCAGTCGTGCATATGTATATCCTTTTTCTCACATTATCCTCCATCATGCTCCATCACAAGTGTCTAGATATAGTTCCCAGGGCTATACGTCAGGATGTCATTGCTTATCCACACCAAATGCAATAGTTGGCATCTATTAACCCCAGATTCCCTGTTCCTCCCACGCCCTTCCCCTCCCCCTTGGCAACCACAAGCCTGTTCTCCATGTCCATGAGTTTCTTTTCTGTGGAAAGGTTCATTTGTGCCTTATCTAAGTGATATCACATGGTATTCATCTTTCTCTTTCTGACTTACTTCACTCAGTATGAGAGTCTCTAGTTCCATCCATGTTGCTGCAAATGGCATCACTCTGTTCTTTTTTATGGCTGAGTAGTATTCCATTGTGTGTATATACAACGTTGCCTTAATCCACTCATTGGTCAATGGACATTTAGGTTGTTCCCATGTCCTGGGTATTGTGAATAGCGCTGCAATGAACATACGGGTGCATGTGTCCTTTTCAAGGCAAGTTTTGTCTGGATATACGCCCAAGAGTGGGATTGCTGACTCATATGATCGTTCTATATTTAGTTTTCTGAGGTACCTCCATACTGTTTTCCACGGTGATAGTCTTCAATAGTAAATACTACAGTACTACATGATCTGTGGTCGGTAGAATCCACGGATGCAGAGGAACCACAGAAATGGAGTGCCAGCTCTGAGTTCCACGTGGATTAACCCCTGCAAATTTCAAGGCTCAACTGTGCTTAACAAAGCGTTAACATTACACCATATCTCTTACTCTTTTCTTAAACTTTCAGCACACTTAAATAGGACCATTTCCTCACATCTTACACATTACTGTTGACGGCATTTTTAAAATCTCTAAACTATGCCTTGTTATTGAGGCTCTAAACAGGGAACTATTCATTTACATTTATTTGCATGTTTGCCTATTCCTGGCTTACATTTCTTCTTGTATCTTAGATCTTCCTTCAGAGATAATTTTCTTTTTTTTCCAAAAGTACATCTTTTAAAGTTCCTTTTATGATAGTTGGTTGGGGATAAACTCAGTTTTTATATGTCTGATGAAATTTGACACCCTTTGGGGGACCGTTGGCGGGATCTGCAGATGGCTGGAAGGGAGGGTGACAGCAGAGCACACCCTCGTAACAGGCATCAAAAGACACTTACAGATGGTCAGTGGGCAACACTGAGGGGCTGTGTCATTGACACAATAAATGCTGCCCAATAGACAAGTAGGTCCGAGGATTAAATCCTGGTACCGAGACCTTTATAAACCAACCCAGGTAGTCATTCAATCACCAGTTCATATTTTGAGCTTACCACATCTTCGACTTATTTATTCGTTCCTTAGTTAATTTTCATATAAACAGATTTTCCAAGCATCTCCTGTGTGTTGGGCACAGCATTAAGTGATGACGACGTGAAACTGGGCAGGTCCTTGCATGGTGTCTGCCCTCGCTGATCACACAGCCTTGTGGGAGAACAAACAGCAATCAAGTGACCAATCACACAAGTCAGAGTAAGTGTGGGATTGTGGTGTGTGCTCTGAAGGGAGACACTGGCTCTCTGGGGACCTATAGTGGGAGGATGAATATCGGGAGGTCAGGTAAGGCTTCTCTGAGGAAGAAAATTTGAGCTGATGGCTGAAGGTGATGAGGAACAAACCAGGAGCGGAGTGGATGAAAGAGCCTTTCAGGCTGAAAAAATAGCACGTGCAAAGGCCCTGTGGCAGGTGGCAGATACAAAGCCCTGTGGTGGGGAGACGGGCAGGGGTGGGGGAGCAGAGGGCTCAGTGTGGCTGGAACAGAGAGAGGAAAGGGGACATCTAGGGAGAAAGTGGAACAATAAGGAGGGGACAGGACTCCCAGGGAGGTGGCCAGATCCTGGGAACAGAGCTGCTGACATGATTTAGGCAGAGAGAGTGACCAGATCAGGGGTGCGTGTGTGTGTGTGCGTGTGTGTGTGTGTGTGCATGTGTGTGTGTGTGTGTGTGTGTTGGCTGGGCCCACACAGCACGCAGAAGTTCCTAGGCCCAGGATCAAACCCACACCACAGCATCGACTTGAACCACAGCAGCGACAATGCCAGGTCCTTAACCCGCAGAACTACCGGGGAACTCCCAGGTTTGCGTTTTGAAGAGAAACCACACGAGCATCCTAGCTTCTTCTCCAGCACTGGTTCACTCCGGGGATGCAGAGCGACTCCGGATTTTTCCAGACAGTGATTCTCTGCCTCGTGGAAAGTGAGTCTGGGCACCGTCCCGCTGGAGAGGCTCGTAAAACTTTCAACACAGGTGAAAATGGCTGGCAGGAGGCTTTCTGGGGTGGGGGGACCTGGCGGTCTCTCCTTCTGTGCTCTAAGCCAACTTAATCTAAGCTTAAAAACAGGTTCTAAGCACCTCCAGGAAGCCAAAGTGTAATTAATCTAGAACAGCCTGAAAAGCCCTGCTAAACCTTTGATCCCAGAGGCACGAGAGCCGTAGCGGATGAGGATGAGGCCAGGGCTGCTCAGGGTGCTGTGTGTCCCCCTGCGCCTCTGCTGGTGGGGCTGTCCCTCCTCCCTCCCCTCGAGCCCTCTGGAGGGGGTGGGGCCAGATGGGAGGAGCAGTCAGTGACACAGGAAGTGGAGAAGGCAGGGGAGGGTCGGGAAGGGGGGGTCGCAGTGTCACATGCAGGACCCTTGAGGAGAGAGGGTCCAAGGAGAGCCCTGGTTGTGGTTCCGGGCTTCACTCTGCTCTGAACCCTCTGTGTGACCTCAGGCAGGTGACGTAACCTCTCTGTTGGCCTCTTTGTCCGCATCTGTAAATGAAGGCTTTCCCAAGGGGGGAGTCCACACATTAGGGGGTGTGGTTAGGTAGGTCTGGGTATAAAGATGATGCAGCTTCCTGTGGAGGTTCTTTTGAGGGAAAAAAATATTTTGTTTTGCTTTTTTTTTTTTTTGCTTTTTAGGACCCGCGGCGTATATGGCATTTCCCAGGCTCCTGGTCAAATCTGAGCTGCAGCTGCTGGCCTCCACCATGGCCACAGCCACACCAGCTCCGAGCCCTGTCTGCAGCCTACACCACAATCACAGCAAGGCAGGATCCTCAACCCACTGAGCAAAGCCTATACCCTCATGGATCCTAGTTGGGATCCACCTGCGATGAAGGGAACTCCAAAAATGTTATTCTTATCTTATAAAAATACAGGTATCTTGGCACAGAATGCAAAATTTATACTTAGGAAGGGATACAAAAAGCAATGTCAAAAACATGGGTTTCTCTTTTTTCCCTTATTATTCAGGAAACATCGGGGGAGGGGGGCTGGACGGCACTGGATTAGCTGTGTTCTAAGATGCCCTCCAGCTCCTCAGCGTGAGGATTCTTTGGCTTTAGGATGTTGATCCAGGAGAAGGAGGGTTAAGCCAGGTGTGGACTCTAAAGGGATTTAGGCTATGCTTTTAGGTCTGAGAAGGCGTAAGAATGACTCTGGGCACTGGGCTGGGCCCCACGCTCTCTCACGCCCTGGCTTTGCAGGCTCCCGTTCCTCTCCGGGGACAGCCGCCTCTGTCCTGCTGCCTGGCTTACTCCTCCTCATCTGTCGGAGCTGTCTTAACGTCCCCTCCTAGGGGACGCTCTGTCACTTCCTGCCTCCAACCTCTAAACTGCTGGTGGGGGCTCTGCCCAGCTCCCTGAGCCCACAGAACTGAGTCTGACTAGGAACCATGAGGTTGTGGGTTCGATCCCTGGCCTCGCTCAGTGGGTTAAGGATCCGGCGTTGCCGTGAGCTGTGGTGTAGGTTGCAGACGCGGCTCAGATCCCGCGTTGCTGTGGCTGTGGTGTAGGCCGGCAGCTGTAGCTCTGATTGCACTCCTAGCCTGGGCACCTCCATATGCAGTGAGCTCAGCCTCATGACTGGGAAACTGTGACTCAAACTCAGGAAAAAAAGAAAAAAACACTGCCAGTGTCACCAGCAGAAACACAGGCGCGTCCTGGGCTGGTGCCGGGGATATTAATAAATCTCTTAGGTTGGATCCTCTGCGCCACTAGCCCTCTTTTCTTTAGGGGATTTGAATGTTCAGGTGCTTTGAAGTGGAGATAAAACGACCCATGACGCACGTCCCTGTCTTTCTGAAGACTTTCCTTGTATAAGCTCCAGCAACCTCTGCCACTACCTGAAGGTGAAAACTCGTCTTTCCCCCCAAAAAGAGGAAACCACCGCCCTTGTCTCGTCATTGCCTTTCTCCTTCCGCGCCTCATCCGAGAGGTGGCCCCCCGCCACCTCCACTTATTCTTAACAGACGGAAGAGTGTCTGTCTTCACTAGTCTGGCATCTGGGGCATTAAAAAAAAAAAAAGCAGAGTATGATTCTGAACTAAAATCCTTCAAGAAAACTTCGATGGTTTTTTTTTTCTCTCTCTCTTTTTTGATTGTTTTTATTGGCTGTCAGGCTGGCACATGTGGGAACGGAGCAGCTCAGATCCCAGGCTAGCCTGGTGCTGAGATCATTATGCAAACTTCACTCACGGGAGAAATGCTGTGAATGGCCCAGGTCTCAGCACAGAGAGGGTTTTTTTGTTTGTTTGTTTTTGTTTCTGCAAGCTCTGGTTCTGTTTTGTGAACTGGCCTCCTGCAGCTCTGAGATGGCACGGCGGCCTCCAGCCCCGCTGGGAAGCTTGGCTTGAATGCTCCCAGGAGAGGTGACGCCTCAGAGCACACCTGCCACGCTCTGGAATGTTCCACCCGGGACTTCCCAGAGGACTGAGGGCCCGCAGGCCGTGCCCTTGCAGCCTCTGCCTCCAACCTGCTGGGCCGAGCCGTGGGATCCCGGGAAGGAAAGGCCCAACCAAGGCGAGTTGCAGAGAAATTCCAGCTTCCCCGAACCACCGCTAGAAACAGGGTCTTGAGGTTTCAAGGAAGCCGTTTCCTCTGAAGCTTTTTGCCTGGCATTCCTTCCCTGAAGAAGCTGGTTCACTTTCCACGGCGACCTGCCTCTGAAGGATGGTTTGCTCTCAGAAGGGGAATTTTAATGCTGATGTCTGTCATTTGTCTCCTACATCTTCTCCGAGGAGACGTGTTGCGGAAAAGCCATTAAGAAGCACTACGTATAATAGTCCCCCCATCCCCCACCCCTCACTCCCCCCACTCTGTTAACCTGACAGGTTAAAATTATGTCTTGTTATTGTTTTAATTACAGTTATTTAATTTCAAAAGAGAGTGGGCATCTTCCCTGTGTTGAAAACCATTTTCAGGTCCTTCTCATGGGCTCCCTTTGCGTGATCTCTGCTATTTTCCCACTGAACTGTTGGTTGTTTTCTTATTGATTCCCAACAGTCCTTTATATATTGAGGAAATGGATCAATGACTCCTACCCTCTAAAGCCTGCCCCTTCTTTGACGTCTGACGATCAGATATTCCTCTTATAAATCACCTTCCTCGCTCTCTCTCCCACCCTTTCTCTCCTGTTACTATCTTCTATATCTACTTTATCTTCTTTCTTCTTCTGGGAAAGAAGGATGAGAGTCAACCTTCCAAAGAACTATACTTTGACTCTCCAGTGAGTATTGGTTTTACAAGAGGTACCCACAGGGAATCTGAAGCCTGAAAAGCCCTTTACCTGGCATCTGTATTAGCCTTGAAAGACTGCTCTGGAGCTCCTGTCATGGCTCAGCAGAAACGAATCCATGAAGACTAGCATCCATGAGGATGCAGGTTTGGTCCCCGCCTCGCTCAGTGGGTTAAGGATCCAGGATTGCTGTGAGCTGTGGTGTATGTAGGTTGCAGATGCGGCTGGGATCTGGCGTTCCTGTGGCTGTGACTTAGGCCAGGGGTTACAGCTTCTATTTGACTCCCTAGCCTGGGAACCTCCACATGCCCCGGGTGCGGCCCTTAAAAAAAAAGAAGAAAGAGTGCTTTGAAATAGAACCACAGACAGAGAAAACAAACTTACGGTTACCAAAGGGGAAAGGGGTGAGGAAGAGATAATTAGGAGTTTGGGATCAACATATACACACCACTGGAGTTCCCACTGCGGTGCAGCAGGTGAAGGACCAGACAGCGCCACGGCTGAAACAATACAAAGCAAAACATATATACACTATTACATATAAACTAATAAGGACCTACCGCATAGCACAGGGAACGCTACTCGATATCTTTTAATATCTCTAAAGGGAAAAGAATCTGAAAAACAGTCCCTGTGCTGTATACCTGAAATTAACACACCGTGTAAATCAGCGATACTTCAAAAAAAATGCATAAATAAAATTTTAAAAAGAAAAAAGAAAGACTGCTCTTCCTCTTGGTTGACTGATGGACACTTGGTAATGCTGTATCTTGCTCACTGACTATAAATTAAAGCTCAAATCGAACAAACTTCTTAAACTCACCCTCTTATATTTTTCTTCTAACACTCCCTTCCATTGACTCGTCAAGAGTGATCATTTGTTTGGTGGAAACAGACTCTTTATTCGGTGCCGGGAGCAGGATGATCTGCACGGTGAGCCCAGGACGGGGAGAGGAGATGCCTCAGGTCTCGCGTGGGGCGTCTCAGAATCCCGGGGCCACGCTTCCCTCTGAGCCCAGGAGACAGGACCCTCGTGGGGTGCATTCCCCTCTCCCGTAGGCTCTTGCTGAGAATCTTGCTTTTCCAAATCCTGGAAAAACCAATTCAACTTCAGCGAACGAACATGTTAACGATTTGTGGGGAGCAGCAGAAAGTCCTCTGTAATTACGCGTGAATTGATGTGTGATTTCCTAATGAGCTTAAGTGAAGAAATCATCGTTTTGTGATAAATGCTTTATATCTTAAAATGCCAGCAACACATATCTAATACATTCCATCAAACCACGCCTCTTCGTATCACATTTGCAGTTATTAGTTACCATGCTGGCTTTCTTTGCTGCTTTCCCGCTTCGGGGAATTGCAGAGTCCCTTTTCCTAAACAAGGCCCCGGAAGCTCATCAGGCTGGCGTTTTTCGTATCGCGATCACAAGTGAGTCCATTTTGAAATATATTTGTGTGCTGTGCCGGCCAAGGCCCCCTTCTCAGCAAACGTTATAGCCTTGAATGAGTTTGCCAAATCAGGAAACTTTGTCCGGAAGGAGCTAGGTAGCCACTGATACTGTGGCCGTGTCCCAACCAGTTGAGAGGAGACTTCAGGGAGCATGATTTGGTTCCTCAGCTCTGAGGAAGTGATGAGACACAGCGAGTTAAGTGACATGACCTGTGGCACAGGACAGAAAGGGATCCAGTGAGTCCAGCACAGAAGACAATGTAAACGAGTCATTCCGGATTCAGCTTCCGGGTGTGCCACTTGGCAGCTGTGTGA
Organism: Catagonus wagneri; assembly: GCA_004024745.2. Taxonomy (NCBI): domain Eukaryota; kingdom Metazoa; phylum Chordata; class Mammalia; order Artiodactyla; family Tayassuidae; genus Catagonus; species Catagonus wagneri. The sequence continues at coordinate 19,139,684 of PVHT020000257.1, read as the reverse complement.
CCTCAGACAAACTACTCAGCGTCTCTGAGCCTCAGGTTACTCATCTGCCAAATAGGGACAGTGTCTCTTGCTAGAATTAGATGAGGTGACGTCTGTGAAACTCGAGGCTTACTGCCTGGCAGGTAACAAATGGACAAGCTGCAGTTAGGCAAATAATTATTGGTGATCTTATGTATACCAGAAGGGGCAAAACTGACCCCCACCCCCACACCAACCATTTTCCCCAGGGGCCAACGTGGTAGTTTGTTCCATTTGTCTCTTCTAAGGAGCTGAGAGAGCAGCGGAAGTTGATAGCAGTTTTGTTCCTGGGACCCAAGTTCACTTTTTTTTTGTCTTTTTGCCTTATCTAGAGCGGCACCCATGGCATATGGAGGTTCCCAGGCTAGGGGTCTAACAGGAGCTGTAGCCGCTGGCCTTCGCCACAGTCACAGCAACGCGGGATCCGAGCTGCGTCTGCGACCTACACCACAGCTCACGGCAACGCCGGATCCTTAACCCATTGAGCGAGGCCAGGGATCGAACCCGCAACCTCATGGCTCCTAGTCAGATTCATTAACCACTGAGCCACAACGAGAACTCCCCCAAGTTCACTTTGGACCGCATCACGGCACATGGAAGTTCCCCAGCCAGGGATCAACTCCGACCCGCAGCTGCAGCCTGAACCACAGCTGTGACAGCACTGGATCCTCAACCCACTGCACCGGACTGAGGATTGAACCTGCGCCTCTGAAGGGACCCAAGCTGCTGCAGCTGGATCCTTAACCCACTGTGCCAGAGCGGAAACTCCCCAAGGTCCCTCCTTAATGAGTCGTACGGAGTAGGTGTAAAAATCCTAAATGCATCCTCTTTCGCTTGGGTTAGAATTAGGGTTTAGCATATAGAGGCCCGAACTGGTTTTGAGACACATGAAAATTAGCCACTGTAGACCCAGCATTGGCAGCACGTGGGCAGAGTCTGTACAGGACCGGCCTGCTCAAGGGGCCATGCGGCTAGCCAGGCAGTGCACCCCAAGACCCAGCCTGCCACCCGCCCAGGCCACAGCTGACCGGACAGGCACAGGCCCGGGCAGCCCAGGCCAGTCCTTGGGCTGTCAACCTCCGGGGCAAGCTAGGCTTGGCCCCGGTCGTACTTCTTCATTCAGTAACTGCAGCTAAAGAGCAGTGGGGAAACTGTCAAGGCACGGGCCCTGGGTAAGCAAAAGACTGCACAGAAACTCGGAGAAAGGAGAGGAAGCCGTGAAGGAGTGGAGAAGGATGTCTGGGCACAGAGGAGGCAGAGTCGGTACAAGAGAAGGACCGAGAACCTAGTTGATGCCCAGGGGTGGTCTCTTTCTTTCTTTCTTTTTTTTTTTTTTTTTTTTGTCTTTTTGCCTTATCTAGAGCCGCACCCGTGGCATATGGAGGTTCCCAGGCTAGGGGTCTAACAGGAGCTGTAGCCGCCAGCCTTTACCACAGCCGCAGCCACAGCAACGCGGGATCTGAGCCGCGTCTGCGACCTACACCACAGCTCACGGCAACGCCAGATCCTTAACCCACTGAGCGAGGCCAGGGATCGAACTCGCAACCTCATGGTTCTTAGTCGGATTCGTTAACCACTGAGCCATGAAGGGAACTCCTGCTCTCTTTCTTGATGGGTTTTCTTGTTCCAGACGCAGTCTCCGCAGAGCTCAACAGAGCCCCTGTTCCTTGAGCAACTCAAGGACTCGCCCTTCCTGAGCACTTACGGGAGACCACCTCGAGCCCAGCATGGAGGGCTGTAAGGAAGCCGAACTTGGGATAAACAGGTAAAATAAAGGCCGGGATGGAGAAGTCGCAGCAACAACATGGAGCATTGTTAATTATTCCACGAGGAATCTTGTCATCCATTTATTTTTTCGATAACAGTGCAGACCTTGTAAATTGCAATAGAATGTTGGCTTTCTGACCATAAATGAATAAAAGGATGTAAATTCTCAAGGTATTTAATTCTAATGAAATTCAAAGGACTTAAACTTCCATTCAAAGAGAGAAGCCTATTATCTTTTTAGACAATTGGCTTGTTCATCCGGTCCCTTCCAAGGACATTAAATAAAACACATATGAATGTTCCTTTGTTGGAGTCTGCATAGATTTCACAGAGGCTCACATTTTTTTTTTTCCTAAGAGAGAAACAACTTTTGGTCCTTTTCTTTTCCCTGTTTCCATTGTCGCTGCCCTAATTTGACCTTTTTTTTCAAGGGAACTACCGCAGAATGCGTCTAGGAGGTCCACCTATGCCTTTATGCAGTCAGCGTTCACTAAGTGCTCCTTGGGGTGTTTCTGCTGCACCCGAATACCCAGAACTCCTCAAAGCCATGTCCTCGCCCAAGAAACACATCTGAAATGTGTGTGTGTGTGTGTGTGTGTGTGTGTGTGTGTGTGTGTGTGTGTGTGTGGTTATGGCAAGTCCCAAACCATAAAATATAGAGAGAATAATACAATGACCCTTCAAATAGCCATAAGACGGACACACAGATTCAGGAGCGACCAAGTAAGGGCCAAACGCATTTCACCTCTATTTACGCATATTCCCTGGGTCTCCCCTAGCCTCAAGCTGATTTTGAAGCAGATCTCAAACGGCGCCTTATTTCTTTCCTGAGTACGGCTGTGCCGATTTCTCAAAGCAAAAAATCCCCGCGTAACCAAAATGGCATCATCACAACTAAGTTAAGTTTCGGATCCATTTGAAACGCATCGCGTCTGGAGGAAGGAAAGATCCAGTTTTATCTTTTTTTTTCCACGTGGCTTTTCATGGAATCCAGCTTTACTTATTTAAAAAGCCTGTCTTTTTCCCTTGCTGTGAGATGGCACCCTCATCATTTATTACATTGTCGCAAGTGACCGGGCCTATTTCTCGACCATGGATCTTTCTGTCTACTCCGCTGTCAAGACTGCCGTTTGAATTATGGAGGCTCTAACACATGCTCTTCGTTTTCAGGGGTTTCCAGGCTATTCTGGCCAAAACAGAACCTTTGAGAGCATATCCATCTAATGCTCTCTCGCCTATCAGAGTCCCCAACCTGCTCTCTTGGAAGGCACCTTGCTGATTTTGGTAAAAGGGATAGAAGGAAGGATGGGTGGGCCCCTCGAGACAGGAATCAGCACCCTACAGCCCACAGCCACCCTTATAAACAATGCTTTGCTGAAATATACCGCTACTGTCTGTGGCTGCTTGCGTGCTGCGGTGAGAGACTAGTTATGGTAATAAAGGCTGTATGCTTGGAAAAGCCTGAAGTATTAAAATGCTATTTCTGGCTCTCTAGAGAAGAAGTCTGCAGACCCTTGCCCTGAGAGAACACGCTGGCGCCCTAACTGGTCTTCTGGAGACAATGCTACGTCCCAGATGGGACCTGCTACCTAATTTGCAGAGCCAAGTGCAAAAACGAAAGTTCAGATCCCTTCTTCAAAAAAAAAAAAAAAAAAGCTTTTTTCCCCCTGCTTTGTATGGCATTCAAATATAAAGCTTTTTCTTTTTGACGTTTCCTCTCGATTTGCCTTGTTATTTTTTTAAAAAATATGCTATTTAATGTCACTCGAAGAAACATGAAAAATTAAAATTATTAGCATGACTTTTACTTTTCCCTCTTCAGGTTCTGCAATAGGCTGTTCACCTTTCGAATATAAGAGCATTGAACTTGGATTTAGAATCACTGAGATCACACAGCGGGTCGCTTCCTAGCTTGTCACTGGAGGGTGCCTTCCGCTGGCCAGAGGTGACAAACACAAGCCAGGTTCAGAAAGGTCAGAAGAAGGAAGAGAGGGTCCCTCAGGCCTGGGGGGCCCCCCAGGCCAGGGGGGCAAGTACAGACCCTCAAGGAGGGACCTGGGAACACTTCAGGACATGTTTGTCCCATTTCCTCTCCCACCAGCCTCGGGACCAATGCTGGTGAGTTTCCCCTGGGGCATTGTGTCACAGAGCCGCCAACCGGCTGGGTATTAGGCAGTGGTCGCTGGGCGAGTAGGAGACTGGGTGCCCAGATCCTGTCCTGTGCAGGCACTGGGGGCAGCAGGGGGGCCACACTACGTATCAGCCCAACCCACTCTCCATTGTCCCATTAGATTGCACATAAAAAACATGAATTCAGAGATAAAATGATTAAGGACACCAAGACAGGAGCACAGAGCATTAAATTCCAAGTTCAGGGCTTTTGCAAGCCCTTGACATTGGCCCTGATCTCAACAAATGATCGTAATGCTGGAGAACTGGAGTTTCCATTGTGGCTCAGTGGAAACGAAACTGACTAGTATCCATGAGGTTGCTGGTTTGATCCCTGGCCTTGCTCAGTGGGTTAAGGATCCAGAGCTGCTGTGAGCTGTGGTGTAGGTCACAGATGTAGCTTGGATCCTGCATTGCTGTGGCTGTGGTGTAGGCCGGCAGCTGCAGCTCTTATTCGATCGCTACCCTGGGAACCTCCATATACTGCAGGTTGGCCCTTAAAAAAAAATAATTCTGGGGAATCATGATCAACATCATAGTTTGAAGGAAATGGGTGGGGGCGTAGATATTTTGAAGAGCCCTGCAGCTGTGTGCTACCTCTTTCTTCTTCTTCTTCTTCTTCTTCTTCTTCTTCTTCTTCTTCTTCTTCTTCTTCTTCTTCTTCTTCTTCTTCTTCTTTTTTGGTCTTTTTAGGACTACACCTGGAGCATATGGAGGTTCCCAGGCTAGGGTTCAAATTGGAGCTACAGCCTCCGGCCCACGCCACAGTCACAACAATGTGGGATCTGAGCTCATCAGCAATCTACACCACAGCTCACGACAATGCCAGATCCTTTAACCCCCTGAGCAAGGCCGGGGATGGAACCCACAACCTCGTGGTTACTAGTTGGATTCGTTAACCACTGAGCCACGACAGGAACTCCTTTTTTTTTTTTCCAGAATATGTGCTACCTCTTGATGACATTTTTGAGGAGCTGTCCACCTGCTTAAACCCTACAATTCTTTTTATTGGTTTTCAACATGCATTTTTGTATTGTGGTAAAGCATGCCTAATATACAATTTGCCCTCATAACCACCTACCTAAGTACTATACATTTCAATGACCTTAGCATATCGGCGGGGTGCAGCGTCTTCAGAACTTGGCCATACTGTGAATCTGAAATTCTGTAACCAACAACCCACCCTGTAGCCCCTGGCAACCACCATTCCATTTTCTGTCTCTGAGAATCTGACTGCTCTAGGTACCCCATTTAAGTGGAATCCTGCAGTATTTGCCCTTTTGTGACTGGCTTACTTCACTTAGTGTCAGGTGCTCGAGATCCATCCACGTTGTAAGGTGTCAAACTTCTCCGCCTTTTGGAGAGCTCCCTGGCGGCACGGTAGGTTAAAAACCTGGCATGGTCACTGGTGTAGCTCTGGTCACTGTTTGCAGGGGTGTCCAGAAAAAAAAAAAATCCCCTGCCTTTTTAAGGCTGAATCATACTCTACTGTAGGTAGAGACCACATTTTGTTTATCTCATCATCCACTGATGGCCAGTTGGATGGCTTCCACATTTTAGATAGTAGGAGTAAGGTGACTGCGACGTGAGTAATTCCTTGTCTTAAACTTGGTTGCGTTGTTACCGAATGAGTCGGCACCTAGAACTGCAATGCTGCTACGGCTTCTCCGTGGGGACCTGGAGCCGTGGGGACATTCCCAGCGTCACACTCAAGGCTCCACTGAGGACTCGGTGTCCAGCCTGCACGGATCGACAGGAACAGGAAAATGTTTCAGAAAGAGGAACCGCAGAAGCGTCCCTTTTTCTTTGTTTCTGCAAAACAACTTTGGTTTATTTTCTCCCATATGAGGCTTTGTTTTCACCTATGCAAATGTGATTCATCTTTCAGCGCTAGAGAAGGGGCTTAAAATAACATAATTACTTTGCCAATCATCTACTTGGCTACTGGAAATCATCTTTTTAGCAAGGTCAGCTGCAGTTGTTTGAGCTCTCTACGGAACCCAAATAACGAGCGAACTTCTTTTCTTAAAATGCTAATTCTTCTCTGAAGCCAGTGTTGTTTTATTGGGGGATTTAATTGGATATTAAATCTGTGATTGAAAGATTACATAATGAGATAAACAAACCTATCTTTCTAATAGGTCTTTGGAAAGAATCAGGCATTCCACTCCAGATTTTGTCAAGTGCAGATGCATGCAGCTATCTATTTAATTCTCTGCCCATTTTGCACTGCTTTGTAGCTTTCAACCTCAATTCCTTCCTGGGCTGGTTCCAAAAGAAATCATCTCAGGCGGCTGAGTAAGCGCAGGATTCTGTGAGCGCTGGCCCCAAAATAACCTTTTGCTTAAAGACTTTACCTGTATAAATGAAATTCAAGAAATGTTGAGAAACCATTTGAAATGAATAATACTGAAGCAATTCCAAGGGCTATCATCTGGGATGCGTCAGAGGTGTTGGCTGGAGAAGGAAATTAAGAAATGAGAAGTACATCAGAGCTGTGTAAAAATCCCAGATGAGCTTTCAGAAAATTATTGCAAGGCGAAGAAACACCCTTTTTAATGGAAAAATACGGGAAATCTCCCCCCAAGTTTATGACGCAGGCTTCCTGGGAATAGGAAAGACAGACGAGGAGCTCTTCAACTTTACAATTTAAAAAGGTACAAGAAGGCAAAGATCTTTTTTCCCCCGCTCCTAAAATAAGTACCCATCTGGGAGAATAGTAATACAGCCTCGTTATGAAGTCTTTTTAAACACAGATGCCCGGGGCTGGGAGAAACGGAAGGAGTATGATTTACTGTCCACTTCCTTTCCATCAGCATCTCCAGATTGGGGACAGAAACATCCGCAGCGCAGGACTGACTCCCCCGCTGACACGGCAGGTGCAGGGGAAGCCGCTGAGGGTGCATGCTTAGTGCTGGCTTCACTTCTTACGAGATCCTTGGACCTAGGCTATTACATGGGCGCCTTCAGGGGAAAATTCTAACATGATGTTTGGAGAGAAATATTATCTTTCACTGACAGTTGATCAAATAGTCACGGTGACCCCCAAATAATAAGATGAATGTTTAACACGTTCCTTTTCCACATTTTAAAACTCAGTAATGAGGGAGGGGTGGACTGGGGATTTCGGATGGAAATGTTCTCAAATTAGGTTGTGATGATGGTTGTGCAATTGTAAATACAATAAAATTCGTTGAATTATTTAAAAAAATAAAACTTGATAATGAGATCGTCTTAAAGGCTTTATTCCAGGAATAGTACCTTCCCTGAAACTGTATTTTTTTTGTCATTGATGTTTATCCTCATCTAATGAAATTCCTTGTCAGTCTTTAATTTATTGTCTACTTATTAGGTGATGATAAAGCTTTGAGAGCCTAGAGTGACCAGGTCTGGACACTGTTGAAGTATAGAAAATTTGTCTTTAGAGTGCTAGTATTCAGATGTGATAATGGTAATATAGTTGTGCTTTAAAAAAAGAGTCCTTGGAGTTCCCGTTGTGGCTCAGTGGTTAACGAATCCGACTAGGAACCATGAGGTTGCGGGTTCGATCCCTGGCCTTACCTCAGTGGGTTAAGGATCCAGTGTTGCCGTGAGCTGTGGTGTAGGTCACGGACATGGCTCAGATCCCACGTTGCTGTGGCTGTGGCGAAGGCCGGCGGCTACAGCTCCTGTTAGACCCCTAGCCTGGGAACCTCCACATGCCGCGGGTGTGGCTCTAGATAAGGCAAAAAGACAAAAAAGAAAAAAAAGAGTCCTTGTCTTTTAGAGATGTATAACTGAAATATTTCCTGATAAATACATGTTTTGGATTTGCTTAAAAAAGAATGTAGGGAAGTTCGCGGTCGTGGCTCAGTGGTAATGGACCCAATCACTATCCACGAGGACGTGGGTTCAATGTCTGGCCTCGATCAGTGGGTTAAAGATCTGGTGTTGCCGTGAGCTGTGGTGTAGGTCACAGACGCGGCTTGGATCCTGTGTTGCTGTGGCTGTGGCGTAGGCTGGCAGCTGTAGCTCTGGTTGGACCCCTAGCCTGGGAACCTCCATATGCTGTGGGTGTGGCCCTAAAAAGACAAAAAATAAAATAGAAAGAAATTTAGAAACTTTAGTCTTGTGGTGGTGCATGAAACAAACTTCCATGAGGAGTTAGCAGAGTTAGAGAGGTGAGACAGTCTTGGGGTGAGGAGGTGGCGGTGATGACGGGCATGAGAGTAGACTCGGGGTCTCCATAAAACCTCGAGAGAGGCAGCCTCAACAAGCGAGACGCAATTTGTCCTATTTTTCTCGCACACACTAAGCCATGCCATGTTTTATAAGAACACAGACCTGCAAGGATGCTCATGCATCAAATTCGGTGGAGTGGAGAGGAAGAGAATGGGGCTGGAATGGAGGGGGAAACAGCAAAGATCTCACCCAAACAAGAGAGGACACTGGCCAGGATGCTGCTGCTGTGTCTTGAGCTGGGGAGAGTGTTGCTGCAGCTCCCTGCACCATGTCCAGAAAAAAGTGCAGAAGACAACCTTGGCTGACAGCACACAATGCCCCGGGCAGGGCTGGGGGATCCACTGTGAGCACAGGCCTTGCCTCTGCTGTCTCCCTGGCTTTTGCTGCTCTGAAAGGGACACAGGGCACCGGATGAAGGACGGTGAGGCTGTGGCAGAGAAGTACAGCAGGGCCCGGCTCTGCCCACTGGCCATGCGACCGGCCAACTCCCTTCCATCTGGGCCTGGTCTCCTCATCCGTGAATGGAAGGTTAGCATGGCCTGTCTGCTGAAGGCCCTTCAGGATCTGAAACTCCCAGCTTCCCTCCCGGCCCGCTGGGGGAAGGATCCAGCATGAGGAGCACAGACCACCTCCTCCTTCTCCCACGTGTCCCCAGTGCCGCGTCAGGCTCTGTATTTGCATTCAGGGCTGGTGAAAGTTAGGCAGATCTGGCCATGACTCCTCCACAAGCTGACGTGGGAATTACAGGTGCAGTTTTGTAGATGCAATACCATGCTTGCAATATTGTTTGTGTGAGTTTGTATGATGTGAAACCATGCACGCATGTGTATGTACATATATGTGTATGTGTGTTTATGTGTATCTATGCATTGTTCATAGTGTAAGTATGTGTATGTGTGTGTATTTATGTAGGTCTGTATGGATTGTGCATAGTATAAGTGTGTATATGTGCGTGTGTATGTATGTACAGGTTTGTGTCTGTCTGTATCGTGTATGACTGCAAGTTGTGTGTGTGTGTGTGTGTGTGTGTGTGTAGTGGAAATGTGTCTGCTTGCTGTGATTTTTCCCTTCAGTAACGAACTGATTTCCACGCCCAGGCAGGAAGACTCGGTCCATCAGCACTGTTGCCCGCTGCCACAACTGTCACGTTTTAAGACATTTCTCCTTTTGTTCACATTCTTGTGGATCTCTTCCGTGTCTGACCACATTTTTCGCTGAGTGATAAAGGACCCCTGAAATCACATTATTTTGTTCCAATTTTCATGACAATGGAGGGGAGAACTGTTCATGAATTTGCCTAAGAAGCAGATTTAGAGGCAGATCACCTGCAGGGTCGAACTGCGTTATTTGCGAAGCACAGGAGCAGCTCTGAGGCTGGAAGGGGGCGCGAGACAGGTTTGTGTGGGCGCTGCTCAGGTCCTGTCTCTCGATCACAGGTCTGTGATGCTTACACAGGTCTGTTCAGTTTGGGAGAAATTCATCAGCCTGTACCCTTGGGTGTGCTTCTCTGTATGTATATTACATTTCAATACAATTTTTTAAAAATCTGTTCATCCCGCACTCCTAATTTATTCTTCCCCCTCTTTCCACTTGGGTAGCCACAAGTTTGTTTTCTGTGTCTGTGAGTCTATTTCTGTTTTGCAAATAAGTTCATTTATACCATGTTTTTTGAGATTCCACATATAAGAGATAGCATGTGATACTTGTCTTTCACATACTTCACTTAGTATGATGGTCTCTAGGTCCATCCATGTTGCTGCAGATGGTATTATTTCATCTCTTTTAATGGCTGAGTAGTATTTCATCATGTATATATATGTGTTTGTTACAAATATGTGTTATATATAATAGATACAAATGTTATATTTGAAGACACTTCTCCTTTTATTCATACGCTTGTATCTCGTCTGTGTTTGTCAACCTCTTCCCCTGGGAAATAAAGGACCACTATTTTATATAACAGATACGAATGTTATACATAACTGCTATACACCACTATATATAAATTAGATGAATAACAAGGACCTACTGTATAAATGTATGGTACAGAGAAACTGTACTCGATATTTTGTAATAACCTGTTAAGGGAAAAGAATCTAAAGAATAACATATATATATGTAAAATTGAATCACTTTACTGTACACGTGAAACTAACACATCATCGTAAATAAATTACTTCAATAAAAAAGTAAAGTAACAAGGAGTTCCCGCTGTGCCTCAGTGGTAATGAACCTGACTAGTATCCATGAGGATGCACGTTCGATCCCTGGCCTCGCTCAGTGGGTTAAGTGTCTGGCATCACATGAGCTGTGGTGTAGGCTGCAGACACAGCTCAGATTCCCGTGTTGCTGTGGCTGTGGCTGTAGAAAGGCAGCTGCAGCTCCGATTCTACCCCTAGCCTGAGAACTTCCATATGCTGCAGGTGCAGCCCTAAAAAAACTAAATAAATAAATAAATGACGAAACCAAAAATTTTTATCTTTAAGTAAAAGTACTCACGTCTTTGTGGAAATGTCTAGGGGATAGTTATCGGTAATGGCCTTAGATGACTACCAGTCAAATCGAATCTCAGATTCACAGAATTCTAAACTTGAAAGAGATCTTAGGATTCCTAATGGACAGCGGCAGAGGGGGCGGGGCTTGGCCACGCGCACACAGTGAGCTGAAGACACAGGCAGCCCAGCCAGGACTCAGATGCCCAGCCCGTCACAGACGCAGTGATGGCACAGGCACCAAGAGCTAAGCTGTTGGAGACAGAGAGAGACTCACAGAAGTCGCTGATGGTTTCAGTTTAAACTGAGGGATTATTAACCTTGCATGTCCCCTCCCCTCCCTTAGCCATTGGTAGCAAAATTAATTGAAATCTGAATCTAACGTTTCTTCCATATGTAGCTTCTTTTCTTTTTTTCCTTTTGTTATTTTAGGGCCGCACCCGCGGCATATGGAGGTTCCCAGGCTAAGGATCTAACAGGAGCTGTAGCCGCCGGCCTTCGCCACAGCCATAGCAATGCGGATCCGAACCGTGTCTGCAACCTACACCACAGCTCACGGCAACGCCGGGTCGTTAACCCACTGGGCGAGGCCAGGGATCGAACCCACAACCTCATGGTTCACTAGTCGGATTCGTTAACCGCTGCGCCATGACGGGAACTCCCTGTAGGTTCTTATTTCTTGAGTCAAAAGATCATCTGAATGAAGGAAGCCTGGTAAGGAGATAAATTACCGGGAATTGCCATGGGCTGCTTTGAAGTATTTATTGAATACCGATGCGACCAAGGTAGTTCTGCTGTTCTAGGTGCAGAGCAAGACAGGAGCCCTTCCTGCTCCCCATCCTCTTCCCCCGGGGGGACCGAGGTGCCGGGGGGTGCGGCTGCCCGGCCCGTGGGACCCGGGAGGCAGGTAGCAAAGATTCCGAAAAGAGGGAGGCTGAGAAGAGGGCCGGGGGTGCCTGGCCAGCCCTCCTGGCTTCTGTGCGGCCTGCCAGCCTTGCCTTTAGCCCCTAAACCCGGCGGCCAGCACCCACGGCCGGGGAAGGGCTATGTGCACTGAACTGTGTGGGTCTAACCCATCTGAGCGAAAGCATGAGCTCACTGTGGCAAACTTGCATTTTCCTTGCAGTTTCTTGTCATCTGTTCTGCCTGGAGGAGGCACACTGCGAGTCGCCTGCGTGCCGGGCTGCAGGCTCAGGCTGCCAGCGTTAGTGTGAGAAGGGCTGCGCTGGCCATTTCAAAGGAATAAAGCAGGTTTGGGGCAGGAGGCAGGATGGTGGGGAGGGAAGGGGGAGAGGGAGATGGAAGGAGAAATAGAAAGCCTAAGAAAGAACGCCTTAAGTGGGAGGGCCGTCCTTGGCCTTTGTGCCTCTGGCCTGGGGGAAAAAAAAAAAAAGCAGCAGATGCCTTTAGCTTGAGCAAGGCAAGCGCTGAATTCCACAGGGGAGGAAAAGACTTTAGGCGAGGATTAAAACAGGGCGAGAAACTCATAACCCATGTTTGTTGTACCAGAATGAGCAGCTTATACGCGGTGTTATTAGTTTCCACCGTCGTAATTGCCTCCGGCTCCGTGCACAGCAGGGAAGGTTGAGAGGTCCCGGCCGGACAGCCCCGGACCGTCCAGGAAGGCGAGAGAAGGCCAACAAATCACCTTGTGCTTGGCCTCCCGAAGGTCAGGGGGGTGGTCGGACGAGGGGGTCCACCCCAGAAAGCCATCACACCCTTATCGCTGTCACCACTCAAAACCCTTTGAGAAGCGGGGCGCAGCCAGGCTTCGGGAGTCCACTGCGGACTTGGGGCTAAAGAACCTGCTGGAAATTGGGGATTTGAACACAAGGCCAGACCACCTTTCCGGGGGGGCAGCAGAGAGCGGAAAGAGGCACCCGACCCGGCCCCTGCTCACTTCTGGTCCTTGGGGGAGGCTGGTGGGTGTGGGTCCCGCTTCCCTCTGACCACCTCAGGAGTACAGCTGCCTGTTAAAACCAGGAGGTTGGTGCTCAACCCTCATTCCTTCTGGCATCTCCCGCTTTCCAGATCCCCCCGAAATTCAGCAAGTATGAGGCCCCGAGGTCTAGGAAGGGTGGGCCATTGGGAGGCCACTGGGCAGGATTTTATCCTTCCCTACACCACCATTTTTTTTCCTTTTTTTTTTTGCTTTTTAGGGCCATACCTGTGGCACATGGAGGCTCCCAGGCTAGGGGTCCATTGGAGCTACAGCTGCTGACTTACATCACAGCCACAGCAACGCAGGATCCGAGTCGGGTCTGCAACCTACAGCACAGCTCATGACAATGCTGGATCCTTAACCCACTGAGAGAGACTGGGGATTGAACCCGCAGCTTCATGGTTACTAGTTGGATTCCTCCCACTGTGCCACAATGGGAACTCCCCCTGTGCCATCTTGAGCATTTATGGTCAAATTTCCATGATCCATGAATGGATATTCTCCTTTCCAAGAACCCGAGGCACAGGGAAGAAGTGTGTGTGTGTGGTGGGTGGCATTTGTGACATATGTGATTATTGACTCTCCTAAACCTAGGATGGTTTCATTCATTCATTCCTACCTTGTGCTGGGCGCTGTACTAAAACTTATGGACCGGAAGGGTCAAAGTTCATTTTAGATTTCATGGAGTTTATATTCTAATTGGAGAAAGAAAAAAGTGTTAAGTCTTTAAAAAAAAAAATCAAGACACTGGTTCTACCAAGGAAATACAGCAGGGAGGGGGTGGGGAGTGCTAGGCTGAGGCGGTGCTTAGGAAGGCCTCACCGACTGCGCTGTGGTTTGGGGAAGTTGCTTTTGTCTTGATAGTTCCACCTCTGCTGCTGCTTCATCATCAAGGGCATGGATGATGGGGATACAGTCAACAGCTCAAGGCCCTGCCATCATCTGTCTGCATCATTCTCGATTCCTCACAAATCCCCAAATAAAAAAGGCCCAAGCCCCAATCTGTCAAATCAACAAAAAGCTCAGATTTTTCTTGAGATTTCCTCCTAGAGTGCTCCCAGGAATCACTGGGACGGATTAGACTTGTCGTCAGCCGGCCCCCATTCTTCCCGCCTGCCGCCACCTGCCAGGAGAGGGGGCCAGCACTGGTCCCTGGAGGACAGAGGGTGTCCAGCCTGTTCGAGCTTCGCCCTGTCCCAGCAGGCTGCCAGCTCTGACGTCTGGCTGGCGGTCAGGAGAAGCCCTGGTGGACACGGATTTGTGTTCGGGTCCCCGTGGCTCCTTTGTTAGGCCCACTCATCTCTGCCCATTTTCCTCGGCATCAACTTTCTTGGCCCTTTTGCCCAGCAAATCCCTTCAGCTTCTGAGTATGGCTCATCTTCCTTGAGTACCTTTCCTCTCAGGACTGCTTTATTTTTAAAGGCCATTTGGTTTCCTTTAGGAACTTGGCTCGTCAAGACACAGCCATGAACTTGGGAACCTCTTCTAGAGCCCTCTGTAAATTTGCTGCCTCCATCCGACATCATCAGAGACCCCAACGCAGATGAAGACGTTTCAGGAAGTGGTGGGTTCTCACCTCTCCTGCCACAGGGCCAAAGCGAACAAGGGGTTATCCCTGACCCCGACACAGGCGGAGTTGTGTGTGTGGGTCGGGACAGCAAGGGGAAGCCGTGGACCTGATCTCCGGAAGTTACTGGTGAAAGATCCGTGTTCACATTTGATATATGCAAACAAAACGCAAAAGAACCCACCATTCAAATGTAACCAGTCGTCAACATTGTACTACTTTGCTTGAGATCTATTATGTTTTTTAAGCACTTAAAGGCTGAAGTCCTCGTAGGAGGCTGGCATATGCATATGGAGGAGAAGACACAGTGGGGCCCTCTTTGGAGAAAGGTTACCAAGCCATACCTCTCAGCCCCCTTCCATGTTCGGTAGTTCTTTGTTTCTCTGTGTTGCATGCCGGGTGATTGCTGCAGGACTTTCTTCCAGTTCACCAAATATCTTTGTGACTACATCCAATCTAAAGTGTATTGCACTTAACTGATTTTTCAAAATACTTTAATGACTTTCTTCATTTCTGAGATTTCTAATTGGTTCTTTCCCCATCCACCTGTTCTTCTTACAGTACTGCTGTTTTTCATTTAATGATTCCTTCTTAATTTTTGTAGTTTTTTTCCTATTTATTTCTTTTAATATCCTAAATATAATAGTTTTGAACTAAGAAAAACATCAACCAACTTGAGAAATGTTTATGTGCTCAGACTGATGGGATTTGCTGATATTTTGGAGACGATGAAGGGTAGGAGCATAAAGAAAAGCTTCAGGTTTTATGACTTTTAGATGAAGATAGGGGACATGGGAAAAAAAACAGGTTTGTGAGAGGAGATTATGAGTTCCGTTTGAAGTTTGAAGTCCTACTAAGGCAGCTGGACGAAACATAATCACTTATATTAATTCTGAATATGGAATATAAGAAATAGAAATAGTTCATAGTGATAAATTTGTCTTATTGATTCAAGGATTAGTCAACAGATATAATTTCAAGCTCTCACTTTCATTTAATGATGAGCTTAAAATTTTAATTCCTATATTTACGTATATATGTATAATGTAATCACTTTGCTGTACACCTGAAAACAACACAACATTATAAATTAACTATACTTCAATTAAAAAACAAATAAATAAATAAAAGAAAAAAGGAGAAGAAAAAAAATCATTAAACATAGCTAAATTTCCCTGGAAAAAATTTAAATCTTCCCTGTTCAAGGGAATAAAAATACTTTGAGCAAATTTTGTGCTACTTTCTTTATAAATTTGCCATTATTTACTTTAATTTTTTTTTGGCTTTTTTTAGGGCCACATGTGGAGGTTCCCAGGCTAGGGGTTGAATCAGAGCTACAGCTGCTGGTCTACACCACAGCCACAGCAACGCAGGAGCCAAGCTACATCTGCGACCTACACCACAGCACACAGTAACGCCATATCCTTAACCCACTGAACAAGGCTGGGGATTGAACCTGCAACCTCATGGATACTAGTCAGGTTCACTTCCTCTGCCCCCAGTGGGAACTCTACTGTAAAGCCATAGCAGGAAAGCAGGCTGTATGGAAGCCACACTGCATCTATAATTTTACACGTGAAATGCCTGTAAAGGAAAGGCTTAGTACGGGACTGTGGGATTATGAATACAATGATTTCTTTTTTTCTCCATTTCTTTATTGTTTCCAGTTTTTCTCTAATGTACTTCCTTGTTTAAATGGCAAAACTGAGTGTATAAAAATAATCTATAGCTGATGCTTTAAAAAATTACAAAAGGACCAGCTTTCTGGGTGCTCTACATTAGATTTTATTTAGATTTTTTTTCACTTAGATAAGTTAAAATTTCAAGGTAATGTATACATATAGATTTTCAAAAATCAAATAGTACTCAAAGATATATTTTTTCAAAAAGAGCCGTCATGCCCTACCTCTAATCCATCCCAGGTTCCATTCTCTTGAGGCGACCACCATCAGGGCTTTTGGCTTTTTTCCCCCTGGTATCCATCCATGAATTTATCACCCCAATTAAAAAAGCAGGAGATTACTAACACTGGTGAATTTCTTCTGAGACGGATTGCTTCCCGAATCAGTAGATTCATGCTTTTCATTAACATTTGTTCAATACCATTTGCATCTCCTCTAGTTTCTTTTGTGAGATTCTATCATATTTTCTCACTTTGAATCTTCCACTTTCCTCCTCTAGTTTTCCATTTTCTTGTCTTTTTCATGCACATAATTTACCTAGGATTTCAGCATGTTTAGGCAATAGAGTTTATCGGAATGTCTAGTCTGTCACACTGTTGGAAAAGGAAGTCCCAAAGCCCATCCCATATGCTTTCTTTCTTGTAATGGGTCCCTGACCTCATTGGTTGGCTGTCATCAAATTTTCTGGGTTTTTTTTTTTTTTTTGCCTTTAGGCTTTGAAACATTTTCAATTTCTTTTTCCGTCATTTTAGAGGGGTTCCAGAAGAAATTTGTGATAAATACTGGTTCCATCTAAAAACATTTACATCGAAGTTGGTTAGGATTATTTTTCCGGACTCCTGTAGCCCTGCATTGGGAAGTCTAACTTTCTCTAAGAAAGAAAAGAAGTCTACTGCTGTAGTTGGTTTAATTTTATTTTTGCTTAAGTGAAATTATTGTGATGCATTCCTAGGTGGCATTGCAAGTGTTATCTTTAGCAAACATTCTCTATGGTGAAACATTCTGTGGCTGGAAGGATTCATTCTGAGACTTATCTAGATGGAAACCTTCACTTTGAAAATACATGGGTTTTGTTTTTTTGTTGTTTTGGCCACACCATGTCATGTGGAAGTTCCTGGGCCAGGGATTGAACCCATGCCATAGCATTGACAATGCTGGATTCTTAGCCACTAGGCCACCAGGGAACTCTGAAAATCCCTGTTTTCATTTCACAACAAAACTTTTAGAAAAGATGTGTTAGTTATCGCGATTAAAGAACCAAACGATGTAAGCTGGTTTAGAGACAAGACCAAAGCACTCACAGGAAACGCTTTGTTCTCCTGGCCCTGAAGAAAGATTATGTCTTGAAATGATCACTTCTTAATTTGGGCACCTGGGGAAAATCACGCCACCGGTGCCTAAGCACTGCTGGGCAGCTACTGGTTAGTGATATAATTTATGGATTTCACAGATCCTTTGAGCAGAAGGTGTTTTTGTAAGCCTAAATCCTGGGTGTGTGAAGTGTGAGACATTTCACTGCAGGATACTAGCGCAGATCACTTTTGCATCCAAGCCCTGAGCAGCACCAACATCCTCTGTTTCCTTTGTGAGATAAGGATTTGCCCGCCTAGGCCAGTCCAGGTCACCCGTTTGCTGTGATCACAGACGGTCCTTCCTGGCTCCGCCCTACCCCTCCTGGCCACGCCCCCTCCTTGACAGGTCTCCCCATGGGCACGTGGGCTGGCTCCTCCGCGCTGACAAGCAGTCATCTGTCTTCGAGCACAGGCTCTAATTAGCCCTGCTATTAGCCTGCCCAGCAGGGCTGCGGATGTTATTAATGGTCACGAAATTACCTAATGTCTTTCAAAACTCCAGAGCGCTTCATGTTTGTCCCCGAGACCTCACTCAGTGCTTTACTTCTCTGTTCATTTTCCTGCTGTATTAAACCTTGACCTTGAACACAAAACAAAAATCAGAGAGGGGAATATTCTCTGCCGCTTTTTTCTCACCTCATCAGCCCCCTAACTCCCAGTTTAGTTCGTACAGGGCTCAAAACTTTGCCTCGTGCCTAGCCTGTTTGTCTGCAGGTAACTCTTGTTTATGTGGAATGAGAGTTTGTATGTGCCGTTCTCACCAGAGCTCATAGATCTTTTGTCAAAAATTAAAAAGAACTTGTTCCTTCTTATTATAAAATCAATGTATTTTCGTGGTTGGAAAAATTAGAGAAGTGCTGATAAAGGAAAGAAGAAAAATCCATAATCTCACCTTCCAGAGAGAAACACTGTTAAAATTTTGTGGTACATCTTTATAGACTTTCCTACTCAGATTGATCTAGGATAATACTGTTATGATGTTAATAATAACTAATGCTTATTGACCTGTTATGTAACAGACACAGTTCAGACTGATTTTCCATGTATTAATTCGTTGAATAATGTCAAGAATCCTATGAGGGATGTTTAATTTCTGTTCCCATTTTGCAGATGAGGAAACTGAAGCAAGGAGAGGTTAAAAATATTACCCAGGCCTCATAGCTATTGGGGCGGGATAAGTGGGGTTTAAACCAAGACGTCTGTCTCTAGGTTCTGGACTCTTTTGTTTTGTTTTTGCTTTTTTCCACCGTGGAAGTTCCCAGGCTAGGGGTCGAATCAGAGCTACAGCTGCCAGCCTGCGCCATATAGGTTCTGAATCTTAAATGATATGTTATTCTGTGGTCTAACATGCTTTTAAATTTTAAGAAACTCTCAAAATCCTTCCATGTGACTCAATTCACCGGACAATTTTGAATAACTGTGAAGGCCGAATTAGAATGCAAAATATGAATTTGCTGAAATTTTTTACATCAAACATTAGGGGGATTTTCTTTTCCCTATCTTTAGCTTTATTTTTTTGCTGTGATCGACATCACGTGGATTTTTTTTTTTTTTAATGGGATCAGTCCTTCAGGAATAAAACTTAAGGGAAAAGAAAAGCTAAGCAACGTAAACCATGTCGAGTTTATTTCACGCTTGTAAGTGATAGTTTGACCCACTCCTTGGTTGTGTAACTTCTGAGATAACTGTCTACTTTAAAAAAACACTGCTAATAATTGAGTACTTCCTATGCCTCAGCCACTTCCTATTGGTGCTGTTTAAGTGCTAATATTTGGAGTTCCTGTCATGGCTCAGTGGTTAACGAATCCGACTAAGAACCATGCGGTTGCGGGTTCGATCCCTGGCCTTGCTTAGTGGGTTAAGGATCCAGCGTTGCCATGAGCTGTGGTGTAGACTGCAGATGTGGCTCAGATCCCGCGTGGCTGTGGCTGTGGCGTAGGCCGGCGGCTACAGCTCCTATTAGACCCCTAGCCTGGGAACCTCCGTATGCCGCGGGTGCGGCCCTAAATAAGGCAAAAAGACAAAATAAAATAAAATAAGTGCTAATATTTATTCCATGTAATTCAGGTTCTGGTGAAGTTGGGGACAATGTAGGGACAAGGCCCTCACTGGGTGTCTCCTCCTGTTATAGGCTGTCATCTTTTCCTAGTATTCCCAACGGAGCACCAGCTCTTTCTTTTCCTTTTCTTTCTCTTTCCTTTTTCTCTTTTCTGTCTCCTCCTTCCCTCCCTTCCTCCCTCCCTCCCTTCCTTCCTGCTCCCCCCGCCCCGCATGCCTGATATGCTTCAACTGCTGGGTATCCAGAAACTCAGGCGCAGTTTCAGTCTCGTTCCTGCCGTTCTGTCTCATCTAATTTAGAGACGAGGTCTATCCTTGGCCGGTCGACCACGGCAGGATCTCGCGAGAATTTTCAGCTGATTGTCAGCTGGTCTGTGCAAAATGTATTTGAATTGGCTTCGGGCTGATAGGATGGACTCAAACCTGGTCCAGCTTCATCGCAGGCCCATCTTCCATGAGCGAGGGTACAGCCCAGCTTCCAGAGGACTCACCAATTGATTTACATGTGAGGAGAGACCATGGTTGTTGATCCATGTTTCTACATCATGCAACGACCCTGAGCACACAGGAGATACTGGCTACTTATTTGTACAACTGACAGGGAAGATGCAGGAGGTGTGGGTTGTAGCTTCAGCTCCACTGCAGAGGGGCTGTTGGAGTGGAGCAAATTACTGCTTTGCCCTCAGTGGCTCCATACCTCTTACCCCAAGTAAGTCTTGGAGACCCGGTGACAGCGTCCCTGAAGATCTTGAATTTCCATGGAAGAATGACTTTGTAGGTTTTCAAGGTAATGACCTTCAGGACTAAGAGTAAAAAACACTGATTCTTTCATCGTGAAAGACATACAGTTTTAATTCCAAAGAATTGTGTGGGGCAAACAGGTGAGATCCATCGCTTAGGCGCTGTCTTTTTTACCCGTCTTGACATATACCACAGATGACACTTGCATGGAGGACACTCTTCCATGGGTGGTTCAGTGTGGGAACAATGGGCTAGGACAAGGATAAGAGAGATTGTATGTAATTCCCAGTCTACTGACCGCAATCCTAATCTTCTTTCCAACCAAAGAAAACTTGACTCGGACATATTTCAAAGCTACCATAATAACGTAGCAGTGCAGGAAGAGGCAAATGACCAGAGATTAAAGAGCAAGCCCAGCCACCGCACCACGTCACGTGCAGAAGTCACATTTCACGGGACTCACACGTCACCAAGCTTCTTCCCAAACAGTGGGAAGAAGATGGATCATTACTGTTGGGAAAAGCGACTCACCGTGGGGAAAAAAAAAAGATTCCTATCTTATATGCAAAGATAAAATTCCAAATGGATTAAAGACTCAAGAATAAAAAGAAAAGATACACATTTTGGGGGCCCCACCCATGGCGGGCAGAACTTCCCCAGCCAGGGCTCAAACCCTCATCAGAGCAGTGACCCGGGACCACGGCAAGGACAATGCCAGATCCTTAACCCACTAGGCCACAAGGGAGCTCCAAGGTACACACGTTATAGATGACCATGTAGAAGGATATCTCTGTGGCTCTGGGGTTGGAAGGAAATTTTTTTTAACCGAGATCCAAACAGCATAAACCAAAAGTGGAAAATGGATGGGTATGACTACATCAAAAGTAAAGATTTCAGCTTGAAACTGTTAACCTACATGACAGATAGCACTGGAGAAAGATGTTTGCAGTGTCCAAAAATCAATAAGAAATTAATGCCCCAAGAAACGCCTGCAGATTGGTAAGAAAAATAGAGGAAGCCCACCTAGGAAAAAATATGGGCAAGGGATTCAGGCAGCTGAGAAAAGGAGAAATCTAAATGGCTCGTAAGCATATGAAGAGATACTCGCTTCACTAGGAATCAGAGAAATGCAAATTTAAATTACAGTGTGATCCACTTTAGAATCATCAGATTGTCAAAAATGGGAAATCTTATTAATATCAAGTGCTAAAAGGAATGCAGGGCAATGGGAAACTTCTCGAAGTATTGGAGGGTATATAATATTTAATATACCTGCCTCAACAATCTCACTCCTGATGAGCGAGGCTGGAACAATTCTGTGAGGGGACAGTCCCGTGCATGCAGGACCGTTCGTGGGAGCAAAGACCTGGAGTCAACCTGGAGTCCCTCACCTAGGTCGAGGGACAATATGGTTATTTATAAGCCATAAGCTGTAATGCTTTGATTGCCCTACAACGAGAAGGATGGGTTGCAAAAGCATAGAGCTGGGTAAAAGACAAGTAAGAAAGAGAATGAGATTTTTAGCATATCGCCTCTTGTCATTAAGCGCACACACACACACACACACACATACACACACGAAGCAGTATCGTGTATTATTCACGTAGGTATAGGCAGAGTGAGGGGGTCTGGAGCGGGGAAGGTCAGAGTGGGGATTAGAAGGTAGGAGAGAAAATTGTTATAAAGAAAAAGAGGGACCTTTTGTGAATTGATGACTGCACCATGGATTTAAGGGCAGAATTGATTCAGCTCTATGGTCTGGAAGAGAAGAAGAAAAGGAAATAAAAATCAAATAAGAATTTGCATGAGTGAAAGGTAACCTTATGGTAGTAACCTTGAACTATTCTGCTTTGTATATTTACCAATATATATACATATATTTATCTTAAATATATGTATATATATATTTATAGAATCGCTGTGCAATAAATCATTGATAAACTCCAATTCTTCATTGTTTGTAATAGATTGCTTTGCCACACGCTTCCCAGCTGTCAGGACTCCAGGGCTGAGAGCTGTAGTGGGAACTGTTTGGGTTCAAGTGCTTTGCCTAACTTAATCCCGCAGAGGTGAAAGTCACCTTAAAGGCTAAAGAGAGGCTGCTAGGATCTTTGAAACAGAATTGGGCTAAAGATTTGGAAAAGGTTTGCAATTATTATGCCATAAAGACCAAGTGTGAATACCTTTTCATCCATATGTTATTTCTTCCATCTAATATTTAAAATCTTCCCCAATATATTTGTGGAGTGAAAAGCAGATATCTAAACAGCTCTAACGTTATTTCCCAAATTCCCCTGGCCTGTGCCGTTCTGATATCAGGCTCTAGATTCCTAATGCACAAGAATAGGAGACAAAAATCATTTTGTGGGATTCTGAAATGAAGTATTTCAGTGAAATACAGAGAAATAGTTAAATCTGGCAAAGCTGGGAAACCAGAGAGGGGGCGGTCCTCAAAATCTGCCAACCAGTGACATGGAAAGAATCACTTGCTTGAAATTCATTTCTTTCTCTCTCCCCTACTTGCACCCAACTCGCCTGTCAAGTTCATCAGAGAGACACTGCAATGGATCTCCAAATCTGCCCACCTCCAAACTGGTCAGTTAATTAGGCTGATCTCTGTGAGCTTGTTGAGGAACCAGATCTTTTCCTTTCATGTTCCCTGGTCCCAGTGAACCCCCTTTACTGCGGGGTGCTTCTCAGAGGCATCCAAAAGATGAGCATCCCTTATTCGTATTTTAACCCGCACGCAAATGGATCTGATTCAATGTGAATTTGGATTTTTTAAATCACGCTTAACCGCAGGTACATTGGACAATCTCTGGCTTCCAGGTCAGAATTGAGTGGGCTTCCGTTTCTTATTTATTACCGTTTGTCATTTGAAAACAGTAATAGTTGGTCTCCTGCAGGATTGTTATAGATTTACTTTCTCCATCTGCTTTGAGGATCAGAAGGAAACCGGTAAATGACACGGAGGTTTCCGGTGGTAATTGCCCCTGAGTGAGATCATTCTTTGAATGGAAATGCAGGAGCGTTAATGACCAGAAGTACTTTATTTTTTTATTTTTATGTATTTAATTATTTTTTTGCCTTTTGTTATTTTAGGGCCGCACCCGCGGCATATGGAGGTTCCCAGGCTAGGGGTCTAACAGGAGCTGTAGCCGCCGGCCTTCGCCACAGCCACAGCCACGCGGGATCCGAGCCGCGTCTGTGACCTACACCACAGCTCACGGCAACGCCAGATCCTTAACCCACTGAGCAAGGCCAGGGATCGAACCCACAACTTCATGGTTCCTAGTCGGATTCGTTAACCACTGAGCCACGACGGGAACTCCAATGACCAGAAGTACTTTAGGGAGGAGTGGCCCGTGTCCTGGGTACCATCTCACTCCCTCGGAGCGGCTCCAACCACCTGCGAACCACTGTCTCATTCGTTCTCAAAATTCTGCAGTGAGGAAGAAGGGAGGAAGATGCTAATGGATAATAAAATGCTCTAAAGCACCTTGCTAAAGAAAGAACCACTTCATTACCCCTACCCTTAATCCCTAAGCCCAGATGCCCTGACCGAGGCAGAGAGAGCAGAAATGACTGGCAGAAATCCCCAGAGAGAAGCAAGGTGGGGAACTGGAAAGCTGCTGCCCAGGAAACAAATGGAACGGTTTTTTGTTTTGTTTTGTTTTGTTTCAAGGAAAACACATAAAGGCTAAACCGCTCATTCAGGATAATAGCAAACTTTTATTTCTCAACCAGCACCCAGGAGTTCCCTGGTGGCTTAGTGGTTCAAGGATCCAGTGTTGTCACTGCCGTGACCTGGGTTTGATTCCTGGCTCAGGAACTTCTGCATGCCTCGGGCATGGCCAAAACAATATTGTGAACCTATGTCTTATTGAAAAGTGTTGGAGAGTCACCTAACGGGACACTTCTGGTCTTTTTATTATTTAAGGATCTTCTGCTTGTGAAACTCGGGGTCTACACTGCCTGGCTGGCTCTGGGCCCTCCTCAGGGGCCCCCTGTGTTCTTCCACTCAGATTTCGTGGCCTTCATGCTCTCTCCTCCAGTCTCTATAGAATCTTCCTTCTTTGTTGGAGGGGACACTAAGGCACAAATTGCTAGTAAGACAGAAGTCAAAGGAATAAATCTTTAATTGTAGAATTGCCAGCATATGTGAGAACTTGCAAGAAGAGGGCGTTTTATGACCTTCCACCAGGCAGCCTACTTGGAAAGGTCAACCCCACCAGGAAGAGATGGCATCCTTCTAGATAAAACAAACAGCAAACAAAAAAAGGTGCTACTGTCTTCGCCTTGGGGTCAGCCTATTCGACACGTTTAAATTTGCCGGTGTGCATGACTACACAGAATTCATTTGTTCGTTCATTCATTCGGCAGACACAGAAATGAATAAGTAATGGCCCTTCATGGCTCACAGACACGAAACTAAATGATTGCAGTGCAGGGGGTAATAAGCAACGTAGTAGAGGGAGGCAGAGAAAGCAGACACTTCTGGCATAAAGTGGAAGCGTTCAGTGAGTTTATAGATTATCGACATTCAAGCAGACATGAGCCCCCAAGCCCTAAGTAAAACTAACAGGAAAAATATTTAGTGGAAATAAATGCATGGTCCAGAATAGGTTTAAAAAGACTGATAGAAAAATGTCTAAATCGAGAGTATCTGTCGGTATAGCTTGGTGGGCCAGAGCACAGGCTAGGGGTCGGGTGGCCTGTGTTCCAGTCATGACTCTGCCATTAAATTCTTTTTTATTTTTCCTTTTTTCTTTTTAAGGCTGCACCTGTGGTATATGGAAATTTCCGGGCCAGAGGTTGAATTGGAGCTGCAGCTGCAGGCCTGCACCACAGCCACGGCAACGCCGGATCTGAGCCGCATCTGTGAACTAAGCCGCAGCTTGCGGTAACACCAGATCCTTTACCAGCTGAGCGAGGCCAGGGATCGAACCTGAATCCTCATGGATACTAACTGGATTCCTTTCCACTGCGCCACAATGGGAACTCCAAGAATTACATGTTATATCTCAACCCAGAACGCACAAAAAGGCATATATGTAAGTGAGACAAGCATTGCAGAAAACGTTAGTACTCTTATTATGCTCACTTTATTTTGATGTTTTCTATTCTACTATATGCTATTCTTTGTATAGTTTATTTTTTAATTAAAAATTATTTTTTCTGCTATTTTTTTATAAAAAATGGTTGTGAGGCCATTCAATTGGTTTCTCGACCTAATGGGCTGACATTCATAGTTTGACAATCCATGTTTCAGGGTTGGAACCCACAGATGGAAGCTATGAGGGGCTGTCATTGCTTCAGGATCACAAAGCACTTCTGTCAGGTAACACAAGATGACATTGCTCTCGTCAAGGGCAGTGAATGTTTGCTTTTTGGAATTTTCAAACTTAGGCTGAATGGAAGGATGATAAGAGCAGTGCAGGAAGGACTCAGACATCAAATAGGGACTGAATTAAACATCCCTAAGGTCCTTTCCCTCTCTGATGCCTCGGTTGGATTCACGGAATTGGCAATTAAAGAGTTCAGCCGCTTTAGGCCACATTAATAGAAGCATGGCAAACATCTCTTGGGAGGTGAAGAAGGCCCTTCTTCCTGCTATTCGGACCTCAAAGCAGAGTATCGGAACTAGTCTGCAAACATCCTTGGGGATATGCTTTTGAAGTTATTCACTCATCTGTTCATCTGTCTGACCAATATTTACGATGTGTCTAGTACCAGCCGCACACCGATCCAGGCTCTGGGAATGTAAGATTGACACAGACCAAGCCAAAAGGAGCTCATTGACTAGTGAAGAAGGCGTTATCATTAAATATATATTTTTTGAATGCCTAGCTATCTGTCAGTCACTGCTTTAGGGGCTGGGGATGTGTCCACGCCTCAGTGCAAGAGACAAAAAAAAAATCCTGGCCCTCGTTGGCATTTACAGTGCAGTAACCCCATCGGTCGTCCCAGGAACCCAAGGAGACAGACACCCCCATTTTACAGGTGCGGTCAGAAGGCGCTCGGTCTGAGGCACTTCAGAACCAGGGCTGTGCTGTTCCTTGTCACCTCTGTGGTCGTCCTGCTGTGAAGACATGAAGACGACAACTTCGTTTTTTGGTTTTGTTTGTTTTTTTTAAGGCCTCACCTGCAGCATGTGGAGGTTCCCAGGCTAGGGGTCTAACAGGAGCTGTAGCCGCTGGCCTTCGCCACAGCCACAGCCATGTGGGATCCGAGCCGCGTCTGCAACCTACATCACAGCTCATGGCACTGCCGGATCCTTAACCCACTGAGCAAGGCCAGGGATTGAACTTACATCCTCATGGTTCCTAGTCCGATTCGTTTCCACTGTGCCACGAAGGGAACACCCCAACTTCATGTTTTGTATCAAGGGTGTTCTCTGGCGTTTTAAGAATCTCATTTGTATTTGAATGATGAATAAGCATTCCTAAGTCATGCCTGCTTTTTAAGTCTTACTGAAATAGAGTTGATTTTACAAGGTTGTTGATCGTTTCCGCGGTACAACAAAGTGATTCAGTTACACGTGTCCACACGGGCATTCTCTTTCAGATTCTTTTCCACATAGAATGCTGGGTAGAGTTCTCTGTGCTGTACAGCAGTTCCTGTGGGCCCGTCATTCCATCTACCACGGTGAGCATATCGTGCTGGTTTTCAACCCCGGCGACTCTACTAAAACACATTAGCCACATTAGCCCGTAGCGTCGATCCAACTCTATTCCTAAAACATAGCAAAAGTTCATTAAACGCTGCCAAGCTAAAAAACTGCTCTTCCAGGTTCCCACACCCCAGGATGAGACAGGTGTTTCTGCTGCGTTATGTCACACAGCGGGGCGGGAGGTGGGGGGACTTCGCCCTCGCAGGTGACATCCAGGTAAATATTCTGAAGGGTCAGAGTGGCTTCTGAATGAGCCTCTGGGGGTCCTACATTCTTCATTCTGGCACATGAGTAGCTGAGGGCAGGCAGAGAGTGCCTCTCTGACATGGGAGGGACCTTCAAACAATTGCCTTGGGCTGGTTTTCCTTCCCCCTGTTCTGGAAAGTGTGACTTGGGGAGAAATGCAAGCAGAGGCTAGCCAGAAAGCCCTGGTGATCTGGGGGGTAAATCTGCCCCCCCCCCACAATGTGGGGCTCTCATCAGCATTTTCCTGCCAAATTAGGCTTTGGCACGGCTCAGGGTGCCTTGGCAAACTTTTTTTAATTTCCCAAGAGCAACTTCCTGGTTCTTAATTAGGCCTTTTATTCCTAGACGCCTATATTTAACTGGGCTCTCTTAGTGCTGACCCCTTTCGGATACTGCCAAGAGCTCGAAGGAGGTGGCCGTTGAGTCTAGACAGGGCGATTATTCAGACAGCTAAAGGTCCCCAAACCTGATTTTTAAAGTAAGACACTATGAGGAAATGTTCCGTGTCCAGTGATTCCTGACCGAATCCCAGAGTTAACTGCTCAGCGCCTTCCTTCCCTTTGCCCAGGGGAGGCAGAAAGCAGCCCCATCACCCACGGAGGGGTTCAGGCCAGTTCTGTCACGACCTTGCTTATGAACCCCGGTGGGGCGGAGGACAGAGAAGAAACGACAGAGTGAAAAAGAGGCCTGGAGAAGGGGTCTCCGCTGTGCACCAGGAAACTTCGAGAATGCTCCTTCCAGCCTTGTCTGTAAAAGAGAAAAATTGAAAATAACCTAAGCGTCCGTCACAGGAGAAACAAGTCTATAAATTGTGGCACATTCATATGAGGAAATACAATTCAGCCGTGTGAAAATGAAGGCACTAGAGGTATGTACGCGGACATGCATAAAGCTCGGAAGCGTATCGCTGAGTGCAAAGGATACCCACTCTATGAAAGCATTTGTAAAAATCTAAAACATCAGTGATAATTATTTATAAATGAAAAATATGTAATGGCAGCATTTAAAAAAATCCATGGAAAATAGCATTTTTTTAGAACCTCAACAGATCCATTTTTTTTTCCTCTTTCTTCTGACCGCGTGTGTGGAATTTCCACGGCCAGGGATTGAACCCGAACCACAACAGCGACCTGAGCTGCTGCAAGAATAATGCCAGATCTTTAACCTGCTGCACTACAAGGAAGCTCTTTCTTTCATATGGAAGTTCCCAGGCTAGGGGTCTCATTGGAGCTGCAGCTGCCGGCCTCCACCACAGCCACCGCCACACCGGATCCTTAACCCACTGAGCCAGGCCAGGGATCGAACTTGCATCCTCATGGATACTAGTTGGGTTTGTAACCCACTGAAGCCCTGATGGAAACTCCCAACATTTGACTAATTGTCTCATAAATGTTATAATTTTCAGTTTTAAAATGTGTTTATGTAGTTGGGATCCAACTAAGGTCCACTGCTTGTGATTGGTTAAATGTACATTTTGCATCTCTCAATCTGTAGGTTCCTCTAACGTTTCTCTCTCTTCCTTGCAATTAATTTTTTAAAAATATTATTTGTCCGATAGAAACTCTTAAAGTCTGGATTTTGCTAGTGGCATTCTCTTAGTGTCATTCATTAGGTTCTTCTGTCCTCTGTGTTTTTTGTAAGCTGGTAATTACATTTGGAGGCTCAATCATCCATTTAAAGAGACAGCTATTTTCTGCAAAAGAATGGATGAAAGGAGAGGAAACTAATCACTCTGGTGTATGGCAGAAATTACCACAACATCGTAAATTAACTGTACTTCAATAAACTTTAAAAAATAAAAAAAAATCAATCATGATAACCACACCAAAAATAGCTATCTATTTGCATAATTTCAAGACCTCACTGAAGAATTCTTCATATCAATTCTGCCAACAGCAAAACAAACAAAAGCAACATGCCTCTCCTTTTAGCTTGCTGAGACTTAAAATTGCACTAGTAGAAATAATTTTGTTTGAATTCCCAATTCAAGCAATTATTGTGTTTCAGTCTTATAAAAACCCTGGGAAGCGAGCAAAATTTATAGCCATTTGAAAGATGAAAGCACTGAGGCTCAGCCAGGCGTAAGTCACTGGTTCAAGGTCATGTGGCTAATAAAGGCCACAGCAGAGTGTTCCCCACCTCCCTGGAC
>PVHT020000257.1:19090867-19104524 GCA_004024745.2 Catagonus wagneri | reverse complement strand
GCTGGATCCTTAACCCACTGAGCAAGGCCAGGGATCGAACCTGCAACCTCATGGTTCCTAGTCGGATTCGTTTCGGCTGTGCCAGGACGGGAACGCTGCAGTATTAGTTCTTGTCTATCCCTGGCCTGTGGCACAGGGGTACGTTGAAGGCCCAGCCCCCCCTTCCCCGTGACCCCACCAGAGATCGGACAGAAACAAGGCCAGGACTCCACGCCTGCGACCAGAGTTCACAAGGGCGAACCGATTTCAGAAACGAGGGGCCGGGCCTAGTATCACAAGGGCGACGTCCAGCCTGGCCCCCGGCTGTGCTCCTTCACTGCCCCTCCCCAGGCAGTGGGCTCCAGGTCTCCAGGGGTCACAGGGCTGGGCCGAGGCCAAGCCTGGTGTGGGCGCCTCCACGAGAGGCAAAGGACGGCAGGATCGAGGGAGGAGGGCTTCGGGAGCACAGAGCCAGGCCGTGGTCAGCAAGAGGACCCATCGCAGACCTGAACTCGTCTTCCCAGGCGGTGTGACGGTCCCTCTGTCAACCTCCTGGCTGAAGATCACGCAGCATCTCCTTGGACACGTCCGGGGACGAGGGGCTCATTCACTCACTCACTGTTCAGAAGGATGGGAAATCCTTCCACGTGAAGGCTTTGTGGATCGCCAGCTCAGATCCTCTCGTTCTGTGCTGGAAGGAGGCGATGGCGGATCGGGGTTGGTTCCTAGTGCCCCGGCTGGGTCCCTCGCTGGCGCTAGCGACGGAGCTACCGAGAACTAGTGACAGTGGGTTCTCAGTTCCCAGTGGAAGGGGATGGTGGCTGGGCAAACAGCGGAGCCGCGATGGCAGCGGGCGAGCCAGGCGGACAGCTGGTGCCCCAGGGTGGGGCGGACCGAAGCGCTGGCCGGGGGAGACTCCAAGTCTGTCCTTGGAGATGGTTAATAATAGAGGAGGCAGCTGTCACTGTTGTTGAGGGCGTGGCGCTGCCTGAAACCAGGGAGCTAAAAGCAACAGTCTTTTTCTTAAACAGAGAGGCCAATGTTTGTTTCAAAGGTAAAACGAAGCAACAGAGAATTCTCTCTCCATCCAGCCAGCCGGCACCCCCGGCCCAGGTCTCAGTTCTTTCCACCTGACGTCTGCAGGGGGTCCATCTCAGGGATTCTTGCCACCTCCTCCTTAGCACGGCCCATGGCGTGTCCTTTTCTGGATCCGTGCTTCTCAAACCGCTGGCGACAGCCCACCTTGGGACCACTTCTGAGCTGGAGCCTGCCTTCTGAGACACGGTGGCAGCAGAAGAGACGGGGAAGGTGTTGGCTTGCTGGGCACCGCCGCGGGCTGAGGGAGTTTGGGAGTGGGGGTGACCGGGGAGAGGGGGTGTCCCAATCTCCCGCAAAGCCATCAGAAGACAGCCTGTGTCAAATGTGTGTGGCTTGTCCCGCATTGCTCTCAGACCCCCGTGTCGCCTACCTTGAGAGCAGCGAGATTTCCCATGAAGATGAGAAAGGCCTTAAAGGCAGTGATGGCACATTACACTTCTTTGCTTTCTCAGCTGCTCCTGAAAATGCTTTGGAAACACAGATGGTTGTTAAAGTCATAACCATGGGGACCGGATGCAGCGTTTCAGTATTGATTCCTAAAGGGAGACCTTCTTTAACCAGTTTCCTCCAGTCTCTCCATCCTTACCCACCACCAGGGGTGGGAGTTCTTCCCATAAGCCAAGAATGTATCAGCTTTATGGCAACTCTAGGAAAGGAGACCTTCGAGAAGTCATTGAACTTCTCTGGGCCTCAGTTTTCTCACCTGAAAAATGGGATGAGGGCTGGACAAAGTGACAGCTGAGAACATTTAACAGCATTGGGATTCCATGATTCTCTCTTAGATCGGGCTCATATTCCAGACATCCTATCAGACATTTCAGTTTGCAACTCCTCCACCTTCCCTTGGCAGTAACAGAGTTTTCTCCATCGTGTGTCTCCTGGCCTTTAGGCGAAAGCAGTTGCTGTAATTCAGATATGGTTAGGCATCTGAGCGCAGGCAGGAAAGCAAATGATCTAACAGATAAGCGATCGCATTAGTTTTGCATTGCTGCATACCCTATTGCCACAAAGTTAGTAGTTTACAGCCAAATTACCCATTTCTGGCAGTTTTTATAGAGACAGAACATCCAGAGCCTCAGCTTGGGGGTCTCACCAGCTGAAGTCAGTGTGTCAGCTGGGGCTATGGTCCCCTCTGAGGCTTGGGAGTCTTCTAAACGCATTCAGCCCATTGTCAGTATTTAGTCCTTTGGGGTTGTAGGACTGTGGTGCCTTTTTTTTTGCTGGCTTTCAGCTGGGGGCCACTCCCCTAAAAGCTGACCTCAGGTACTGGCCATATGGCCTTTTTGGGGCACAGAAGCTTACTGCTTCAAGGCCAACAGGAGAGCATCTGTGGACGCTTCTTGTTTCTTTCTCTCTCTTTTTGGCCTTGCCCGAAGCACGTGAAAGTTTCGGGACCACAGATCAAACCTGCGCCACAGTTGCAGCCTGTGCCGTGGCTGTGGCAACGCTGGGTCCTTAATCAGCTGCACCACAAGGAATGTCCACTTCTTGTCTCTTTTAAGGGCTCCCTTGATTATGACAGGCTCACCTAATAATCTCCCTTTTGGGAGTTCCCATCGTGGCGCAGCAGAAATGACTCTGACTAGGAACCACGAGGATGTGGGTTCGATCCCTGGCCTCGCTCAGTGGGTTAAGGATCTGGCGTTGCCATGAGCTGTGGTGTAGGTCACAGATGCGGCTCAGATCCTGTGTTGCTGTGGCTGTGGTGTAGGCCAGCAGATGTAGCTCTGATTCGACCCCTAGTCTGAGAACCTCCATATGCCGCAGGTGTGGCCCTAAAAAAGACCACACACACACACAAATCTCCCTTTTGAAGACCTCCAAGTCTACTGACCAGGGACCTTAATTACATCTGCAAAATCCGTTTGCACAATCAGAGAGAGAGATGCCATTGTATTTACGGGTTCTGCCCACAAGCTAAGAGAGAGGATGCTACAAGGGAGTGGGTGAGTATGCGGGTAGCAGCAATTTGCAGGCCCGCGTCCTAGAATTCTGCCTATCACAGCTATGAAAGCCAGAGTTACAGTCTCAAAGACCTATAAAGACAGTCAGGCACAATCACTGATGAAGCTCCCAGCGTCTGTTAGCTGGGACTGCCAGTGGGGTCTATGGGAAGCTGGGGAGCACACAGGGGGCTTAGTGCCACAATGGACTAAGTAAACTCAGTGCCACAATGACAATCTAGAAGTCCTGGTTTTCCTGTGGAAACTCCTAAGTTTTGAGCTTGGGCAATCATTTAAAAAAATGGCTTGAAAATTTCATAATTAAAAAAAAAAAAAAAGCAAGACCCACAGTTGTGGATCAAAGGCAATCTGCTAACCAGCTTGCATGTGAGTTCTATATTTGAGAAAGCCAAGTCCAGATGCAGGAAATGACAAACTTGACCTCGCCAAGGAGAAAAACCAACTCTGGAGACAAAATAGCTCTGGGAAGAATGTGATGGCCTCAGCCAGGAGCCTGTACTCGGCCGTGCATCTTGGGTACCAGGGGCCCAATTTATAAGTCAGAGCCCTGAGCTGGAACGGGGGTGACTGAGGCGAGAAAAGTAGGAGGCAGGGGTCCCGCGGGGATCACTGCACTAAAACAGTGTTTACCCTGAAGAAAGGCTCTCGGCCTCGTCACACGATTCCCTGAGCGGAGCGGCGTATCACCTCGCATTTGCAATGCAACACCTTAAATGGTTTGCTAGAAAATTGCTCCCCAAATTATACCTCTGTGAGGAGTACACCGTAATAATGCACCACAAGGGCAAAGAAAAAATGCATTGCAATGGGATACATTGAATAATGTAATGTTTCCACAATACCAGAAAGAATATTGTATTATTAAAATACCACAGCAGTTTTAAAAGTCAGCATTAAAATCACCATGAGTAGGCATTAAGACTGAGAATAACAAATACTGAGTTTTTTCTCGGAGCTATGGTGGGGCAGGAAAACCTCTCAATCCACTTACGCTTTCAGGGAATTGACAGGCATTTTGCAGGAAAGGATGACTGGACTGAAAAAGAAATTGGTTCAGCTCCATTCAGCTGGCAGAACGATGGGAGCTGGAGCACCCCTTTAAGCCGTCGGCAAGGTACAATGACTTGGGGGTCTGAGCAGTGATACAGAGTCTGTGATCAGCGTCGAGGGCCAGTCTAGGGAGTCCAGGCTCCAAAATGCCTCCCTTGTCTGGAACTGTCCTTCTCTGAGGGTAAAAGAGTCAGGGTTTTCCGTGCCTTTCATGACAGTCATTTCCTGGAGACCTGACCGGTACCCAGCTGCGTTACGCATTCCGTCAAGTTGACCTTGAGTGTGGCTTGTGAACCTCACATGGACACTGCTCCCGACTGGACTCTCTCACTCCAGACCCTTTCTTGATGGCTCCCGGGTTCTCCCCGGTCCTAGGCTAGTTTTTCTTCCTTGTAAGTTGCCCCACCTAGATCTTATGTGTATTTAATGTCAGCTAACCGATTTGATGCCTTTTTGACCTGGTCAGTAGGAGAGACTCAGAGGAACCCCAAAATGTCCTTTGACTGCAGGAAAAAGAAATCTGCCAAAGCTGGTTGGAGAAAAGAGGGAAACTAAGCAGAGAGAGAGGTGCCCGCCAGCAGGTGCACAGCTGTCCCTGAAACCAGAACACGAGCATCTGTAAGAGAAGTCGTCGCCTCGCCACAACCAAGGGCCATTCATGCAGCTGTGCCAATGGGCGTGGCCGTCGGTCTGCAAGGAGCACGCGGAGTTTCTCGCTTCTCTATCTCTGTGGATCTGCTTCATTTCCTTCTCTCTGCTGGGTTGGGGTGGGAGGATAACCGCCCCAGCCGTGGCTCTGCGGGACCCGTCAGCAGCAAGACCCCATACAGACCCATGAGAGAGCCCGGTGCCCAGAGAGCCCGATGCCCAGCAACTGGGACAAGAGGAAGCCAAGTTGACCTACTCAAGTCCAACCAGAATCTGTCCAGTTAAGTTCTTCCCCATGCATCTCGTATTCATTAAATTGTGCATTGTTTCAATACTGTCACCCAAAGTGGACGGAATGGGGCTGGGGTGGGGGGAGTGCCACCATCTGAAACTGAAGCATCGGAGACACACCGTCCCATGGATGGGATGGGCCACCTGCTGGCTCGGACGGAGGGTGTGCCGCAGATTAGCAGAGAGGAAGATGGCGAAAATGCCATTGTTCTGAGCTCAAGAGCAGCCACAGAAACGGCAGCACCACAGGAACGATAGAAACCAGTGGTTTCTCTGCTTGTGATATTTAAAAAGCATGAGAATCAAGAGTGAGCTGAAGAGTTCCCACTTGTCTCTGGCCCTGGCTGGAGGGGTGGGTGCGTTGATCGGCTCTGGGGATTTTCTGGCCCGTGGGTGGGGGGGCCTGTACCTCTCATTAGGGCAGCGGCTCATTAGAGCTTGATGACATCAACCATTAAAAATCTCCCCTCGCCCTGCTCTGTGACCTTGCCTTGAGTTAGTCATTTCGTTTTCAAAAATACTTTCCGCTGTAAAAAAAAAAAAAAAACTGTCCTCAGCAGCTGTCAGCCAGTCTCATGAGTTTGATTAGCCTGAGCCAGTCATCACGAACGCCCAGGAACTCGCAAAACTGAGCTCCCAAACCCTAGCATCTGAAGACCTCTGTGATCTTCTCAGTCTCTTTGGAGTCCTTGTAGCCACGGAGCAGCGTGGTGAGAAAGTCTGCAACAGCCAAGAAGGGCAGAACCCCGGAGCTTTCTTTTCCCCAAACCCACTAGCACATTTGGTGCGGCCCCTTCCCAGCCAGGTAAGAGGCAGGTAGCCTCAGTGCTGCCGCGCAGAGATTTTTGTGGCAAGGGGAGCGCTCAGCCCTTCCAGTCCCCCGATGAAGGCACCTGCTTCTTCTGTCTGTAAATGCGGCGGGAATGGCCTGAAGAGGTCTGGTATGCCATGGAAAGGAGGGGCCAGCAGAGCTTTGCCTCCTCATGGGTGGGCTGGCTACTTTGATGGATGCTGGCTACTGGGTTTGCTCTCCTTCTGTGGCCTCTGTCTGCAGATCTCTGTCTGCCGTATCAAACCAGCAGAGACAGGGTTGGTGCGGGGCACTTAAACGAGAGAAGTTTCTTTTCTCATGGTTCTGAATGCTGGGAAGTCCAAGATCAAGGTGCTGGCCAAAAGATCAAGATCATTTGGGTGTCTAGTAAGGACTCTCTTCCCATCTTGCAGACGGCTGCCTTCTGTCTGCATCCTGACATGGCACAGACAGAGAGAGAGGGAGGGAGAGAGAGTAAGAGAGAGGGAGGAAGGGAGGGAGGTGGCCCAGGACAGTGACAAACAGGTACGTACAAGTGGTGAGTAACATGAACCTGGTTTAATGTGGGTCCTGGATCCAGAAACACCTGGGCTAAATTCCAGCTCTTCACAACTTGCTGTGTGACTATGGGCAAGACGCTTAACTTCTCTGAGCCTGTCTCATCCAATTGTCGGAACATTAACTTCTGCAAAATTCCTGACAAGTAGAAATAACACAATAAACACTGGCTGTTATTACCAGTATGGTAATTGTTGCCACACTCAATTGGTGGGCAAAATGCAGTGGTGAGGACTCCAAGAATTTCTTTTTATGGGTCTCTCTCTTTTTTTTTTTTGGCTTCACCCATGGCATGAAGAAGTTCCCCAGACAGATTCGAACCTGAAGCACAGCAATGACAAGGCCTAGTCCTTAACCGCTGGGCCATCAGGGGTCTCTGATCTGGTAGCTCTTGGGCTAAGTTCACATCAGTCTCAGAAAAAGGGGCCAGCGGTGCCAAAGTGGAATGGCCCTATTTTGGGAAGAAAAAGGACTAACCAGGCAGATAGAAAGAATCCGGGAAGAATGAGACACGGGCTGCAATGTCATCTGAGAGCGGGGGCTTTTAGCTCAGTGGAAAGCCGGGTCTCAGAGGCCCCGGGTAGCAAGGTTGAGCCTGAACCAGAACCTGAGTCAGAAGGGGCTGTTCAAACAGTGGTGTGAAGCTGCCGTACATACGTTCCAAGTGGACTTTCTCAGGACGAAAAGCTCGAAGGGTAGGTCGGCGTTGGAACCCGGGGTGGCAAGAACGCGTGCTGGGAAGTTCCCCAGACCAAAGCCTCAGCCGAGGTTTGGCTCTGTCCCCAAGAGAAAATTCGAGCTAAAACCCCAATTGCTTGTTTATTAGCAAATATGAATAATGTACAAATTAAGCCACCTGCTCCTGTTGAATTAATTGAGGTTATACTGTGGCTGGGATGGCGTGGCTGATGCTTAGTTAACACAATCATGCAAATTAACACATGGCCGCTTCCGGGCAGATCCCCTGCCGTCCACAGCAGGGGCCCAAAGGGAAATCAGGCAACAGATCTCAGACAACCAATAATCTCTACAGTTTTCAGCTACTTTCCATGGGAGTTTTTCGGGGAATATTCAGTACATTTTTTTTTTCTTAGCCCAGTGATGCAGGACATAGAAAATAAAAACTTGGGAAAGAATAACTTAAAAATTGGCATCTTGGACCAGTGTCCCTCCAGAGAGCTGTTATTTTTGTGTGTTTCATTTTTTTTTTTTTTTTTCCTTTTTAGGGCTGCACCTGCGGCCTATGGAAGTTCCCGGGCTAGGGGTTGAACCGAAGCTGCAGCTGACTGGTCTACAGCAGAGCCACAGCAACGCTGGATCTGAACCACATCTGCACCTCACCACAAGCGGGATCCTTAACCCAGTCAGCGAGGCCAGGGATCGAACCCGCATCCTCACAGACACTACGTCCAGTTCTTAATCCACTGAGCCACAACGGGGATCTCCATGTCTCACATTTCTATGTGGGACCCTGGAATCATTCTCCATCAGGTGGGTTATTTAACGTTGCCAAGAAGACGTACCTGGACCTCCTTGGGTGATGGGAACAGATTCTAGGACCCAAAAGAAAGGACCCAGAATAGGACGCCTTTTCCTCGCCAGCCACAGATGCTCAAGGCCTCAGCTCCATCAGGAGTAGAGAGCAGAGTTATTTGGGTTATTCCTTGAGCCCACACCCAGCGTTCGTATTCGTCAGGAGAGATGTCTAATTGGTTTGCCTGCCACCATCTGATACGGGACAGCTCTCCTGGGCGGAGCCTGTGCCAGGGCCACCCCCCGCCCCAAGCGACTGGCTGTCCTCATGACCAGCCTGCCTTGGTTGGAGCGCCCATGGTGGGTAGCACCGGCTGTGGACCAGGTAGGATGGCTGGTCCGCCAGACGGAAGTTCAAAGCTCGGGACACCAGCATGCTGAGGGCGCTGAGAGCAGGGCAGGCCGTTCTATATCACAGACCCAACTCCAGAGAGCTCCACGCTTTCCCTCGAGGCTAGGCGCACGAGCATCGCAAAAGGCAGGTCACGGCTGACGCCCTCCAGACAGGCGAGGCAGGTGGCGGTGGCGGTGGCGGTGGCGGGTGGAGAACGTGGGGGATGCGGGGAAAGGAAGCGCATCCCAGCTTTCCGCACCTTGGCCTCTTTGTTCCTGCCTCTGGGTTCTGGAAGCCAGAGAAACAAAGTGGGAGAGAGAGAGATGCAGGATTTGTGAAAGATTTGGGGGAATGGGGGGGGGAATGTCAGGGTTGCGTTCTGTGTGGGAGGAAAATAAAACTCCATGCTTCTCAGCCCACGAGATCAAAGTATTCAATAGTGCAGACCGGAGGGGGCAATGCATAAAGCTGTCCGGGAATACAGAGAAGTAAGTTTAAGAGCAATTAGGTGTCACAGAGGAGGATTTCTGCAGTGGCACAAAATAATGGGTCAACTCTTACTCTCAGTGATGAAAATAGCCATGCAATGTGGGCTTTGTGGGTAGAAAGGTAAGGTTTTATCTGTTATTCAAATTAATGTTTTCTTTATTAAAATAACAATTAAAAGAGTCTGGCATGCAGCTGTCCCTCTCGGGCTCCTATTTTCCTATTACCTATGATCGCCAGCCTTATTTATTGTTGTAACCTGGCTGTGAAGGATGCATAATAAACGGGTAGTGAAGAATAAATGCTCTATTCTTCACTGGATTTCCAAGGAGTAAATGGTAGCCCTTCGGGTGGAAGGAAGGCTGCACCCAGCCAGCTGGGATGCCTCCCTGGGCTGCAGTGACAGTCTCTCCCTTTGCCCAGCCCCTCCAAAGGGGACCTCTCTCCCCACACTACTGGGCAGTACCTATTTGTCATTGGCTTTGTCTGACCCTGGCATGTGACCCTTAGCACCTGGATGCCTTGTTAGTTTTGATGTAGATTCTAGAACTCACTTAGCTCTCTCATGTTTCATTTCACCCTTGAAAAAGAGAAAATGGATGTAGCAAGCTGGGGTTGCTAGAACCTACCATCTTTTTATCTTCCCCCTCTGACCTGAGTATGCTAAGTACATCGCTATATGGTGTGTGTGTGTGTGTGTGTGAGAGAGAGAGAGAGAGAGGGAGAGAGAGAGAGAGAGGGAGGGAGAGAGAGAGAGAGAGAGACTCTGTAACCAAATCAGAAGAATAACTCCTCCATGCTGTAACCTCTTTCCTTTTCTCTTTGTAAAGGGCACCTTCAAAGAGAACCCCAGCCCTTTGATAGCATGCTAAAATGTTCAATTTTAATTAGTTTCTACTTTCCTCATCTTGCAGCAATTAATCCTGCTTCCTAACTTTCATCTCTATAAATAAAAGTAGAATTGTAGAATAGTTTTATCCTCTGCACCTTCTGTTCTAGCTTGCGAAAAAGCACATTATTCTGAGAGATGGCGTGTGTTCTGACCTTCCTCCAGAAGCTGCCAAAAAAGTAAGTTTCTTACCACTGACAGCTTCTTGAGATCTGAACCTCTCACTCCAAGACACTGGCAGGCCCAGATCTGGCCAACGCTGTTGTTTGTTGGGTCCGGCTGCGTCAGCCCAAGCTTCTCTCCAAGGTCACGATGACCTCGGAGACACACCGAGGCCGGAGAGGAGCTGGCCCAGCAGTGGACGAGGACCGACAGGTGCACGCAGCAGCCGCTGCAATTTCAGGGCTCAAACAAAGGTTCTCGGTCACCACCTGCCCCCAGTCTGTGTGCAGCTGCCGTCTTTAGAACGGAGTCAGCGGGAGAGACTTCCTCAAACGCGCAGTGAGTAAACACGGAGTTTTACAGTTTCCATCACTTGAACGGATAAACGTGGAACCTGGGCGGGGGAAGCGCCTTTTCTTCTGTGGCAGCTCAGCCCCGCTTTGGCTCCTCATCTGAACCGCTTGGTGGGCCTTCCTTTGCACATCGG
Organism: Catagonus wagneri; assembly: GCA_004024745.2. Lineage (NCBI taxonomy): Eukaryota > Metazoa > Chordata > Mammalia > Artiodactyla > Tayassuidae > Catagonus > Catagonus wagneri. The sequence continues at coordinate 19,094,234 of PVHT020000257.1, read as the reverse complement.
CGTCATGTCACTGAGACGGCGGGCTGGGAAGAGCAGCCGGGCTAGAAGCTCCGGCAGCGGCCGCCTGCAAACCACTGTCCTTGGTCCTGAATGCGAACATCAGCCACGTTAGGGCCCAGGCCCAGTTCCTAGCCTAGAGAGGCTAACGGCTCCCACGCGGCCTCTTCTAGAAATTCCCGGTGAGGCGAAGGAAGAGGGAGCGATGGCACAGAACGAGTGAGGGCATCAAAGGGATTAATCTATGGCGTGGGAAACAGGGTTTTTATTTAGAGTGATAAAAAGGGAGACAGTGAGCAAAAAATGTTGATTGTTTCTTTTTTTAAAGTACCCTCTTTCAGGGGGGAAAAAAAATCAGTTGCTGCCCTGCTCTTGAAGAAAGACGGATGTAGTTAACGCTTTACCACGAGGCTTATGTTGTCTAATTTGATTGCATGTAAATTTGACACTTACGAGCCAGTTTTTGCCCTGGTGTGAGTGTGCGGTGGTCACTGTCCGCTGTGCCCCATCCTGGACCCCAGCAACCTGACACAGCGACTGTGGAATTATTTTACTGAAGGGGTGTGCTTTGCCACGGCAGTGTTCATGGACCACTGTCGATTCCTAGTTTATATTTAGGATTCTCTTACACACCCAGCCGAACTGTCTCCCTCCTCTCAGATATGCACTCTGCTCCCCTCTGTGTCTCTGCAACTCCCCCGTTCCCCCCGCCCCAAGCTTTCAGAAGCATCTTTTATCTTACCGCAATTCAACCCGCAATCTCTTGGCCTTGGAATGGGTTCAGTACGGAGAAGAGAAACCAAGAATAGCTTTTGGAAGTCTCCTGCCAAGGCTGACAACGTGAGTAGGTTTCTAAGGACTGTCTTTTCAGATGAAAACCAAACTCAAGATGTTTCTAATTCTTTGGCAGCCTGTCTCCACCTTGACTTTCCCATGCAAAGAGGTGTAAGAAGTCTATTTACAACCATTGTATAATGTAAAGGCAAATTATTTTGTTGCTGTGTTTATTCCTGGTTAATTGAGAAAATTATTTCATTTAGCCAAGAGTAAAACCTCTGAGATTTTTCTTCTCATTGCTCTGCATGTCTGGGGAAACAGGCAGAAGTAAACAATCATGCCCTATTTTATTCCCAGTTAAGTGAATTATCATCATAATAATTATCAGTAAAAACATCTGGGTTTGGCACAGCTCAACACAGGGGTTTCTCAGTGCAAGGTCTGAACTTCACCCTGAATTCTTATCCTTTGCCCGGCTTCTCAGTTCCCTGGACTGATCTCCTTACTGTTCGAGCATAGGACCTTGGAAAGCTAATGCTACTTTCAAAATTTAGATGAGTCGCTGTTAGACACAATAGCTTTTTGTGCATCTTGATTGTTTGTTTAATTTTCTATGGAAACCATTTGCATGAAATCAGAATTATGTTCCTTACATCTGTTCCTGCTGCTTCTCCCTGGGGAAACCACCTGAACTGTTGTCTGGTCACTGCGGGGTTCACTCAACACCTCCTGGGGTTCCACGCCTTGAATCTGGGGAGTGCAGATACAGCTCTTGTCGGATTGCAAACATTGTTGAAAATTTGTGGGGTCCCGATACTGGAGCAAACTTTAGCTATCCAGCAAAGGCTTGAAAGGCAAAGATGAATCAAGGCCACGCACCTCAAAGGGTGACGTGGGGATGATTTCCTTGGTGCCACTTGGGGTGCTTGTGGAATACAGTTTCTGAGGTCGTACTTTGAACCTACTGAGTCGGAATTTCTGGCATCTGTATTTTTAGCATCTCCCACTCAAACCCCCACCCTGCAACCCAGGTAATTCTAAAGACGTACTAACATCAGAGACCCACTGAGTTATGGATATTCCATCAAACAAAGAATACTAACTGAAGGGTTTGGAACCCTATGTCTGGAAATCTGTCTACAAATTCTGGGCACTTAAGAGACCTGCTTGATGTAAGTGAGGCTGACATATGTGCGTGGCTGGCCACATACGTGCGTTCAGGGCAGCTAGAGCTGCATCTGGTTAGAGCTTCAAAGCTGTCCCGGGACCCAGCCTGTCAGACAAGAAAGTCAGCATGACCAACACAGCGTGGTGCAAGAAAAGATCACGGACCAGCCGTCGGGAGACGTGGGCTCCCAGTCTGGCTGTATCACTATTGAAAGCTGTCTTGCCCACAGTCGTGAGTTCCATCTGGACCTGAGTTCCCAGATCTGTAAAATGAAAGGATCGGAATGGATCTGTGGTTTTCACATGATTTTCCGCGAAGTCAAGGAAAATCAAGGCTCAGGGTTCAAGAGCTGCCAAGCTGACGTCAACCAGAGAAGCTCAGCCTTCATCTTTTTGTACATCAAACTTCCACAAAAAGGTCGTTTTTGAAAAAAAGAGGCCTGGCCTTAAAAAAAAAAAAAGATAAAAGCAAACTGTTAGACTAGATGCTGTATAGACATATATCTAAATATCCTATAGACATGAGATCCCCGCTTGCAATGTGACTTCAAGGTAAGGTTTTAGTGGGTTCTAGTTGGTTTACCTGGGAAAATACGTCTACTCTTTGAAACAGAGCATTATGAAAGACGACACCAACCCCTTTGCATGTCAGATGCATCTCACAAAATGTTAATTTAACATTTACAATTTAAAAAATAAGCTAAGGATCTAGAAGTTCCATTTCTCTCCCAAGAATACATATAAACTTTAGAATACCTCTGTCCAAGAGAACTATGGGCTTTTCCAACCTCAAGATATTTTATGAGTAGTTAAAGATAATAGATGAATTCATCACCTCGCTAGGGATTTCCTCAAAGGAAAACAGCAGGGGTTGATGAAATCTGAAGTGTTTGAGCCGGTTGACGTTAATGGCTAATATTGGGTTTTGAAATACACGAGGATTTTAATTTTCTGTGTCGGTGATCTTCCACATTCATAACGGACAATGTGGAGCAGATGGCTTTTCGAAAATACCGACCTAGTACTGGTTCCCCCAATCGCTGGGATTGAACCAAAGAACAGAGCTGTGGCCAGCAGACAAAAGGGAGGGTGGGGCTGAATTCTCTCCACCCACAGGTGACAGGAGAGGCCCCGGCGAAGGCTGCCAGTCTTTTCCTGCCTCTCTTTCACCCACTGAAAAGTAGGGAAAATATCTGCAGCTGAGTGAACCCTCTTTGGCATTAAGGAAGTTTTTTGTTTGTTTGTTAAGTTGACAGATGTATCTGTCTGGTAGGGATCCCAGAATAAGGACCTTAGACTGAGGGGCTTAAAGAACAGGAATTCACCATCTTGGGAGTTCCCTTCGTGGCTCAGAGGTTAACGAATCCGACTGGGGGCCATGAGGTTGCGGGTTCGATCCCTGGTCTCGCTCAGTGGGTTAAGGATC
>PVHT020000257.1:19048972-19090767 GCA_004024745.2 Catagonus wagneri | reverse complement strand
CTGCAAGGACATCAATCAGCTGGATTAGGGCAAATCCTAATGACCCCTCCTAACTTAATTCCTTCTTTAATGACCCTGCTCCAGAGAACAATTAGAGTCTGAGGTCCCGGGGGCTAGGGCTTCAAGACCTGGACTTTAGGAGGATCCAGTTCAGCCCATCACAGCAGGGGAATGAGGGTACAGAACCTGGAGCTGGACTGAAGAACTTCTGAGTGTTATTGTTATTATTAGGTGGCCGTTACTTAGGAAGCGTTTTGCCCTCAGTGGTTAATTTCTAACCTGACCCTCTGGAAGCCTGGTCCACAGGTTCCCAGAGCAGAACGGGACACTGCTGGCCCGTGCCTGCTGTTGAGCATGTCGGCACCTGCCTTCAAAGAGGAGGCCAGGTCTTAAGAGGAGGCTGACCTGGCTTCCCAAGTTGCTGGCTTTGTGCGTTATTCATTTATTTATTTTTTTAGGACCGCACCCCCGTGGCACATGGAGGTTCCCAGGCAACGGGTCGAATCGGAGCTGCACTGGCCGGCCTACACCACAGCCACGGCAACGCGGGATCTGAGCCGCACCTTCAGCCTACACCACAGCTTGCAGCAAGGTGGGACCCTTAACCCACCAAGCGAGGCCAGGGATCGAACCCACAACCTCAGACGCTATGTGGGGTTCTTAACCCACTGAGCCGCAACGGGAACTCCTGGTTTTGTGCATTCTGCTTACACTGATGTCATTACACCCGTCCCTTCAGCGTGAAGCATTGAGGGACGAGATCATTTAAATTTGACTTGGAGGTGGGGGAGTAAGCCCCAACAATTTTGGGGGAAGGTATCAAGTCAGTCCTAATGGCTTTGCCAGAAGAAAGAGTTTTAACAGTGGGACGGTGCATCACACTTGATTCATCCGGGAAGGGTAAAAATAGCCCAACAACAATGGGAAATTAAGAGAAGGGCCCGTTGAGCCATCACTGAAAGCCCAGTGGGGCTATAAAGGGAAAACACACGCATATCCAGAGGCCCCCTCCCTCCCGCCTCTGCAAGGCCACATCTCCCTGGGGCTGGAACCCAGCTGGGCTCGATACCCACTACGTGACTGATTAATAGAAAATGATAAGCTGAATACAGGGCTGTGGGCTGAGACTTTTTTGCTTTTAATATTTAAAGAAGGCTGAGCTGAAACCTTCCTGTGTCATAATAGCTTAATTTTGGAGCAGGAAAAAGAAGACACCCTCCGGCCTTCAGGAAAGCCTGTGGACTCGGAGATCATAACAATCACAGCTGGTGGGCCAGTCCGAGGAGGACCCAGGCACGCGTGGGGAACTGTTAAAGGCTCACGAGCACCTCTTTGGCTCCGGTTTTGAGGTTATTTTCTTGGGTGCGCATATGAGCGAACGAACTCTGTGTTGCCTGTTGGCCACTTTTCCTGGGCCCGTGTCTGGGGTTCAGGGGTTTAAGGGTTCGGGGTAGTGCTTTCAAAACCTTTTCACTATCACGACACACACGCAGGATGATAGTTGTCAGGCGCTCTGGGACAACCGGGTATGTTAATCAGGATCCAATTCCGGGCATCAGAGATGGTTCTAGTATATTGTAACAGAGAAAGTTGAATATAGGAAATTGGTTATAGGTATGAGGACTGAGAAGGTAACTGACATGGCAGAATTGTCGTAGCCACGTCCAGGCCGGGGAAAGCTGCAGAGATGCTGGGATGATCAGACCTGGAGCTTGGAAGAGGGTCCTGGGACCTGCTGGGACCAGTCCTCAGGGGAGGGGCTGTTGATCAGTGGCTGCTGGCAGCCAAGGAGCTTGGAGCAAGGAGGCCGGATGCTAGGAATCTGTTTTTCAGAGAGCCCCTGCCTGTTGGCTGCTGGTCCTTCTGAGGGCCAGGAAGGCATATTCTGGGAGGGTGGACAAAACCTGCACACTGGATCCCACTGCCACGGTGAAGGTCAAGAGCCAGGGCTTTGGAATCTCAAGGCTTAACCATTGGTACCCAGGACACTGGCCCAGCGTGACTGGCCACCCTAGGTCCCCCGCTCCTATCCCTCAGGATGGGGGATGGGGCTCAATCAGCCTATTTCCGGCCCACTGGTTGTCAGCCCCATGCTGGCCTAGGGGTTAACTGTCAGCAAAGAGACGAGCTGGTTCTGGGGTGGGGGGGATGCTGCGTGGGGAAGAGGGGGAGACGTGCTGAGCGCCTTGAGATGCGGGGAGCACCCTGGGGCCCAGGCAGGGGACAGAAAGAACGCAGTGTTCGAACATGGGCTCCGGAGACAGACAGCCAGAGCTGAAGGCAGGTTCCAGCCCAGAAAGCTCCCCTGACCTGGGGCAAAGCCACTTAGCGTGCCCTAGCCGCACGTGAGGATTAAATGAGATAATCCAGGCAAAGCGCTCAGCCCAGTGCCCGCCACAGGCGGAGCAGTCGAGGGTGTTAGACTCTATTCCAGGGGAATGTGTGGCTCGCCTCTCTCCCTGGGAGCGTGGGGCCCTATCCGCATCCTGACAGGTCCGTGCCACCCCGATCCCACATCGGGACACTGATCTTCACAGCCCACGTAGCGAATTCATCCTCCTTTGCAAAGCTGGCGGGTCTACACGGAGTCAGTCCATCCTGCAGGGCTGCCTCCGACTCGAACGGGGTGGCGCGTGTGGGACCTGTCTGCCTGCGTAACCCAGTCGGCTCCGCTGGTGTCTGGGAGCTTCATTCTCTGCAGTCGGAGTTATTGCAACGGTGCCGTGTTTGCGAAGAGTGAGGCCGGAGCAAAAATGGGTCCCAACCTCGGCTCTCTTTACGGTGTCCTGGCAGGAAAGACATCCCTCCCCGCTTGGCTGAATTTTAATCTTTCTCCCACACACGTGACCCACTGCAGCTCAAGCCCATGAAATCGTGGCACCTTGAAGGCACTCACAGAAGCCAAGCATGTAAACATTCCTTAATAAAAACGCCTCCTCAAATTCACAGGTCATGAGAACGAGGCCCCTGAGTTACACATGTGACCCCATTCCCCACCTCGTTCACGTCTGACCCACCCGGCCTGACCGGGAGCCCTCCTTGGTGCTCCAGAAAGAACAGCACATCGTAAATTTCGGGTGCTAACAGTATCCCAGTATCCTTCTCCAAGTGGCTTAAACCGGTCAGAATCGAAAACATGGTCTACTGAGCAATGCTTGGCCCATCTAGAACCATCTGTCTGTGCCTGCGGGGTGAGCATGTCATTAAGGGTTGGGAACATTGACGTGAAGGGTTAAGATTTTTAAAAAGGAAAGAGAGGGAGAAAAGCAGTTCTGCTGGGGAAGCTGTGATGAGGAGCTTGGACAAACACAAAGAGCTTCATTTTGCAGCCTCTCCTGATGGGCGACGCAGCGACCCAAGACTTTTAAACACATACGAGAGCTAAAGCTCTCAAATACTGTTGTCATTTAAAGTGCTTATGTGGGAATTCCCATCCTGGCGCGGCGGAAACGAATCTGACTGGGAATCATGAGGTTGTGGGTTCGATCCCTGGCCATGCTCAGTGGGTTAAGGATCTGGTGTTGCCGTGAGCTGTGATGTAGTTTGCAGACGCGGCTCGGATCTGGGGTTGCCGTGAGCTGTGGTGTAGGTTGCAGACGCGGCTCGGATCTGGTGTTACTGTGGCTGTGATGTAGGCTGGTGGCTACAGCTCCGATTACAGCCCTAGCCTGGGCATTTCCATATGCCGCAGGTGTGGCCCTAAAAAGCAAAGATAAATACAATAAATTTAAAACTCGGTGCCTCAGTCACACCAGCCAAGATTCTAACATGTATGTAATTCTAACATACAATCGGGGCTTTAAATGAGGTACGAATGGAGAATATTATGGGGGTACAGAGGTGGGAAATTCTTCCCAGGAGGTTTAGAGACAGTATCATAGAAAAGATGACTTTTGAACTGAGCCTTGAAAACTAAGGTTAAACCTAGTCATTGACACAGGCGTGGTCCAGCTAAGCTCTGCCAGGAGCCGAGTGGGAGTTCCACACTCTTTAGTGCCTGTGAAAGTCTTCCGAGAAATGGCTGTATCATTCCCTGGCTTTCTCAAATTCTTCTTCTCCTGGCTCTCATTTTTTTTTTTTTTCTCGAAGGGGATGGAGAAGAGGTCTGTTGAGTCATCAGCAAAACACACCCCTACTTTCTCGTTCCTCGTAGTCACCATCAATCCAGCCACTCATCCACCTTCTTCAATTCAATGTCCTTCTCTGGCAAGTTAAGAGACGGAGGGAAACGGGCAGGTGAGCAGCAGTGTACAGAATAAACACGTGGCCTGAGACACAGGCCCACGCACACCTTCAGGAGGCCCCTCGCCCGTGGAATCTCTGCTCCCCCAAAGGCAGCCCCCCGGTGGGTATCATGAGGCCAAAGAGATGTGTCTCAATTACACCGATGCCTGGATGAATTTTTCAAGACTCAGGCAGGTGTAGCCAAGGAAAACCATTAGTAGTAATAGCAATGACAGAGATGGATGTCTGCCCCGGATGTCTGCCCCAAATATCTGTCTCGTCATTTTCATCTTGAGCATCCTGGGTTCCTTGAAGGTGGCTCTATGCCATCACTGGTCAGGGGCTCAGCTGTCCCTGCCAGCCAGACCTGGGGCGCATGTATATCCTCTCTTGGGAAACCAGCCAAGGACGCGGCCGTGTTTTCACTTCAACGGTGGCGTCTCATTAGATCCATCAACCCTTGTGTTGGCAGCTGAGGGATTCCCCAACCATTGAGCGAGACCCTCCAGAGCAAAAGGGGTCCAGAAAGGTCATCTACCTAATTTAAGACATTTCCTTTTGCATACACGCGTGAGTGCACGCCCGCGCACGTGCACACACACACAGGGCTCGAACACCATGGGCGTCAGAGGATCGCTTCCCTTTGGCTGTTTCTCTTTCTCTCCATTCACTAAATTTTGCTGAGAAAACGTGGACGACTGAAAAAGAAGAGTTAAGTTGTCTGATGCTGGGGAACAGAGTGTGAGGGAAGCTATTATGCCAACAAAATGTTGAGAGTCTTCTAATTTTTAGCCAATTGTTTAAAAGACGACAGATGGTAATGTTTATGAGATGTATAATTCAAGGCAAATCTGTCCAGATAGAGAGCATAAAGCATCTTTAACTTGGCTAACAAATGCTGAGCTGCAGTCAGATAAATAAGACCAACCAAACCCAAGGCACATGACTGCAACGCTGGAGAAATGGAAAACAATCTTGGTTTGTTTTTTTTAAATAAAAGAATGATATGTACTAGAATAAGCAGTTGGGATGTTTTTACCCTTCCTTGCTAATCGGCTATGTTATTGTTATTATTATTATTATTATTATTATTATTATTATTATGTCTTTTTAGTGCCGCACCTGTGGCATATGGAGGTTCCCAGGCTAGGGGTCGAATTAGAGCTATAGCTGCCAGTCTACACCACAGCCGCAGCAACGGGGAATCTGAGCCACATCCGAGACCTACACCACAGTTCACGGCAACGCTGGATCCTTAACCCACTGAGCGAGGTCAGGGATGGAACCCACATCCTCATGAATCCTAGTCAGACGTATTTCTGCAGGGCCACGATGGGAACTCCTATATTGTTATTATTATTACATCGTTGCAGGTGAAGGCAGGATGCACTGGCAAATCTTGACTATTTAACATGTGATCTACTTTTTCCAAGGTCATGCTGAATACCAGTTTTTCAGTTCTCCCAGCTTTCTGTTTTGAGCCAAATAACATGATCTTTGTTTCATTAATATTTAAGAGCAATTTAGATTGCGCCAGATGATCTTAAAGCTCGTTTAAATCAGCTTGAAGATAATATTAAGCTTTCTCCTGGCATAATCGACCACCATAAAGGATGGTGTCATCTGCATATAAATGATGGGCTGAGCATGACAAGGACGAGCAAAGATAATCAATATAGAATGACAGCCGCATTGGGTTCCAGATCCGTCTTTCAGGGATCCATTATTCTGCTTGCGGAGTTAAAGATGCATTGTTTTTGTCCAGATCTGCCAAAGGAAACACAAAAGAGTTTCATGCACTGCATCTTTTATGATGTTGGGCGGCAGAGGAGGGAGGTGTTCAAAATGATACATGTACTGTTTTGCAAATACAATAATTAGAGCTCACACGGATGATTACTTTATCGGATTGAACAACTGTCTCTTGGCAATTGCTGCTGCTTCTCCTTTTGCTCCTCCTCCTTTTCCTCCTCTTCCTCTTCGCTCTCCTCCTCCTCCTCTTCTTCCCAGCAATGAGCATCTTTACAATACGGTTTCGCCTGGGACTGGCTTGAACCCTTAGTTAAATTGCCATCAGCCTGTGGAAAACCTGCCTGTGCTACCATCTGGGAGAATCCTTTCATATTCTAAAAATATTTGATTTTAAGAAGTCATATCTTCCCTTCTTATTGACCTAGAACTTACCGCTATCTCTTCCTTGAATAAAATACAAACTCTGGATTACTACGTATTACTGGATAGCTATCGTATTACGTACGATTTGTAAGAATTAAGGACCTATTTTTCTCTCCTAAGAGGAGAGACTATTTTTACAGTTAAAGAGAAACAGCGTAGTAAGGAGAAATGGATAAAAAGTCAATGCCGGTAGACACGTGTTGGCTTCCGCGCAGTTGAAGACAGGGGCCTGTGGCTACAAATGCAGTCCTATTTTGTCTTCTTAACGGATGCTGGGCAAAGGTGTGCCAGATGGTGGTTGTTCTTCCTTCCATCCTCTCTCTCTCTCTTTCCTTATTTTTACCCCGCTGTCTCACTGGGAACCCCCCAAACACAGAGGGGTGTCTAATCCGCACTCAAGAGTCCTGCGAGGTGCTCTGGAGGTTGTGAAGCTGGTACAGAAGGTGGGGTTTGCCCCTGGACGGGGAAGGAATGGTTTCTCGGCTCTGCAGACTTAGATCCAGTCATCGCTCTGGGTCCTGGAAGATGGAACAGACGGTGAAACATACCAGGGAACGCGCCAGTATCGTTCCTGTGGAGGAGAGTGTGTTTACCTGGATTATCTGTGTGCCTCCTCCCGCTGCTGTGAAAGGTACCCAGTGCCGGTAAATGGGATGGGTGAACGGGGTTAGCTCGTAGTTGGAGGAAGTCTGGGGCAGAGGTTGAGGGCTTAGTGCTCATCAGCAGCCTCGGGTCCACTCAGGCAAGCGGAGGGCCTTTCCCTTCTGGGTCCCTCCCACCTGCGGGTGTATATACACTTGAGGAATCGCTTCTTTGACTTCTCAGGTCTGGAGACCAACGATCTTGAGCTGAAGCAGTGCCTGGGAGGCAGAGCGGCCCGAGAGGCCATGAGGAAAGAGGAACTACAGGGACTCTAGGTATGGTGGGGAGCCAAACTCTTGGGCAGATGTCTCTGCCTCATGTCTCCGTGTCTTGGCCTGGTCTGTGCTTTATGTCTAGAATGTTCTTATCGGTTTCGTGAGTTCCTGCTCTTCTTCCTTCAAGATTATGCCCCTGGAGTTCCGGTCGTGGTGCTGAAGAAACGAATCCGACTGGGAACCATGAGGTTTTGGGTTCAATCCCTGGCCTCGCTCAGTGGGTTAAGGATCCAGCTTTGCCATGAGCTGCTGTGTAGGCTGCAGACATGGCTTGGATCCTGAGTTGCTGTGGCTGTGGTGCAGGCCGGTAGCTGTAGCTCTGATTCGACCCCTAGGCTGGGAACCTCCCTATGCTACAGGTGCAGCCCTAAGAAGAAAAAAAGACAAAAAAAGAAAAAAAGAAAAAAGAGATTATGCCCCAGATATCACACCCTCTATCCACTTTGAAGTTTTCTGATCTTTTTTTTGGTATCATCTGGTATCGTTTTGGTATCTGATCTTCTTTCTTCACCCCTCTAAGTACTTTGTGTGCTGGATATGACCACTGCATATTCACCTTCAGGAATCTGTTTTCTTTATTAGACTGTGGACTCTGAAGGGTGAATTTTATATTGATGTGTTCTATACCTAGTAGAGTGCCTGGCACAGACTAAACACTTAAAAAGCTTTTGCTGAATGAGAACGATGGCACGGCCATTGAGATGGCACAATGGAAAGAGTGCTGGTGGGCCGCCCTGTACGGTTGTGTAGGTTGTGCACTGAACATCCCTACACGGTGACTCACCTTTCTGGATCCCTAATATCGGGCTGGGAAGATGGGGAGCCTGGGGCTTAGGCAAAGGATCATCTCAAAGCCTTCTCCATCCCTCTCCAACCTGTCTCCAGGGCTCTACGCTCAGGTATGTTCTCAAGTTTAATGATGCATTTTCCAGGACCAAAGACGTCTCTATTTACCCTCAAATCTCCCCATCTCTGGCTAGTGTCTCAGTCTCCCTCAATAGACATCCTGAACTTTCATCCACAAATAAATACCTTGGAGTGTTTGGGTGGGCTTTAACTTAAGAGCAGTACTGAGGTCAGATCTTGTCCTACTGGGATCATTGAAGAGAGAGCAGGAAGGGAGGAAGGAAGGAGTTCGATGGAGGTGGACAGAATTACAGAGAAAATACGTTGAAGACCAAGATGGCCTCTTTTAATAATAACTCAGGAGCCTGGCCTGTGAGCTCTGCATCAGTAGAACATAAGTGAATGTGCAAAGAGGAACTAGAGGGGCAGCCAGGTTTCAACCACAAAGGGAGGGAGGCTGAGGCCGCGCGAGGGCAAGGCCCCTCCGTGGGCCGGTAGGAGAAGCAGCACAGAAAAGAGGCTCTGCCCTTTGCAGACCTTTTTGCTCGTTCCGTGGTGTGGCCACTAAGGTGCTCACTCTCAGTGCTTCGTCTAAGGTCTGCTTATTCTGTTCTTAACAGTGATCATAGCAACGCATCGCCCGAAGCCGCCTCCTCATCTCTAGCAGGAATGGTGTAATGGTTGGAAAGGTGTGTGTGGGGGGGGATGCGACCAGGAGAGAGATAAAATGCCTGAGCTTGAATGGGTGGGGGTGTGCCAACCAGAGGGGGCAGGGTCCCGGCGGAAGGGTTCACACCATACCCGAGGCGCTTACCTTGGCAGCACCTTGCCCACCTGAGAGCTTTTAAGCCTCCCAAAGCCCAGGCCACGCTCAGAACTATTAAAGCAGAATCTCTGGGAGGGGGACCCCAGTAGCCGTGCACCTATGAAAAGTTCCCATATCATTCCACTGTAGGCTCGGTTACTGCACCACAGTTTTTTATTTTTATTTTTTTTATGCAAAAGAGTCGTGCAACCTCAGCTGAGCACTCATTGTGGAAAAGCAGGGTGGGCTTGTATCGGAAAACGGTCCCTCCAGGCAGCTCAGGACCCTTCAGAGCGGATTCCATGAGTCCTTTCCTTTAGCCTGCAGGGACATCTGACGCTAAAGGCGTGTTAGTTACCTGTCACTGAAGAACAAATGAAGCCGAACTTAGCGGCTTAACCAACCTCTCCTGTAGTTCCTGTGGGTCAGGAAGGTGGAAGCAGCTTGGCCGGGTGGTTCTAGCTTTGAGTCTCCTATGAGTTTGCAGCCACGATCTGGCAGGATCCCCTTTCAGGACAGCGACAGGCTGGAGGCCTCCGTCACTCGCCACACGGGCCTCCGGCAAGCCTGTTCCAGCAGCCGCCTGACACGGCAGCGGGCTTGCTCTGCAGTGGGTGATCTAAGAGCGGGAACAAGGAAGAAACCGCCCGCCTTTTATGTCTTTATCTCAAGTGCCTTATACCGCTGCTTCCACCACTTTCTGCTCCTTAGAAGCAAGTCACTAAGTACAGCCCACAGGTCCGGATAGGGGAGCTACGTCCCGCCTTTTAAAGGGAGAGAGAACAAAGAATTCAAGGGGGTATTTTAAAACCATCACAGTGGGTTTTCGAGGTTCATGGCTTTCCTCATTTTATTCTTTTTTTTTTTCCCCCCAGATGGAGGTCTTAGTCCTGGATTCCAGAGACGCCTCATGAAGCCAGATGCACAGCGGGCAAAAGAAACGTCCCCTGGACCAGCTCCCTTCGGTCTTCCTTCTCTTTCCTTCTGGTCCTTGACTCATTTGCACCAGCAACGCCGCAGTTATGTGTCCGGCTTCTGCTTTCTCTTGTCTGGCCTCTCAGTGGAGGGTCAGCCTCTGTTCAGTGTGGTTCTGCCGCTGGGGGTGGACGTCCTACCGGAATGCTTTGTACGGGGGAGGGAGGAAGGGATGAGAGAAAATAGCACCCCCTGCCCCCAGCAGTCAACCAACCCTTTGCTTCCGTGAATCAGAAATCTCCTGGGAACACGCCTCCTGTTTTGCGAATGGCGTGTTTGTCTTATTGCCAGACGTGAATGACATTACACAAGGTCTGGCTTTGAGCTCTTGGAAATTAGAATTAGAGCAGGAGGGAAGGAGCTTGTCTAGCACATTTGAAACCTGGATTTTAAATTAATTATACATCATTAGCATAATTTAATTACACTTCAGGACGGAAGTTTTCAAAGTGTGTTCGAAGGAACCTAAGATTCTCTGAAGCTCTTGCGGGAATTCCGCAAATGTTCTATTTAAAAAATTTAAATACCATATGTTTCTACTTATAAACAAATAATAGACTATATACCAACTTTTAACAATAAGCACAGAAGCCCGTGCCTGCCAACCTAACTTTGCGCGTCTGAGCCTAGATGTTGGAAAAAAGCTTTTCGTGTTATCACTGTTAACTGAAAAGGGTCGAGTTTGTAAAGCAAAGTTTTCTTCAAAAACCGTTACCCCTTGCAGCTACTCGTCTGTGGGAATCAGACTTTCCTTACTTTCGTACAATCAAAACCCAATACGCTGGGTACTCAGACTGGTATAGCTTCAATTTATAACCCTAACTCCCTTTTAAAACTATGTGTGGCAAAAATTCTCCGTTATCCCCTGATTGCCTTCTCATAAATAAAAGTTCTGAATTGAAGCCTGCAAAATACATGTTTGAGCATCACCAGCCCGATTTTAATCCCTTCTCTTACATTAGTGTACCAGAAGGCTTGCTCTGGCAAGTTATAGAAAACCCAACTCGAAATGGCATAAGCGAGATGTGGACCTGCCCTCTGTGAGAAGGTGCAGCGTGGGTGGATTTGATGGCTCAGCAACATCGTGATGGCCCCGGGTTCTTCCCACGTTCTGTTTTGCCTTCCTCAGGGTGTCGATTGCGGGTTGACTTCAAAGCTGCGGGATGGTTGCTGTAGCGTCAAGCACCCAGGTGCACGTGGCTATGTCCGGCGGGAGGGACAAAGCCCCCTGCCGCTGGCCTTTCCGGACTCATGCGCCCTGAACCAAACCTGCCCTCAGCCAGCACGGAGGTAGGACACAGAGGCTGCTGGGACTCCACCAACAGTGTCTGCTAGGATTGGGGCTTCTTACTAGAATCATGTGATAAAACATTTCTGCTGTGACAAAAAAAAAAAAATAGGTCTGAGAAACTTGGGATATTGAGGACTTTTCCTGGGCTGGCCCTGGGGCTGTTTTCCCAGAAGGTCATTTTTGCTGATCCCGCCCCAGTTTTGCTGGAAGGAAAGGGACGGCTCCCATCAGCGTTAACTCCAGGGCTGCCGCCTGCTCTTTGGCACAGTTTTTTCTCCTGGGTGACACTGCCTGCCATCTGCCTGGGGAGTGACGGTTTACAAGGTGCTTTCATGTACACTGGCCTAGTCACTCCCCAAAGGACGATGAGGTCTGAGGGCTGCAAGCCCCTAGCTGACCATCCCGTCATGCTCATCACCTGGGGAGCCTCGTGAACCAAAGGGAGTCAGCGGTCTCACCTTGGACCCACTGAATCTGAACATCCTAAGGCAGGGCCTGGGAGTTCATTTTTTTTCCCAAAGGTTCTTAAGGGAAACTGCAACGAGGCTGACATGACTAGAGACTTGGCTGCAGCTGGGCAAGAGGCTGCAGATGTGGGCAGTGGGGGCAGATGGAGCCAGGACCCCAAAATTTCAGGCTTGGACTTTGCCCGGCAGGACATCCGATGGGTGCGTCTGCAGTCGCCATGGGATGGGATGCAGGGGACAGGTGATGGGCATTCAGCAACAGCAGCGGGGGGAGAAAAGAGGATGCGGCCGGAAGGGGCAGGGCTCAGCTTCCAACTGAGTGGAGAGAAAGCCCTGAAGTCGCTCCCCGGTGTCTGGCTTGAAAGAGTCTCAGCGGGTCTCTTTTCTCTGTCGCTGGTGTTCTAGCCAAAGAAGACAACTTCTTCTCCCTCCAACCCGCTTTGTCCCTCCTAAAGCAGAGCTTCCCACCCTGCCTGAGCTCCTGGCTTCCCACCCCTCCCTTCCGCCCGCACAACCCGGCTGACCATTCATCTCTCATCATCAAAGAACAGCCATAAACAAGCAGGCTTCCACTGAACGGACACCTCATTGCTTTTGTCTGTAGGAAAAAGGAGTGAATCTTGTCCGTGGCAGCTGCCGAGGAGGCCTCCGCATACCATCAAAGCCAGGAGAGGGGCCGTGGGGGACTAATTGGATTTAAATAAAGTGCTAATGTTTAAATCAAGAAGGCCAAGTGCCTACTCAGAAGCCTGCGCCAGACCGCAAGATACCTGAATTCCCAAATTGTATTCTCGCTGGCTTGCGTTCGTTTATGTCGCATTGCGTTCTAAACAAAATGAATTTTAGTGTTTTGCCGAAGCACTAATAGAAACTGATTGAACAGTGGGAAGGTTAAAATGAAAATCCCTGAATTTCCTTTCAATAGGAGGAATTTAAGAAACATTAAAAAAAAAACCCGGAAAACTGGCAAATTTACCTTTTTTTCCCAGTAATGTTTTTACAAGCACCATCTCCATCTGACCACTTCCGTTCTTTCCATGAGCTCTGGCCGACGCGTGCTCGGCCACCTCGCCTCCATCTACAGAAGGCCCTGCACGTCCCCGCTCGTGGCTTCCTTCCCTGGAAACGTGGCTTGTGGTTCAGTGGGTGACGTGTCCAGGATGAACACAGGAAGCCCGCTTCTTCGGCACAAGAATAAAACATATTAAAGGGAGCCATTTCACGTAGAAAAGGGTGAAGAATGCCCAAGATTCTCTAGCCCAGCATCTCATTCGCTGAAGAGCTGGTGGGAACGATGTTTAAACATAAACAGGTTTGATAAAATAATCTGGAGCAACACAGATGGACTTAAAGTTGATCGTACCAAAGGCAGTAATGACAGAGAAAGACAAATACTATACGATGCCATTCATATGTGGAATCTAGACTACCGTACAAAGGAGCCTACCTGCAAAACTGAAAAAGACTCACAGACACAGACAACAGACTCGTGGTCGCCAAACGGCGGGGGGAGGAGGGGATGAGGGAAGGCTGGACTGGGAGTTTGGGATTAGCAGTGGCAAGCTATTATATATCGAATGGATAAACAATGAGGTGCTACTGCAAAGCATAGGGAACTCTTTCAATATCGTGTGATAAACCGTCATGAAAAGAATACAAAAAAAGAATACATGTGCGTATGATATGAGTCACATCGCTGTACTGCCAAAGTCAAGACAACATTGTAAATCAACTGCACTTGAATAAAATAAATTAAAAAAAAAAAGAAACAGAGGTTTGAAGCAGTCAGTTTTGAAAAAGCGGTATATCATCTGCTGAGTGGAATTTTACTTCCCATCAAAGCTATGGTCTGGACGAATGCAAATACGGATGAATTTCAGAAAAGCTTCGTTGTGCAGAAGAAGCCAGACCAAGGAGGTATACAGTGTTTAGTAGGCTTTTTCTAAGACTTCCTAAAATGCAAAATAGTCTGTGGCAAACATGGCGGTGGTCTTGATTTGGTGGGTGGAAATTTCAAAGTATGAGGAGTATGAGGAAACTTTCAGTGGGGATGGATGGAGCTATTGAGAATCTCGGTGGCGAGAGGTTCACAAGCGTATACCTAGGTCAAATCTCATCAGATTTACACTTTTGCTGTGTGCAATTTGTTGGGCCTCAATTCTATGTCGATAGAGCTAGAAAAAGAGCAGCAGGAGGAAAAGAAATGTGAGCCTTCTCAAAAGGAAGCTTGTTAACCCAAGATTACCTACGGTCATTTCCCTGGAGAAATTTTTCTTTTCAATTTTACAGCGATTTTTGCAGGTTTATGTTTTCCCATTTGACCCCACAAGTTATGCGAGTAGGTTCTTTCTATTTACCAGATGCTTGGGCAGAATGAGGCTGGTAGAGGCGGGGGCTGGTGCAGACGTAAAACTGGTCTTTTCTGTTTGGCTCGGTCCCATATGCAGCTCCTGGCTGATTGGGGGGTTCTGGCTCTCGGCCAGCGCTGAAGGCAGGATCCTCTGTCCTCTCAAGCTGCCCATTAAGCTCTCGGCTTCAAGCGCTGGAAGCTCTGCTGACGTGAGTGGCAGCCACGTGCTGGAGATGCTGGGCGGGAGTTCAGGGGCTGACGCTGGGCTCCCTTGGGAAGAAGTACCCGCTCGCGGGCCAGAAGCCTTCGGTGAAGAAAGCAGAAACACGGTGGTTCTTTCTCGAGATTTCCAAATCTCCCTTCTGGGTCCCAAGAGACGTCGCTGACCCCCAAGTGCTTTCTCAAAGCAGTCCAAAGCAATCTCACGGTAAAGGAGACAATTTCAAGGACACAAAGGTGAGCTCCAGGGCGGGACTCAGGCTTCCCTAACTGGACGCTGATGCCAGGCCTCCCCTCTGTTCATGGAGCCAGACAGGTCCGCCCTGAGGGGCCTGTGGCATCAATTTGTTTCCCTTCGCTGGTCTGCGAGGTCCTCCGTGTTCTCTTAGAGAGAGCGAGGGGCCAGGAAGTGAGCGCCCGAGAAATGAGAGCTCTTTGGGGAAAGGCAGTTGTGACCAACTGAAAGGGAGGAAATACAAGCATAGACGAGAGGAGTTCTCATTGTGGCTCAGTGGCTAACGAATCCGACTAAGAACCATGAGGTTGCAGGTTCGATCCCTGGCCTCGCTCAGTGGGTTAAGGATCCGGTGTTGTTGTGAGCTGTGGTGTAGGTGGCAGACGCGGCTCGGATCCCGCGTGGCTGTGGCTGTGGCGAAGGCCGGCGGCTACAGCTCCTGTTAGACCCCTAGCCTGGGGACCTCCATATGCCCCGGGTGCGGCCCTAGATAAGGCAAAAAGACAAAAACAACAACAACAAAAACAAGCATAGACGAGAGAGGGGAGAAAGGCTGCAGGAGAATAAGCCAAAGGAGCCTGTGTCTGGAGCCCCTGGACTAGCGGAATGCCTCTTTGCTTCCTCCTACCTCTTATTTTGGTAAATAATGAAAAAGAAGAATTGTTGCAGAGTTTACCGAGATGGAATAGTCTGCGGGGGTATTCCGAGTGAATGAAATGTGTTCTCAGCTATCTTATCTTGCTCCCCCCACCAACCTGTTTTTATTGCCAAGTGCCTGCAACAGGTGCCCGAGTCTGGCCAGAGTCTAATAACGTACCTTGCAACAGCTGTGCATGGAAGGCACAGAGAAAGAGTCAAAAAAGTTTACACGATGTGACCGGTCTCGTGTGGCTCTGAGCAGCTCTAGAATTTAAAACATTCCCTTGTCCTCGAGTTAAATTGAGCCCCCGGGACGTGTGTTCTGAAACTTAATAGGAAAGGCCGCTGATGGATGTGTTGATATCGTGGCCCCTGAAGCTGACGGTGGGCGCCCCCAGGAGTGCGTGCAGCCTGAGGGGACCCAGCTCTGGGAGTACAGCCTCCCCGGGACGGCATGTGCTCGGGGCGCGACAGGGAGCTCTCCCTCACACCCGGGAAAGACGCTGCCCACGTGCCTGCAGCTGTCACCCACGCCCAAGACACTCCTCAAGCTGCTGCCCCAACACAATCAACTGTAGCCCCTTCTCACACTTTTCTCCAACTCCAGAAAGCATATGTCAATGCAGGTGAGTGACTGCGGTGCCATCAAATCTGTTCTAATTTGATAAAATAAAATAAAATAATAATAAAATAAAATGCCTGAACTTCATTTCTTTGTTTGTAGCAGACTCCTAGAATCATCACCTACAGTTGAGGCTGGTTACTGTTATGAACCAGCACGGCAGCTGAGAATCATCAGTTAGAGGAATGTCTTTATTTGATAAAATGCATCAGTCATATAGAATGTAATGCAGTTGGTCTCCAGGTATGTTTCTTCCTGTGATTTGAAATGGAACAGAATGCTTTCAGAGGGCAGAAGGCTGACCCTCTGTCCCAGACAGGATTTCTGAGTGGCAAGCAACAGAAACAGATTCTGGCTGATGTCGGCAGAAAAGCAGCAATATTAAAGGGGTCACCTGCAGCTCACGGAGTTGCCGAGGCACCGCAGGGCCTGTGTATTCTGAACAGTATTCCCGGATCAGGCTGCAGAGTTCGCCTGGCCAGGGCATGGATGCTGCTGAGCCCTGGGGGACATGGCCGGGTTCCACCCATACCACCCGCATGAGCTCTGCCAGCCCAGCAGCTCCAGCTGTCTGCAGACTCTGCCACTACCAGGAAATTATGCGACAGCCCCCGATGACTGGTCCAGTGGAAAGGCCTGGGTCAGAATCCCAGAAAGTGTTTTAGAGTCACAGCACTGTGAGGGAAATTAGCAGATAAACTTCATTGTGACATTTTGCTAGACTGTGGGCAAAGCCACCCTGTTTAGTGTTCCCTCCCCAGGCCCTAGCATATTACCTGGTGCTTACGAAGGGCTCAATAAGCATCTTTGGAAATGAAGTCAAATTGAATTTTAAATTCAGAAGCACCCTTTCCAAGGGCTGACTGCCAGTCACTACTGCAAATGAAGTCTAGTAAAGCAGAGTGAATTAGGAAGGCAACCAGAAATAGATGCCCTAAGCCCAGTGGTTATAACCACTTACCTTCTGGAACACTGGCCTTAGATCTCTGGGTTAGTGGTCAGTTTGTTGGTTTTTACACAGGATGACAGCTTTTTTCTTTTCCTAGCAATAACTGCACGTGCCTGGGCTTGTCTATCCGAGTGAGCACGTTGACTGAAGCTTATTTTGCTATCAAGACGTGAAACGGTCACCAGCCTTCAATCCAGAGGCCAAGGAATTTCCCAGAGTGTTTCCTTCTGTTTTGTGAGAAGTTTCTCTTTGATGGGGGAGAAAAAAGGAAAGGTGATTTTTCCTCATGGGCAAAGAACATTGTTTTTCAAAGCCCCATTTGCATGGCATGGACCATTTTGTGGTTGACAAGGCACCTTTCTGTTGAGTTAACTCAGATGCTTTGCCCTGGTCATTTCTTCTTGGCCCTTTTGCAGAATTCCCAAGTACGAGACGGGAGCATCAAGGGCATTGTAGCTCATTCCTGAAGCAGATCCAGCACGACGGCCGCTGTCAGAACACACAAGCGTGTGATTAGAATTCAGAACTGTGCTGTGAGACGGCACTGTGGGCTACTTCCCAGAGGCCGCGCGCCAAAAATAGTTAATAGTTAATTGACTGGATAAATCATACATTCTTATACTTTTGATTCAGGAAAATATCTTTTAGACTTTAAAGGTTCAAAAGCTCAAGGCCACCGATTAGGAGAACAGAGGAGTGTTTTAAAATTATCGTGGACTTCTCGTTGTGGCTCAGTGGCAATGACCCCGACTGGCGTCCATGAGGACGCAGGCTCCGTCGCTGGCCCCGCTCAGTGGATTAGGGATCAGTGTTGCTGTGAGCTGTGCTGTGCGCCGCAGGCACAGCCCAGATCCCATGTCGCTGTGGCTGTGGTGTAGGTTGACGATGCAGCTCTGATTGGACCCCTAGCCTGGGGACTTCCACAGGCCACACATGAGCTTAACACACACACACATACATATATATAAAATGAACTAGATTCCATCTGTTTTAAGTTCAGTTGGGTTAAAGTAGAAATGTGCCGACCCTCTGCCATAAACAACTACTTCTGTGGGCGAGGTATCGTTTTTCAGTGTGTGTGTGTGTGTGTTAAGCTTCCCTACATATTCTCCCCCTCATTGGTGCAGAAATTATTTTCTTTAATGGTTTACATTCTTTGGTTTTGAAAAAATACACCATCTTGATTCCAATTACGTTGAAAAATAACTGTATGTGAATTAAAAATTATCTCTGAGTAGGGTAATTATCGGCTATTGAATTTTTTCCTTTTCGTTCTCTGTAGCTCCCAGTTTTTCAGTAACGAGTGTGTATCACTTACATGATCAGAAAAAAAAAAACCAAAAACACACAGCTTACAGCGATTTTTGGCTACGTTATCTTCTTGCGTCCTTAAAAATTCCGATCATGCAAACTAACAGAGTATATGGGGAGAGTAGGATTGGAGATCAGACAGATCTATGGATGTTTGAATTCAGGGTACTGATAAAAACCAATAGCGATCCTAGTGAAAATAGTGGCACAGGCAAATGTATGAAGACTGGGGCTCATATTCTTCCTCCTTTGCGATATATGTCTTGGAGAATATCTCTTTTTTTTTTTTAATTTTATTGGCATATAGTTGACTTACAAATTTGCGTTAATTTTAGGCATAGGGCAAGTAAATCCGTTATAGATATACACGTATCATTTTCAGATTCTTTTCCCGTATGAGTTATCACACAGTATTGAGTCGATTTCACTGTGCTATCCAGTAGGTCATATATAGTAGTGTCTATATGTCAGTCCCAACCCCCTAACTCATCCCCACCCCCACGTTTCCACTTTAGTAACCATAAATTCGGTTTCAAAATCTTTGCATCTGTTTCTGTTTTGGAAATTCCTTTGCATCATTTTTTAAGCGAGATTCGGCGTGGTAGTGATCTCATGTGACGTTTGTCTTTCTCTGTCTGACTTACTTCACTTACTGTGACCATTTCTAGGTCCATCCATGTTGCTGCAAATGGCATTATTTCATCGATAGTAAGATCCGGATTAGGGATATAGCCTTCTTCATTAACTCACTGTTTTAACACAGAGGATAAGGCCTTGGCGGCTTCATATCCTTACCTTCAGTCTGTTCAGATTAGCTTAAGACAGTGGGAACACAGGGCGTGGGAAGTCACTAAACCAGACAATAAATGCACCACAGACAAGACAAGACTGCAGGTGTCCTGTTTTTTTCCCTGAAGTTTGGCCTCCCTTTATTTGTAAGGCAGATTTTTGAGAAGGTGTGCCTCAGCTTGCTTCAAAGTGTTAACGTGCCAGGGGAAATCGCATGAGACCCCATGCTATTTGCGTATTATGCCGACCACATCTCCTACTTGCTGATGGCTTGTGAGCTAATTTATATGAAAGAAGCATGCATGGCCACAGAATGGATTGTTTAGACATTCTGGGCATGATAATTACAGTGCCTAGACTGGAAAGAGCTGGAAAGAGCAAGAAGAAGAAAAATCTGGATAAACGAAAAACATAAACATTATCTTCAACCATGGGAGAGAAACCAAGAAGCCTAAAAATCCCAGGAAAGATGTTTTTCTTTTCCCCCAAAATGGGCATGAACACTGTCTCACCTATAGCAGAGCACAGGAAGAAGAGATCTCACATGCGGTTCTCATGGGTAAGAAGAGTTGAGCTAAAATTATACTGAATTTCCAAAAATGAGGTGGGCTAGCATGAGAGTACAGAACCCTGGGAGCTGCACACATTAGGGTCATCGCGTCCAAGGCTCCTTGAACTTCGGGTGCTTATCTCATGGGTAAGATCGGGGGCGGGGTGGGAGGCTGAGAAAGCAGACCCAGAGGAAGGAGAAACTGTCACTGCGGGGAAGACACAAAGCCTTCTCTCCTGCAGAGCAAAAGTCTTGAGCTCCTGAAGGCAGGCAGGGAACCCTGACACTCCGAGGGCACAGGAAAGGGGTGGAGAAAAAACACTTCCACGTCTAGTCGGGAGGGACTCCTGAGCCCAGGACCCTGCACCAGTACCAAGAGAGGTCTTCTGCAGCTCAGGGAGAGGCCGGAAGCTCTTGTCCACACAGGGTCCCCCAGAGACACAAGGTGGAGTTTGGCTGCCCGAGCCAGGATCACTGAGACAACTCCCAAGCCGAAACCCAGAACGTAGGGTTTGCCTAAAGCCAAGGGTGAGCCAGGACACCGAGGACGTCCCCACCCATCTTCCACCACCGCGGCAGCAAACCCCAAGTGACAAGCAACAGTTGTCTTCTTCTGGATGAGAGGAAGGTCATGGAAAGAGACCCTCTTTGTGGCACAGGCACATAAAGAAAGCTGAAGAATGAGGGTAGAGCACCCAACACCCTAATCTTAAGGCAATGTTAGGGCAGCCTTTCTCAGCCACGTCACTGTTGACATTCTGGGCCACATAATTCTTGGCTGTAGGGGGGCTGTCCTGTGCATTGTAGATATTTTGTAGGATCCTTGGCCTCAGTCCACTAGGTTCCAGGATCGTCCACCGCCTCCAGTTATGACAATCTAACACATCTCCAGACATTGTTAAATTTCCCCTCAAAGGACAATAACTGCTTGTTGAGAACCACTGCATTAGAGAAGTTTGAAACTGGCAGTGTACTGACCGTGGCCATGAACATAATAAAACTCAAACTTGGAGTTCCCGCCACAGTGCAGTGGGTTAAGGATCCAGCGTAGTCTCTGCAGCAGCTTGGATTACAGCTGTGGATTGGATTCGAGCCCTGGCCTGGGAACTTCTGTATGTCATGGGGCAGCCGAAACAAAAACAAACACAAAAGCCCTCAAATTCACCTTAATTTCTGACTAGATTGACTCAACCTTATCCTAAAGGCCTGGAAGAAAAAACATACCCATTTCCAGACTTAAATAATACTTCAGTCCCTATTGTGTTTCTACACATGATGTCTAGCACTCAACAAGAAATTGTGAGACAGGAAAAAAAGCAAGAAAAGTCAGCTCATTATTAAGAGCCAAAACGATCAAGAGAATCAAACTCAGAGACCAGTTGGGGATGCTGTTACCACAGGAAATAGCTATGATTAATATTTAAAAGTTCTAATGGGCTCATAAATGACATGCACGAACGGATGGGGAATTTGAGTAGAGATGAAAACTATAAGGCAGAGTCAAATGAAAATTTACAAGGAGGAAAGACACAGCTGAGGGTCAGTGAACTTGAAAACAGGTCAATAGATAAATTACACAAACAGAAACACCGAAAGAAAAAAAGGGAGAGAGGCACATTAGAACTGTGGGCCAACGCAAAATGGTCTAAAGTACTTGCAGAAGAAATCCCATAGGCTAAGAAAGAGAGGGGGCAAAAGGAATATTTGGAGAGATAACAGCATTGAGTTTTCCAAAAGTAAAGAAAAATGTCAGTTGGTGGATCCAAGACGTTCAGAATACCTCAACCAGGGAAGGAAAAAAAAAAACAAACAAAAAAAGAGAAAGAGGAGAAGGAGGATGGAGAAGAAAAGGAGGAGGGACCATACACCTGACACATCACATGCAAACACTCGAAAACCAAATATATATATATATTAAAAAAAAAAAGGACAAGAATTACAACTAATTTCTGTTCCAACATGACACAATTCAGAAGAGAGTGGAATGAAAATTTTAAAGTCCTGGGGGGGAAAAAATCCTCCTGTCAATCCAGAATTCTGTATCTGGAGAAAATATCTTTCCAAATGAAGGTGAAATAAACACTTATTCAGACAAGCCAAAGCTGAGAGACTTCATTGCCAGCCACTCTGCACCTCAAGAAATGCTAAAAGGAGCTCTTCCAGAAGAAGAAATATGATATCCCACAGAAACTTAGATCTACCTCCCCAAATTAAAGATCTCCAGAAAGAGTTAAAATGAAGAAAAAATAGCTTTTTTTTTTCTTATTTTCGATCATTCTCTAAAGGGAAAAATAACTGACTCTCTAAAACAGTAATAGTACAAATGCATTGTGGTTTTTTTATTGCATCTGTAAAAGTAAAATGCATGTCAATAATAGAATAAAAGATGAGAGGGTGGAATTAGATGTTTACTGTTCCAAGGTCCTGACACCAGGCATGAGATTTGAAATATTCTCTGAAGGTAGAGTGTAATTAATAAAGGTATATATTGTAAACCCAAAGGCATCTACTAAATATTTTGAAAAAGAGGTTTATATAATAAGCCAATACAAGAGATAACATTGAGTAAAAATTATCCATTGTAAAAGCAGACAAATAGGGAACAAAAAGACATCATGGAATAAATAAACAACAAACATTCAAATGACAGATGAGTTTCAAACACATCAATAATTGCATTAAATGTAAATGACTAAATATGTCAATTAGAAGACAGAAAGTACTGAACTGGATTAAAAAAGCAGGATTCAACTGCTTTTTATAAGAAATCCACTTTAACTGTGAATATTTAGAGAGGGTAAAACTAAAAGGATAGAAAACGACCATATAAATGCTAATCAAAAGAAAGCTGAAGTGACTATATTAATATCACATAAATTAGACTTTAGAATCAGAAATATCACCAAGTTTACAAAAGAATATAACATGATAATAAAGGAAGGGGTTGATTCATCAAGAAAACATAAGAGCCCAATGGGAGTTCCCCCCGTGGCTCAGTGGTTAACGAATCCGACTAGGAACCATGAGGTTGTGGGTTCGATCCCTGGCCTTGCTCAGTGGATTAAGGATCCGGTGTTGCCGTGAGCTGTGGTGAAGGTCGCAGACGCGGCTCGGATCCCGCGTGGCTGTGGCTGTGGCGAAGGCCGGCGGCTACAGCTCCTGTTTGACCCCTAGCCTGGGAACCTCCATATGCCGCGGGTGCGGCCTAGATAAGGCATAAAGACAAAAAAAAAGAAAAGAAAACATAAGAGTCCTAAAGAGATATATGTACTTTACAACTTCAAAATATATGAAGTGAAAACTGATAGAAATAAAAAGAGAAAAGATAAACCCAAAACTGTAATTGGAGATTTCAACTTTCCTCTCAGTAATAGGGACAACGGGAAAATCAGTAAGGAGATAAAAGACTGAACACTGTCAATCAATTTAACTTACTTGATAGTCCCAGAACCGAACAAGAGCAGGATATGCATTCTCTTTTCAAGTGCACAATGAACATTCACAAGCTAGATCATACTTTAGGCCTTAAAATAAACCTTAACAAATTTAAATGTACAGAAATAATCCAAAATATATTCTCTGACCAGATATATAGTTCAACAGAATTAAACCAGAAATCCACAACAGAAAGCTATCTGGAAAGTCACAGGTATTTATAAATTAAATAATATACTTCTATTAAACCTACGGTCAAAGTCACAAGGGAAATTAGAAAAAAAAAAAAAAACGTGACATAGAGCTGAAACTGTTGGAAGGCATATATAGGTGTAAATACCTAATTAGAAAAGAAGATTTAAAATCCATTTAATCGATCTAAGCTTTCACCTTAAGAAACAGTCAAAAGAAGAACTAAATCTAAAATAAGCAGGGAGAGGAAATAATAAAAATAGCAGAAATCGAGAGTGTTGCAAACAGGAAAACAGTACAGGCAGGCAATGAGACAAAAAGTTGGTTCTTTAATTTCACTAAGGTTGATAAGCCTCTACTCAGATTCACTGAGAAGAAAAATCTCAGATAGCAACATAAGGAACGAAATCGGGACGGAATAGGACTACAAATCATAAGACATTAAAAGGCTAATAAGGGAATACTATGAACAACTTAGTGTCCATAAAATTTAACAACTTCAATGAAAAGGGAAATTTCTGGAAAGGTTTATTAAAGAAGCCATAAATAATCTGAATCATAACATATCTTGTTAAAGAAAATTTAGAGTTAAAAACCTTTCCATAAAAAAAAAATCAGGCCTAAAATGCAAAATTCTACAAGATCATTTTGGTGAAAAATAATACCCATATTACACAAAATTTTTCCAGAAGTAGAAGAGAAGTACCCATTTTATGATGCTACGGAATAGCATTGCCCTGATCCCCAAACCAAAGATATTGCATGCAAAGAAAACCACAAACCAATGTCCCTCGTGAATGTAAATGCAAAATTTGTCAACTGAATATTAGAAGAATTGAACCCAATAATATATATAAAAAGGATAATACGGTATGACCAAGTGGGGTTTATCCCAGGAATGCAAGATACACTCAACACTTTAAAAAATATTCAGTGTAATTTATCACATAAATAGATTAAGGAAGAAAACCTTTTCAATAGATAGAGGAAAAGCATTTAATGAATGCCCATTTCAATAGATAGAGGAAAAACATTTAATGAAATTCAGAGTCTATTCTCTATCTATCATCTATCTATCTATCTATCTATCCTCAGAAAACTAAGAATGGGCTTCTCAATCTGATAAAGGGCATCTACAAAAAAAAAAAAGAAAAAAAGAAGGGAAAAAAACCTACAGCTAACATCACATTCAATAAGAGACTGAATAATTTCTTCCTAAGTTTCGGAACAAGATAAGGACATCCATTCTCACCACTCAAAATTGTCCTGGAAGTCCTAGACAGTGAAAAAAAAGGGAAAAAAAGGAAGAAAAATAAATTACAGGCATACAGTTTGGAAAGGAAGAACTAAAACTGTCTCCATTTGTAAATATCATAATAGTCCATATAGAAAATACAAAAGAATCTATAAAACTATTAATAAGTTCAGTAAGGCTGAAGCCTGCAACATCATTATACACAAGGTGATTATATTTCTATATACTAGCAATGGATACTTGTAAATTGAAATTAAATAGACACCATCTAAAATAAAGTGCCATTTACCATAGCACCTAAAAACACTATGTAGGTTAATACCTAAAAAATTATATGCCAGATTTGTATTCTGAAAATGATAAAACTTTGATGAGATAAATCAAATAAGACCTAAAGAGATGGAGAGAGATAAACTATGCTTATAGTTTGGAGGTTTCATTATTGTTAAGATGATAATTTTCCCCAAACTGATCTGTGGATTCCGTGCAATCCCAAGTAAAATCTCAGTACGATTTTTAGTAGAAATCAACAAGCTGCTTCTAAAATGTATACAGAAACTAGAATAGCCAAGCCAGTTAAAAAAGTTTTAGAAGCCAGGCTACCTAGCTCAAGACTTATTATAAAGCTACAATAATTAAGATATTCTTGTATCGGTGAAAGGATAAACACATAGATCAACTGAATAGACTAAAGAGTCTAAAAATAGAACCATAAATACATAAATTGACTTTCAACAAAATTATAAAGGCAGTCCAGTGGAGCAAGATGCTTTTCAATGACTAATGCTGGAAGAATTAGACACCTCTATGACAACAACAATAATAATAATTACTACTGTGGCAATAATATCAACATATATGTCTATAAAGCTCATAGAAGAGCACATAAAAGAAATATCTTTGTGGGCTTGATTTAAGCAATAAATTCTTAGGTACAACAGCCAAAAACAATCCAATAGATAAACTGAACTCGGCAAAACTGAGAACTTTGCTCTTTGGAAGACAGTGTTAATGAAAATTTAAAAAAAAAAAAAAGGGAAAACCCACAGCCTGGGAGAAAATATTTGCAAAGTGCATATCTGATAAGTGGCAGAGTGCTGATGTCAGCTAGACTGGCTGTGGCGACCATTTGGTTACATACGCATATTATATACATACAATGAATCATTGTTTTGCACCTGACACTAATACAATGTTATATGTCACTTACATCTCAATCGAGAAGAGAACTGTTTTGATTCTTTTTTACAACTCGATTATAAGGATACACACCACTTCATAAAACATGGGCAAAAATCTGTACTATGTCACCAAAGAAGCTGTACGGATGGCCGATAAGCGTGTGAGAAGATACAGAATATTACTGGATATGCAATTAAAAACCACAATGAGCTACAACTACAAATCTCTTAGAATGGTCAAAAGAAAAGAAAACCCCATGGTAATAAGGGCTGGTGTGTACGCGGAACAGCTGGAACTTTCTACACGGCTGGTAGGAGTGAAATGCTTAACAGTTTTTGGAAAACTGAGAATTTCTTATAAAGGTAAATACATACTTACATTTTTTTTTTTGTCATTTTAGGGCCGCACCCGCGGCATGTGGAGGTTCCCAGGCTAGGGGTCTAATCTGAGCTGCAGCCGCTGGCCTACGCCACAGCAAT
Organism: Catagonus wagneri; assembly: GCA_004024745.2. Classification (NCBI taxonomy): domain Eukaryota; kingdom Metazoa; phylum Chordata; class Mammalia; order Artiodactyla; family Tayassuidae; genus Catagonus; species Catagonus wagneri. The sequence continues at coordinate 19,064,860 of PVHT020000257.1, read as the reverse complement.
GCCAGATCCAAGCCGCATCTGCGACCTACACTACAGCTCACAGCAAAGCTGGATCGTTAACCCACTGAGCAAGGCCAGGGATCGAACCCGCAACCTCATGGTTCTTAGTCGGATTCGTTAACCACTGAGCCATGACGGGAACTCCATAAAGGTAAATACATACTTACTAGAGGACCTGACTCTTAGGTATTAATTAAGAGAAAAATCTAAACACATGACCACACAAAAGCAGCATTTCAATGTTAATGGCAACTTTATTAATAATCACCCCAAAATTAGAAATGACCCAAATGTCCTTCAACATTTATTTAATGGAGAGAGAAACCATGGCACATCCTTGCACTGGAATACTCCGCGATACAAGGAACATGCTTCGAACAGGTGCAGCTCGTGTCTATCTGAAGCGAATCACGCTACGTGAAAGTCAGGTCTGAACGGCTGCGTACTGTGAGTCCAGCTCTGTGACATTCTGGAAAAGCCAGACTATGTAGACACCCCAGACTGGTGGTTGTCGGAGGCTGGGTCTGAGCCGTCAAGGTTGACTACAAAGGGTGCAGGGCAGTGATGGAAGTGTGTTTTGTCCCTTGATTGTGGTGATAGTTACATAGACGCATCATTTGTTGAAACTGGGAGTTCCTGTTGTAGCGCAAAAGAAACAAATCTGACTAGTATCCATGAGGATACGGGTTCCATCCCTGGCCTTGCTCAGTGGGTTGGGGATCCGGTGTTTCTTGTGAGCTGTGGCGTAGGTCACAGACGCAGCTTGGATCCCGCGTTGCTATGGCTGTGGTGTAGGCCGGCAACTGCAGCTCTGATTTGACCCCTAGCCTGGGAACCTCCATATTCCACGGGTACGTCTCTGAAAAAGGAAAAAAGCAAAAACAAAACAAAACGAAACTGATAGAGCTGTCCATTAAAAAGAGTGAATTTCACTGTATATAAATCATACCCTAATGAAATGTAAATCTGAAAGAAATCTAAACTGCTTACAATAGAAACTGAAAGACCAAACCAGTTCCCCAAGGGATCTGATGTCTAGGGACAATGGAAACTGTGTGCTGTTTTCTGGGTGGGGAAAAGGATTGGGCTGCAAAGGATTCAGGGTCTGATAACCGCTCTGCAGAAGGACTGAGCTCTCAGCGGCTGCAGCTCTGGGCCCAGTCCCGTTCCCCTCACTAACACTTGCAGGCTGCCTTCTGGTCCGTGCCTGGTGGGAACTGAGTGCCGCGGATCCCCGCCTCGGCGGTACCCCGACCTGGGGCGTTCAGAGAGCCTCCTGATGCCCTGCTGACCTGGGACTTGCCGGTGTGGGTGCCACATGGGTGCCGCCCCTGCCACGGTCTCCAAACCCCAGGTGCAGCTCAAGCAGGTGCCTCGCAGCTCCCCGCAGCTCACGTGAAAGGGTCCCAAAGCCACCAGAGTGGCCTTCTCATCAGCATCAGCCGCGGAACCCGGGCCAGGAGCGAAGGGCCCTTTTGATAACAGTCGCTTTATCCTCCCCATCCAGCCCGCGGCCCGGCAGGAAGGAGTGGGAGCTGCGGGCAGCAAATGTTCTCGGGCTGCGGCACGGAGGCCCAGCCGGGAGGATGACGGCAGGGGACAGGCCAGCCTGGCCACCACCCCCCAGTTCTCCGCTTCCTCCGGGTCAAGCAGAACCCTGCTGGCTCCGTGAAGCCCCTCAGCCTTCTTCGTGCACTGGTTCTATCTTGAATCGCAGGGTTAACCGGCTAGATGGGCAGGTGTGACCTGCAGCTGGAAGGTGTCTACTTTGAGAAATCGCCTGTTGGCACTGTTGAGGTTCTAGAAAGGTGGCAAATGAGGACGAGAAGGAGGAAAGAAGGATGGAGCTGCCACGGGTTAAGAGGCTGCTGCCTCTATAACGGGTGAGCTTTCCAAGCCTCCCACCCCCTGGCCCAAGCCTTGACTCGGCTACGACTGGCCCTTTCCAGTGGCCCTTCGAAATGTCAGGATACCTTGATGGGACGGAGGGGGAAGGGGTCCTTGAAAGGCCCACACTGTGGGAATGAGGTGTGTGTTTAAAGCTCCTCTGGTGCCCCCGTGCCCCCATCAGATGGCAGAGGCCAGGCTTCCCGAGCTTTCTACCGCAGGAACCTGGTGGCGAGGCCAAGACCGCCTGGCCGCCGGCCAAGCCGAGCGGCGATGCTGCGCGGCAGAGACAAGGCGGTGGAGCCTTTGTGCAGCTCCCGTACCCGGAACGAGATATGCTGAGCCACCAGTTACGGCATTCAGATGTCACCACTGCCATCTGACATTGCGTTTCAGCTGTTCACGTCTTCATCGCTGGGCTGCGGGTCCCAGGTAGGGGTGACGTCGGGTGCGAGACAGGTTTATGTTACACCCAGACCAATGACACTCAGCAAGGGGAGTCAGGCCAGTTGGCAGACCCTAAGGTGCAGAAGCTCTGCGTCCACTGGTTGCTTTGGGTGTGTGTGTGTGTGTGTGTGTGTGTGTGTGTGTTCCTCCTCCAGGCCCCATCCTGTAACAGCTGAAAGGGATCGGGCAACCGGCTCCAGGAACTTGTTCTCTGCATGGTTTTCTCATCTCCCTTCGCTTCCGTCAACCCCCGCCTGCAGCCCATCTGCCAGATCCTTCTTCTCCCCTTCTCTGCGGCTCCTCTTTGAGGTGGTGACTAACCAACCCAGCAGTACCTGGTGGCTGGCTCCCTTGCCAGTGTCTCTGCCTCTCTCAGATTAATGGAACAGAAACACGGCTTGCATCTGATGCCAACAATCATATCCTGAGTGACCACAGAGAAGGAGATTAAGCGGAAGCCCTGGCCCAGCCCCCAGGGGACACGGTGACAGGAAGAAAGCGTGTTTCTTGACAGCGGTGGCTCTGGCTCCCTCTCGCCAGCCCCCTCCCCCGTTCCCAGGCTCCTTTCAGGCCCCCGAATGTTTTCCATGAGATTAATTAACGTCTATCCAGCCATGGTCCTAGTCACTCAAGAACTGGGTTTCGATCTCCTTTTTTTGATTTGCACTCAAAAAAATGATGCGAGCAGAACATATTTCTGTATTCCTGTCTTTGATGTAGCCCCTGTGCTAATCGGCTCTGGACTTGGGTTTTCAAATAGGGAGAAGTAAACAAGTACACGGTTGTCTAGCCTAGTGGCTAACTCCACAAATATCCACTGTGAGCAAACTACTTATCTGGGAGGATAAAACCCCCGTCTAAAGGGCACTAGCGGGGGCAATGAGACACATGCTAAAAATGCAGTGACGTGAGGCTGTGTGTGATGAGGGCGGTGGGAAAAACACGGTGAACCCAGGGGCTGCAGGCTGGTGAAATCCAGGGAGGCTTCAGGGAAAAAGTGGTATTTGAGATGAGCCTGGAAGGGAAGGTAGGATTTTGATGAGTGCGGATAAAAGGGAAAGGCATTACGTGAGAACGGTTCAGCTTGAGCAGAAGCCCAGAGATAAAAGACACCAAGTATTCAGGTGGGAGTGGGATTTCGAGTTGAATTGCAGAAATTCATGCTAAATTGAATGGCTGAGAAATGGATCTGGAGAGCCTTGAATTAGGAAGTGTGGAATGCCAGGCTTCGAAGCTAGGAATATTTACTAACAGCAGTGGGAGCCATGGAATGTTCTGGAACAGAGGAGGACAAGAGTCTGCCTTCTTTTATTATTATAATTATTTTTATTTTTTAAATTACTCGGTGAATTTTATTACATTTTCAGGTGTACAACAATCCTCACAACCAAATTTTATAGCATTTCCATCCCAAACCCTCAGTACATGCCCCCCAACCTGTCTCATTTGGAAACCAGAAGTTTTTCAAAGTCTGTGACTCAGGATCTGTTCTGCAAAGAAGTTCATTGTGTCCTTTTTTTAGATTCCACACGTAAGTGACAGCATTTGATGTCGGTGTCTCATTGTCTGACTTCACTGAGCACGATGATGTATTGACTCTGGGTTCTTGATTGGACTTTATGAAAAGTCTCCTTGGAGAAGCCCACAGTGTAGATGACGGGGAGGGGTGAGGAGAGGTGGGGCTGGATTAGTGAAGAGGTCTTGGCAATGACTTGGAAAAGAGTAGAAAGTAAGCACTGGATGGGGCTGGCAAGAGACGCTGCAAAGAGGAGGTCTGGCATCTGGTTGGGTCTGGAGGATCGAGGCCATGGGTAGAGGACAGATGACACTGGATTTGGAGGGTAGAGGCTGGAAGGTGCTGGGGGCACTGAGAGGGACAGTGCAGCCTGGGACATCTGGTGTCTAGGAGAGGCGCCTGGGTTGAGACACCGCCTGGGGGTGGTATCAGCGTGGGTGTTGATAAGAAAGATTGGATCCGAGGATTATCTGCATGGAGGTGCCGGGTGACGCCTCAGAGCGAGTGGGATAGTGAAGGGACAGCGTGGGATGGGGGCAGTGAAGCTGAGATCCCTGGGGGTTCCTGTCTTGGCACAGCAGAAATGAACCCGACTGGTATCCATGAGGATGCAGGTTCGATCCCTGGTCTTGCTCAGTGGGTTAAGGATCTGGCGTTGCCATGAGCTGTGGTGTAGGTTGCAGACGCGGCTCAGATCCCACGTTGCTGTGGCTGTGGTGTAGGCCGGCGGCTACAGCTCCTGTTAGACCCCTAGCCTGGGAACCTCCATATGCTGTGGGTGCAGCCCTAGATAAGGCAAAAAACCTCAGATCTCCGGGAAGATGGCCACATGAAGACGGACAGGGAGGGTTTCCTGTCCCCAAACCAAGAGATTTCCTGACAGATGCTGAACCTGCCAAGAATCAGGACGGGGCCAAGACTGCTGATCCGTGGCTGAGGAAAAGGCCCCGGGTCCCTCCTGAGGCTCCGTCAGGAGAAGAGAGACTTGAGGCGGAAGGCAGATGGGAAGCCAGCGAAGGCGAGTGGGTGGCCAGGCTGTGTGGGCACAAGTGTGCTTCCTGGAGAGCTTTTAAAAATAGGACAGCGGCTTGCGCTTGTGGCTACAGAAAGCGCCTCCAGCCTGGGAGACAGGCTCCCGAGGCTGCGGGAAGCCCAAAGCCGAGGTCTCTCGTGGGTGTTTGAAACACCATTTCTGCATCAGGAGGCACTTGTTAGTTCAAAAACCAGGCTTTCCTTCAACAGAGCCCGGTACGGACTCGGCAGCTTCTAGACTGTTCCTGGGTCTGATTTGAGGGACCAGCCTGGGGGTGACCATAAAAGAAGCATTGTTCTTCTGGACCCTGATAAAGATGCATAAATATAAACAAAGGGACGCATCAGTTTCCGCAGTCCCTCTTACGTTCTTCAGAAGAAAAATAAAGTCCTTTTTTTTTCTTTTTTTTTTTTCGGTAATGTCCATACCTGAAGCATATGGAAGTTCCCTGGCTGGATCCTTTAACGCACTGCACCTAGCCAGGGATTGAACCTGCACCTCTGCAGCAACCTGAACCTCTGCAGTCTGATTCTTAACTCACTGTGCTGCAGTGGAAACTCCCAAGTTTTTTTTTGTTTTTTTGTTTTTTTTTTTGTCCTTTTGCCTTTATGTAGAGCCATACCCGCGGCATATGGAGGTTCCCAGGCTAGGGGTCTAACAGGAGCTGTAGCCGCCGGCCTTCACCACAGCCACAGCCACGCGGGATCCGAGCCGCGTCTGCGACCTACACCACAGCTCACGGCAACGCCGGATCCTTAACCCACTGAGCGAGGCCTGGGATCGAACCCGCAACCTCAAGGTTCCTAGTCGGATTCACTAACCACTGAGCCACGAAGGGAACTCCCCTTTTTTTTTTTTGAAGACAGACTTGAGGTCAATTGATCTCTTCCTCGGAAGAGGCTACCAGAGAGAAAAAAATTCCCACAGCTGATGCGACAGTGCCCTAAGAGGCTCCTGGGTGGGGGAGAGCAGGAACTTGCCTGCCTGCCCAACCGGCCCCGGCCCGGCCCGGCCTCCACAGCTGCTCCCTGCACCCGTGGTGGCCCAACTTCCGCAGATCGGCCTGTGTGTGGTTTAAAAACATACGCCCTGGCTTTGACCAGCTCCTGGCAGGACAAACTTCCGGATCTGGATTTGGGGGTCTGTGGGTACGTCACCTGTGACTCAGGAGGTTAGCGAGTCGCCGTCAGTCGGGGGAAGGAGGTCACTCCCACTAACACAGAGTGGATCAGCCTCCCAGTAGCCTGGAGTAATTCTCCCATGTGTGTTGCCTTGGAGGGTCTCGATCTACCGACTCCCGGTACGAAAGCCGCAGCCGGCGGCGGGGAAGCCGGGCTGGGGTGGGGGTGGGGGGGCTGTGACTCAGGCTCAGTCGATCCCAGGGACTCTGAACCTCGCAGGAGAGGTAGGAAGAAACGGGTGCACTTCATAAATTATTGGCAGGTCCTGAAAGCCTAGAGGTGGCAGGATCAAGTGTCTGGTGTAGTGATATCTAATTGCAGGGTCCTAACTGGTTGTTCCCGTAGTGACCTGGGCTCTGGTTCCAATTTCCTGGCCTCTTTTGCTTTCTCTGTGTCTTCTGGGCCTGGCCCGGCCCCCTACCCTTCCTGTCTCCCAGTGAATTGGCCATTTACCCAAGTTGATTAACTGAAAGTTTCTGTTGCTTGCAACCGAGACCCCTGACACAGAGTGAAACAGCTGAGAAATAATCAGGATCTGGGAAATGGGCTCCAGGGGACCCGAGAGGCAAACACTGTGTTAAGAGTCACCCTCCTGCAAGGAACTCTGCGTGTCATTCGCCCTTTTAGTGGGAGAGACAGAGAATACAACAAACACAAACACACGCATGTGTGTATATATAAGACAGTGAGAAGAGAAAAGTGAAGTACAGCGAAGGAGCAGAAAGTTGAGTGGCTCTGTTTCAGGGTGGTCAAGGAAGATTGCTCGGAGGAGGCAGCACTGAGCAGAGGTCTAGATGCAGTGAGAGAGCTGGATACCCAATGGGAAAAGCCTTCCAGCCAAGGGACCCCCCCCCCCAAGTGCAGAGGCCAAAAAACAAAGCATCATCTCTACCCCTCTTAGTGACACAGCTTCCTGAGAGCAGGAAGCATGTCTGGTTTTTTTCATTGCTGTATCCATTGTTTCTAGAACACTCGGGGCTCATGTTTTTGTTAGTGAATGAGAGAAGGAGCCTTGTCCGGCTGGTAGTCAGGGGCCGGTTATTGATAGCAGCCCTTCACATGCGCCTCCCGCTGGGGGTCAGATTGGAAGGGACAGTCAGGGACCTGGTGGGGACAGGCTAGGTCACCGTAGTCGTCTCCAGGTGTCAGGAGGATTGCATTACTTACTGTCGGTACATTTCTTAGCACCAGGGGCAGAATGTTCTCTGAAAGTTGGCTATTATTAATGTGACCACCCTTTGAAGTCAATAATAAACCACGGACCTGTAGGCCCGTGCCCACTTGAACTTGGCCTATTGTGTCTTCGTATCGAATTTATAAATCACGCATCAAATATTCATGCTGCTTATCTGCCAGGGAACAAGCATAGGCGGCCTCATTTATAAAACTATTTATATTTATCCTGTTCGTTTGTAACCCTATTATCTTGCTGTTCACCCGGTGGGACCCTTGAACCTGGAACCCCGTTCCTTGATGCATAAAGGGGAGGGTGGCCTCTGGCCCGTCGGGCCCTCGTTTATTCCCTTGGGGGAAGGAAAACAGAATCCAGCACAGAGCTTCTTCAGGGAGGGGCCTGCCCCTTGCTCCTTGCCCCTGTCCCTTAAAGTTAGGGACTCCGATGGGGGCCGTATTTACGGGAGAGGAGCTCCGTGGGTTCCCAGCCCCAGCTCTGAGCTCACTTCCTCACCCCCAACTCACGCCCTAGTTGTCCCAGCACCCCGGTCCCGCCTTCCCCTTCTCTCGGCTGCTGGGACTCTTCCCCAAGGAGACACAGCACCACGGAGCCTTATGTGACCCCCCGCTGCTGTTTACTACACATTTGGCCAGAGGTAAATGAGGTCAAATGGAACGAAACCCCAAGTCAGAGGCCATCACCTCCGGTCCCTTTGTCAGGCGCCCCGATGACCTTCAGGTGACTCTGACTCGGAAGCTTTCTCCTGTTTTGCCCACAGGTCAGTTTTCACGGCTCAGGAGGCGTGACCTTTCTCAGACACGGTCTCCAGTCTCCAGGGCGGTCCGGGCGGGGCTGCTTCTCCCTCCCAGGGTCCCCTCCAACCCGGGCGGGCGCCTGTCACCAGGTCTCTAGGCAAGGGCGGTGCTTTCAGTTGCCCGCATCCTGAGCCTTTGGGAAGGCTCCCTGGTGATATATATCAAAAGCTTTAAACTTGCGGATCTCCTTGAGTCATTAATTCCACCCCTGGGGGTTTATCCTGAGAAAATAATCAGAGATGCAGCTAAAAATAACAATAAAAATAAAAATGTATCTATAAGAATGTTTACTGCAATGGTAGTTATAAAAGTAAAAAAAAAATCAGAACGAATCTACGGGGACTGTTAAATAATATATGGCATTTTCCTATAAGAGGAATTCAAGGCAGTCTTTTCTTTTTTTTTTTAAGTGTACTTAAAACACATAGGATAGTAGGAATTGTGGATGTCCTCCTCTTGCTATCTAGATCTCTCTGCACCATCCAGGCTCCCTGCCCTTGACCCCCACCCCACCCCAAGGTTGGTCCAGTGGGAGACGCAGCAAGAGGAGCAGCACAAAGACAGGGTTTTTTTTGGTTTGTTTTGTCTTTTGTCTTTTTAGGGCCACATCTTTGGCATATGGAGGCTCCCAGGCTAGGGGTTGAATCTGAGCTGTAGCCTCCGGCCTACACCACAGCCACAGCAACGCCAGATCCGAGCCGCGTCTGAGATCTACACCACAGCTCACGGCAACGCCCGATTCCCAAACCACCGGGTGAGGCCAGGGACTGAACCTGCATCCCTATGGATGCTAGTCAGATTCGCATCCACTGAGCCACGACGGGAACTCCAAGGCAGGGTTTTTGATTCTTGGGGCTGCTTTTCTATTTAAGGCATCGGCTGTTTCCCATCCCCCACCCCCACCCCACTGTACCTCCAGGTTCATGACTGCGCCGCCCGCCCCCGCCCCGCAGGCTTAGCCACTCTTCCAGGCGCTCCCCTCCTGCCCCCTGCACCTGTCCTCAGGAAGTCAGAGGGAGACCTGTTTCCTGGAGGACCTCCGCTGATGGAGCGCAGAAAAAAGATGCTTATGATAAATGGTTAAGTGGCTGAATCGGATCAGAAAGCAACAGAATCCCAACTCTGCATACAAATAAATATACTCAGACAATGAAGACAGAGCTGCGTAACTGTGGTGGTGGGGGGCGATAAAGGACCAGAAGGAAGTGTACCAAGTGATAAACTGTCTTGGCCTCTGGGTTGTGAGATTGTAGGGGATTTTTCTGGTCTTACTCACCCAATTCTGTATTTTGCACATTCTTGAAAATAATTACGTACCACCTTTCAAGGGAAACAAATTTTAAATGAACCTGTATTAAAAAAAAACAAACAAACAGGATTTCCCGTCGTGGCTCAGTGGTTAACAAATCCGACTAAGAACCATGAGGTTGCGGGTTCGATCCCTGGCCTCGCTCAGTGGGTTAAGGATCCGGTGTTGCCGTGAGCTGTGGTGTAGGTCGCAGACGCGGCTCGGATCCCACGTTGCTGTGGCTGTAGTGAAGGCTGGCGGCTACAGCTCCTGTTAGACCCCTAGTAGCCTGGGAACCTCCATGTGCCGCGGGTGCAGCCCTAGATAAGGCAGAAAGATAAAAAAAAAAAAAACGTGAAAGCAAAAGAAAACTGTGATAACAAACTGTTGTATGTAGAATGCACAGTCAGGTCCTACTGCACAGCACAGGGAACTATATCCAGTCTCCCAGGACAGACCCTGATGGAAGATGATATTAAAAAAAAAAAAGAACACACTTTCTGTATGACCGAGTCACTTTGCAGTCTAGCAGAAATTGGCACAACACCAAACATCCCCCGTAGCTTAATTTGAAAAATAATTAATAAAACAAAACTGAAATAAAGTTGAAGAATTACTACCTGATAACAGCCTTTTGGCAGAGCAGTCACTCACAGGTACAGGGCAGATCATGGATTTTTAACTAAATGTATGACGATGTCACTTACAAGGAAATATCAACATCTCAGAGAGAATTGTGGCTATTCTCAGTCCCGCCTTGTCTCTTGCTGAGACGTCATCCTGAGCCGTGGTTGACAGAGCTCCCGGCTGGGGCTGGAATCTTGCTCAGCTGCACAGGGCCCCAGACCCACCCCTGGCCCTGCTCAGGATGGGTGAGGACGAGTTGGGGGAACACCCCACAGGATCGAGCTGAGACAGACGAGACCAGAGCCAGCCAATGCTTTGGCATCTTCCAAAGCGTGTCCTTAAATATCGTTCCACATTCACTTAGAGGGGACAAAGAAATTCTGATTTGTCATAAGTGAAACTCACAAGCCCCTACGCTCTAAACAAGGGACTTATGAGAAACATCAGACGCAGCATTACCATCTGGCTTAGAGGAAATGATTCTTCTTTCCCAGTTTCTCCAGCACTCCTAATTAAAGCGTTTAGCTACTTGTCAGCTAAGAAGTCACACATGCCGGGACATGGTTACAAGGACCATTCGACGTTTTCAAAAGCTGCCTTTTGTTTTTTTTTTGCTTTTTTGGGGGGTTGGAGATCGGTAGAATAGGAATTTCATATGGGCAAAACTGCCAGTCATGCTTGATTTTGTTCAGATTTCTTTTGGAGTTTCTAAATCAGCTGGTTTGGAGTTCCCGTCGTGGCGCAGTGGTTAACGAATCTGACTAGGAACCATGAGGTTGTGGGTTCGATCCCTGGCCTTGCTCAGTGGGTTAAGGATCCGGCGTTGCCGTGAGCTGTGGTGTAGGTTGCAGACGCGGCTCGGATCCCGCGTGGCTGTGGCTGCGGCGAAGGCCGGCGGCTACAGCTCCTGTTAGACCCCTAGCCTGGGAACCTCCATATGCCGCGGGTGCGGCAATAAAATGACAAAAGGCAAAAATAAATAAATAAATAAATCAGCTGGTTTCTTTAGAAACAGGGGTTACATTTTTGAGAGAATGAAATTAATTGCTTGTATGCGATAAATGCTCCCTGGGCAGGACTTACTTTTCCGACTTTCAGCCTGTGCTTGAGGAAACACTGAGCTGGAGGTGTGCAGACTCAAATAGCACCAGGCAACTTACTTGAGCTAGTTACAAAAATAAGAAATAGCTAAGCGTTATCAAGTGACTGCTACATGCCAGGCTGGGTTCCAAAGTGCTTCAACGTGTGACCGCTTAAGCCTCCAAACTGGCACTACCGCAACTCCCATTTTCCAGACGAGGCAACAGGACCATGCAGAGGTGAAAGAATTTGCCCAAGTCACACATGAGTAAGTAGCAGAATCTGAATGGGAATCAGGACAGGTTGGCTCCAGACTCCAGTCTCTGGAGCCACCAGACCTGCCCGAGCCGTTCAGGAGTGTATTATTTAGGTCTTACTGGGCATAAAGTGGACTTTGATGTTTGCATTTGCCAATTCTATCAGGAGTCCTGTGTGGAAATCTAAGATAACTGGCTCCACGTTTCTGATGGATCCCCACGATCTTTTAGTGCCCTTTGTAGATTGATAACTGGGACGGCCGCCCAGCTCCTCTGCCCCTAAATCCAGCTCCGCTGGACATTCCAATGTCCCTGCTCACGGCCCGTCGAAGAGGAAACATCAGGCGCAACCTCTCAGTCTCAGAACCAAGAAAAGCTGCATCCTGCGGTCCCAGGAGCTTTTAGCGCCTGCGCACACTCTGCCTCCTGATTGGCGGAAAGACACACCAGCGCTTGCATCCTGTAAGGCCCTGTTGCTCTGGCAACGAAACGCCCACACACTCCCTCCCAACTTCGGAGGTGAAGGTGTTCACCGATTACCTTCATCTGCTGAGACCACGTCTCTCTGAGCAGCGTGCCCTCAGCAGGACTTGATAAAAAACCTGCTGCAGGTTAAAAAGCAGACCTGCTTTTAATTTATTAAAAGACTTGGCATTTTTCCCCCACTGAACATTTTAAAATGCAATTAGACAAATGGAATAATAATCAGGCAGAAGGACTCAGGAGTTTGCACAAAGGTGGCGTCTTTCTCACGCTCCTTTCCCTGTCCTGGCCTTTCGGCTGGGGTGATGGGCCGGGTGCTGGTGGCCTCAGACGCCTCCCCAGCGCCCCTGCAGACCGGGGCTCTTGGGAATCAACCCCGGACGCCCACACAACCCTTGCTAGACACAGGGGTTCATCACCCCAAACTCGGCACCGGTCTGTTTGGAACATATTTTTTATCAAATTTCCTTCAAGATCAGGCTGAGCAGGTACATTTTTGGGTTTATCGGTTTGTTTCATTTTTTTTTTTTTCCTACGACTCTTAAAGGTTACTTTCCATTTAAGTTACTGTAAAACACTGGCTATATTCCCAGTGTCGAACAAGACATACTTGAGCCTGCCTTATACCTGAAATTTGTATCTTTCCTGCCTCATTGCCCCCCTTCTCCACTGGTCACCACTAGTTTGTTCTCTATGCCTGCGAGCCTGCTTCTTTTTTGTTATACTCATATATACGCGAGATCTCACTGTATTTGTCTTTGTCTGACTTATTTCATTTAGCTCGAGGCCCTCCATGTCCAACCATGTTGCTGCAAATGGCAAAAATTCATTCTTCTCTCATGGCTGGGTAATATTCCACTGTGTGTGTGTGTGTGTGTGTGTGTGCGTACTACGTTTTCTTCTTCTTTTTTAATGGCCACACCCATGGCACATGGAAGTTCCTGGGCCAGGGATCGAGTCCAAGCCATAGCTTCAGCAACAGCGGGTCCTTTAACCCACTGCAGAGGGCTGGGGATGGGATCTGAACCTATGCAGTGACCTGAGACCCTGCGGTCAGATTCTTAACCCTTCCTGTGAGCTGGGGCTGGAAGGGGCTCTTCAAAAGAGGAAATGCCCCCTTTGAAAAATAACTTGTGTTTGGGGGCCCCCTCTGCTCCGTGGAGTAAATGTTACCCAGAGAAACCCAGGTTTTCCTCTTCTCTCCATCCCTCAGGGTGGATGATTTTTCTATGACGAGGTGGGACCGCTTTTTCTTTCCGCAGAAAGGGCTGGGGTTTTCCTGCGGGTATTAATTTGCTAGGGCTTCAGTCCCAAGTACTACCAACTGGGTCGTTTAACAGAACACCCCGCTGATCTGAGCTTCTTCAGGACTAACTGGTGTGATGACGGGGCATGATGGCTTAAAAAGAGTGGCCCCGCGGTGGTGGAAAGCCCTGCTCAGTGTGTGAGGGCTGTCCCGTGTGATTCAGACCACCTAGGTTTGATTGAAGGTGCAGGTGTTGGCAGGGTTGGTTTCTCCTGGTGAAACCAAGCAGGGCCCTGTGGGCTCCTGGGCACACGAGCCTTTCTCTCCATGTCCCCCATTTCTTGGTTTTAGCAAATAAACTTCCGCCTCCACAACCTCCCCTGAGTCCCCAAGGGCAGGTTCAAAGAGCTCATCAGGGAAGGGAGGGGATTGGGAGACAATAATGCAGCCTTGGGGCAGGTCCTGGTCCCTCCTCAAGGAATAGAAATAAGATCTTTGAGCTCTTCTGCAGAACAAAAGCCCTCAACAAATGGAAGATGCTAATGAAGACTTCTTTATTCCGGAAAGAAGACCACGGACCATCACCAACACCAGCACTGAAAACAATGCAAGCTCGCCTCCGCCCTGATCCTTATCTGCGGCCCTATTTTTGGACACCCCCCCACCTCCCAGTCTCTCCGAAGCAGGCACAATCTTTGAGGCATTAGCCTGCGGGGACCCTCCTTGGCCTGGCAAAGCAAGAAAGCTATTTTTTTCTCCTTCGTCCAAATCTGTGGCCCTGTCTCTATTCGGCACCGGTGACCGAGGCCGAGTTCTGGCCGCCTCGGGGCCTCTGTCCTGGGCTTGCGGCCGGCCCTCTGCTCCTGGCCTCACGCGGTCTCTTCCTTCTCATTCGTGACTGTGGACCGTGTCCTAACCTCCCCTGTTGACTGAAAGAAAAAAAAAAAAAGTTAAAACCTAAACGTTGAGAATTATATTTTTATTCGGCAGATTTTCTGAGAATGAAAGCCCGGGAGGCAGCCGCTCGGAAAGCCCGGAGGGACCGCTCCACAGAGGTGAGGGAGGAGCTGGAGAGAGAGGAGTTTTTGCAGCAAAACCCAGGTAGACAGAACATCAGAGGACCGCTATTAATTAAAGGCAAACAGATGTCTTACGTTAATGAAGTTAGCTCTTTTCTATGCATGGCGAAATGGAAGAGTCTGGGCTTACTGAAATCACCCCTTTGAGATGTACTTTCGCTATTTAGGGCCGGTATTCTGTTTTTCTCCATCCTTCAGCCTCAGGGTGCACAGTCCAGGGCGCTGCAGTGGGTCTTGGTTTGATGCCCTCGCAACATCTTTTATTTACTGATGCGGCAGGTGGCATTCTCTGTCCACATCTCCTCTTTTATTTTATTTTGTTTTATTTTATTATGGCTGCACCTGGGCTACATGGACGTTCCCAGGTCGAGGGTTAGATCAGAGCTGCAGCTGCCGGCCTACAGCGTGGCCATGGGAACACAAGATCCAACCCACATCTGAGACCTACACTGAAGCTTATAGCAATGCTGGATCCTTAACCCACTGAACAAGGCCAGGGATCGAACCAACATCCTCGTGGATACTAGTTGGGTTCTTAACCCACTGAGCTACAGTGAGAATTCCTTATCTTACCAAACACACTCCTATTGGATTAGGGTCCACTCATCTGAACTCAGCTGACCTTCACTGCCTCTATAAAGACCTTGTCTCTAAATGCAGTCTCATTGTGAGATAGTTGGGGTTAGGATTTCGACACAGGGATTTGGGGGGACACAAGTCAGCCCATAACTGTGCCCTGTTTGAAATTCAGCAGGAGCTTGGGTTTGACTCTGCCTCTGGGTAAGCGGCTTTGGAGAGTGTATCATTGGCGGTTTTTGGTTGTCCGTCCGGGAAGCAATTCAGGCTTACCTGAGAGTTGAATGCAATGCTGTGGAGAGCTCATCGACATGCTGTCAAGGCTGGGTGGGGGGGCAGGCAGTCACCCTGCACCCGGGGAGATGGGAAGCTGGGACCCAAGACATGTGCTGCGGTAGGAGTGCGCCCATTGGGCCAGGAGGTTGAAGTGGGCTGAGTCCCAGAGGAGGAGGAGGACAGCTTCCCAGCTGGGTACCCACCCCCAGGACAGCTCCCCTGCTGGGTTGCCCCCCACCAGTCGCCCACTGTGCCTGTGCGCGGGGCAGGAGGAGGCGGGATCCAGAGCTCTGGCCTCAGTGAGGGGATTCAGGGACCAGGGTTCAGCTGCCACACTGGAGGGAGGGAGGCCTTAAAAGAAAGCCAGCAGCTGTCAAGACGGGGAATGATGGCAGGAAGCCCGAACAGTACAAACTTCGTTCACACACGTCTTCCCTTGCTTGAAAGAAAAGGGGCTGCCTCAGACCATCTCTGCGCTATCTCCATCAAACATTGACCGAAGCTCCGGACACTCCTTTCTTGAGTTCTTGGCTGTCCTTTGTCAGGTGGCTGTTGGTACTTCCAGTCTTGGCTCTTTGTTGCCTGTGGAGCCTCACTGGCCTTTGATTGCTCCCCAGCGTCTCTTTCAGGGGAGGCGCTGGCCTCTGTTGGAGAAGGTCACCGGGCTTACATGGCTATAGGGAAAAAAAGAAAAAAAAATGCAGGTGAGCCGCGCTCTGGTACGGAGCAGTTTATGAATGTCTTCTCTGTGATTTGTGCTTGCAGTAAATAATAGATTCATTACAGACAATAATTCCACCTGCCGTTCTTTCTTTGGTCCTCAGCTACCGGGCTTCGAAAGGAGAGGGTGAGGATTGGATTAAGATGGCGGAATAGAAGGACTGGAGCTAAACTTCTCTCCCGAAAAACAGCAAAACTACAAA